>JAPDVU010000014.1:8600723-8973223 GCA_026230045.1 Corynorhinus townsendii | reverse complement strand
CAGTTTGGGAACTGTTCCATTTCCTCTCCAGCTGGTCTCAGAAGTGGGGGAGAGACGAGGAGGGGGGAGAAGAGATTCAGGTTAGCCTGCAGCCCAAGATGGGGCTGACAGGTATGGGAAGGCCCTGATTTATTCTCCTATCCATTGTGCAGACCATCTGTCCTCATTAACTTGCACAGGTTTATGGGTTTTTAATCTTTTCCACATACATGCACTATATGAACATTCCATATTGGGGCTTTTTTAATAGTCTGTGTACTTTTATGTCCTGGTTGTTGGCCTCCGAATTATGACCTGGGACACTTACTATGCTTGTTCCAGCCCTTCCACCAATAAGCAACGAGTTCTTCCCCCCAAACACCAAGTGGCGTCAGGAGCTAAATCAAACACTAACCCAATAAGCACTGCTGGAGCCATATGGAATCTCTGCCCCCAAATCTGTGAACCTGTGTCCAGAAGCCCAAAGCCAACCAGGTATGCTTCAGACTACAAGCCTAGGAGGCTCACCTCCTTCAACTCAAAACTAAAACAAAAACACCCAAAACCTCTAAAGCAGAAAATCATGAAGATGAGGGTAAAGAAGAAAAAGAACCACTGTCCAAAATGAATGATCAGGGATGGATAAAGGATGGGAAACTTGATTTTCTAATTCAAGTTCAGGCATGAGAGCTGACTCAATGCCAGAAGGAAAGATATTTTGTCCTGCTTATTAAGCACTTCAAGGATCTCCTCCCCCACAGTGACCTTGACAACTACCAGCGGCAGGGCTTCTGAGAGCAATTGGCTGAGGGACACAGGGTGGCAGAGTGCCTTGCCCGAAAGCTCAGCCCAAAAACTATGAAGATCACGAAGAACAAGAATCCCTGAGCCCAGGGAGCTGCAGGAGAAGAAAGTGAATGAAGTCGTGCGAGACCCCCTGAGTGAACTGTCTTTAACTCCTGGTTGCCATGATCTGTCTGCCTGCAGGGAAGCTCTCAGAAGTACTGCCGGATGAACCTAAAAGTCCTTGCAAGGCTCTGGGTGCACCCAGTGACTACGCCCATTATAAACAGATTGACGCAAACAAAACCAAAAAACAAAACCAAAAATCCTTCAGAATATCAAATCCCACATTTCTTTGCTCACTGTGATTGGCAGGTCCCCAAAGCGGGGCACGCCAGCAACTAAGGAGACCCCACTTTTCCTAAATTCAATTACTTATTACCCTATTTAATATTTAGGTTTAATATTTCTCCATTTTCAATGAGAATTCTAGAAAGCCGCTTTGGGTGTGAAAATATGAACGTTTTGCCCAGAATCTGAAGACAAGTTTTTAATTCAATCTCAAGAAAAGAATTTGAACTGTTTCCATTATGTTGGCCTTTCAGATGCCATGATTCTCCCACACAGAGTAAGTTACACAGTTCTGCCATCTTCTGAGTTTCTTTCAGGAAAGGGGACATCCTTTCCCATTCTGAAGTGATCAGCTTAAAGTTATAGTTAAGGAATCCCCTGGAATATAAAGTCACCTGAACATGAGGTGGCCCTTCTTTATATTAAAACCTGGTTTGCAGTCAGGCACAATTAAAGATTTCACTGGGAGAAGGCTTTTCTTGACCAAAGACTCAAGTGGAACATGAGTTAAATTTGCATCCCAGGGATTTAACTTTTTCTCATGTCATAAGTTAGCACACAGGATCCTGGTTCCACTGTTAACCCAGAAGTAGTTTGTGGTTCCTGAGACACTAGTTTACACAGCATTAAATACTCCTTTGCAGAACTTATCAGAGCTTTTAATATGCTAACATGCATGTGAACCTCCAAGAGAAGAAGACGACGTATAGCATTCCCTCAACTCCCTTGGCGTCTGAGACCTTTTCTCATGCTGCAGAACAGCTCAGTTCCAGGATCTCACGAACTCCTCTGAAAATTGTGGAACTGTTTTTGCAGATCCAGAGCAGAGGATAGGTATGGGTAAATAGTTTACCCACAACCAAAGCTGCTTCAGGCCCAGGTCAGACACCAAGGGCAAGGTGCCTCTACGTACTCTTAACCTTTTTGCTGCAGAGTCTGCTTCACTATGATTTATTCTGTGCCCAACAAGAACATTTCACACAGGCAGGGACTCCCCTCAAATACCAAGTGGTGTCAGGAGCTAAATCAAGCATTAACCCATCAAGCGTTGCTGGCACCATATGGAATTTTGGCCCCCAAATCTGTCTCTTCTGCACCTAAAACCATCTCCAGAATAGACTAGGCATTCAGTTATTGGTTGAGTGGTTTATTCCACTATAAGATGTCCGGACTTCAATTCAAAAATATTTGGGACCACATTTTTGTATTCTGCTCTAACACAATGCTGTTTTAAAGCACCTTGAACAAATCTTTTGGAAGCAAAGATCTCAGGAGGTCCATGAGGTGATGATTGGGTAGGACAGTGTCCAAAGGACCAGGCTTAGTTATTGCTCTTGGCAACAGCTCTCATGATTTCTGATTGCTAGAGGCCTGAGAAGAACATGGTACATGCTTTGATGCTCTCATCTCACAAGCATTTGCACAGTCACCCACCAGAGTCCCAATGGAACATGGTGGCCTTCAGTGCCAGAGAGCAGTGTCCCCAAAGCTGAAGGATGACCCAGGTGCAGGCATTACAAGGAAGAAGACTGAAGTCCCATGGAAGAAATTGAGGCTATTCAGCCTTAAGGGAAGAAGTTAGATCTGCCTGACGCAGACTAGGTCTAGTAGGCAGCTTACTATTGCCACTCACGATGCAGAATCTCCAAAGACCTAAAGATAGACAGTCATTCCTTTTATTGGAAAGCAAGTCCCAAGAGGTTAAGTGACTTAAGCTAAGACTCAGCTATTAGTAACAAAACTCAGACAAGAGCTCCTGTCTGAGGGTCAGGCAGGTCTCCTCCCCAAAGCACAAGTGCTCTGAAGGACAAGGAAGAACTTGACCGCGTATCAGAAGATGCACTAACTTAAGACTTTCCCAAAACTTGGATCTGTGAACCTGAGACCACCTTGTCTTTGGTCTCAGCTTTCTACTCTTCAGCCTCTTATCCGTGTTGAACTTGGGTGGGGATAGGAAGTTACACAGCCTGGCTCCCTTTCACTCCACTGAGACTTTCAGAGGGAGACCAAACATGACAGCCCCCAGGCTAATCCAGCAGAGCCCCAAATCTAGCAGATGGCCCCTGGGTGGCGGATTGAGGATTGAGGCTTGTTATGAGCAATAGTCTCGCAGTTCGACTTGTAGCTGTCCCGGACCAGTGTTGAGAAGGGTTCTCATGCACAGTTAACCAAGGACAAGTGTTGTGATGGGTCAGCAATGGCCCCAGAAGGAACTGTGTGTATCAGACAGCAATTTCTCAGCCGGTTTTACACACAGAAAAATTAGGGCTCAGGATTGAAATTAGGGTTGATTTCCCTGCCTTTCCTATAGCACTGGTCCAGGTCTTCAAACTAGTTCCCCTAAGAACATAAAGGGGAAAGCAAAGGGCAGCAACAACCAACTTGTGACTCTCCTGATGAGGGGAGAAGGAAGTGAGGTATTGGCCTTTGGCTTTCTTGACACTTTTTTTTTTTTTTTTTTACTATTTTAATGACTTTTTAGTTTTATTGATACTTGACAGGAACTACTCCTTCTGACCCAAAGGGGGCAGCACTCACCCAACATAGGGAATTTCCCAAGAGAAAGTACTAAAACCATTTTAAGAGGAAACAAACAAACCTGTGCTCAATCCCTTATCAGTTGCTTATTCCCTTATTAGTAGAATTATCCTCATGGCCACAATCTGCCAAGTGGGTGGATGTCGGTGGGTGGATGGATGTCAGGAAAGGTTGGGTCTGTATTGCCCATTGTATAAAGTTGTGGATAATGATAGGAATAAAATGCCAGTCTGAGCAAGTGGGATTTTCAAAAACGCTTCGGATAGCATTAAACTGGAGGGGAAAATGCAGCCTTTACTTAAAAATAAAAGTCACAGAAGGCAGCCCTCTTGGTGAATGGGATGTCTGGTTAATGTTACTTCCCTCTCTTGGCTTTGAAGGCTGCATCGACATAAAGGCATGATTATCCCAGTAGAACATCCTTAGTTCCCGATTAGGACGCTCTTCAGTCCCGGAAGCTCCAACATCTATGTTCCAGCTGCTGGGGACAGTAGGGAGATAAGATCCCTGTCATCAAGTGAGTCTAGCAAGGATCATAATAAGCCACAGGTATGATAGGCAGCATCTTATATGCCCCACCAAGACTTCCATGCCATATGCAAACACCCCATATAAGCCCTTGGGTGTGAAAGAACACATGCATGTAAGATGTCACTCCTGTGATTGTTATATTATGTGGCCCAAGGGAGACACACTGTCCTGGGTAAGCCTGACCTAATCACATGTGCCCTTTAGACATTTGGGTCTAGACCTTGTAGATATACCTTGTAGATATTCAAAGCACGAAAAAGATTCACAACGTACCAGCTTGTTGAAGACAGAGGGGTCACATGGCAACTGATGCAGGTGGCCTCTAGGAGGCAATGTAAAAGCCATCAAAGGAAGGAACCTCACCTTACCCTGCATGAAACTGGATTATACCAAGAACAGCTTGGAAGCCAGTTTGTCCCCAGTCTCCAGACGAGAACCACAGTCCAGCTGACACTTCAATTTCAGCCTTGGGGGTAGAGCAAAGAACCCAGCCTTGATGGGCCTGCTCAGTACCTGAACAGTCAACAGTCAATGTATTTCTTCAGCTTAACACACATATTTAGCCTTAGCCGGTTTGGCTCAGTGAACAGAACGTTGGCCTACAGACTGAAGGGTCCCAGGTTCAATTCTGGTCAAGGGCACATGCCCGTGTTGTGGGTTCAATCCCCAGTGTGTGTGTGTGTGGGGGGGGGGGGGGATGTTATAGGAGGTAGCCGATCAATGATTCTCATCATTTATGTTTCTATATCTCCCTCTCCCTTCCTCTCTAAAATAAAAAATATATTAAAAAACACACACCCATATTTATTATCTTTTAGTCCCCATAGGCCAGGAATCCAAGCATGGCATAATTGGGTCCTCCATTTTGGATAGATGTATTTTAAACTGCCAAGTTCATTATGCAGCAGTAGAAAGCTAATAAAGTTCTTATGTAACCACAGTAAGTGCTCTGGAGAAAGATCACAGCATGTACAAAGGAACCAATGGTGGGCTGTGGGGATTTGGGGCATCCTCTTTCAAGTAACCCTCTTGGAATGCTACATGGTGTTCAGTCTTTACAAATAATCAAGCCACCACCAGAGGCTTAAAGTAATGGCTAACGAGATGCATAGGTTAGGGATGAGCTGGGTTAGTGCATCCAACTAAGGTAAGGTTAGAAACGGTCAGAGCATACATATGGAGGGCTTCAGTTAACCAACATCCAACCAGAATATCCATTCCTGTTATTGTTATCCATCTGTTAACTGAAACCTATGTCATTGGGCCACGTGGAGGGACTTCTGGGGAGAGACAGGTGACATCTCCCCATCCTGAGCCAAACTCACCCCACCGATGCCAGTTCCTCCCATCAAACACTGAGCTTCTCAGACTAGCTTTACAACTGGTCCCCTGAGAAAGGACTGCCTAATAGGTTAATCTAGAAAAAGAACCTAATGTTTGAGGAGCTACAATCGAGTGTCCACAGTAGGCCAGGAGCTTTAAGCCAGTTTGCTCATAGGAAAGGGTGCCCTTTCTGAGGGGGAAAGTGTCAGAGGGAAAAAGGGATTTGCTTGCTGAAGCTCTGTCTCACACCTCATCCTTAGTGTCTCTTACTTGGAAGGAAGGCCCCTTGTAAGGAGGGCAAAACAAGTAAACCTCACAAGCCTAGCAGAGGTAACAGATACCTTTGAGAAAGAGACCAACCAACACCGTATGTGTGGAGCAAGTCTTCAGTAAGCTTCTAGGGTTACCTGGAGCCTGAAGTTGAAGACCAGCTGAGCCTGATGAAGACTGGATTTGTCTAATTCAGAAGCTGGACTCAAACTAATGCAGTGGATACATATGACCTTAAAAGTCCACCCTTATGGCCAAAACATTCCTTCCATTCTACAAACAACCTGAGGCTCAGCCACCTCCGAGCTTCTCCCCTCTGTTCTAGGAAACACTCCAGGATCTTACGCTTGCCCTCATTGCTTCCATCACTGCATTCCTCCCCTATGCTAACTGCTGGGCAGACCAACCAAAAGAAGCCACCCTTCAGTGTTCAGTCCACTTGGGCCTGCATCCGGCTCTGCTCTATTTGGCCCCTAGGTCTGTGCAAAGGCCCCTCCCTTTGGAAGGCTTACGTGCTCACTGGACTTTCTGGGAACTTAATGTCATGAGAAAGCCCATAGTAGACTGACGACCTAGGAAGGTCTCCCAGAAGAGATCCATTGTTGCATGAAAGGTGTTTGTCCCTCTAACCTCCCTCCACCCCAATTAGATCGGGCTGGGACTCTTTTGGGGCAGCTGGCACAATCTCAAATTCTGGAAATATGTGAGAGCAGGTACCACTTTACAGAAGTGAGATAGATGCTAGAGCAAGACTCAGAGGCAGGGCCAGAAGTTGAAGCTCACAGAAAGTTGGATTGGACTTGATTGGTCCTGCAGGTTGCCTTCACGGGAACCCAGGTGCACATGCTTTTGTCTTGTCTGCTGGAGAATCATTCTGATTCTGAGACCACCCTGCACATTGTACTGACAGCGGCCCCATCCTCCCCCTGGTTCCCAATCAATGCCAGGCCAGAACTCGGCGTCCAGCATGCATTATTTATACCTAGTGGGAGCGGACTTACTCAAAGCATCAATGAATCAATGAATGCAGATGTTTCAGGGCCCTCAGTCAATAAATAGGTGGAGGGCAGATTAAACAAAGGGCAGGAGGAGAAGAGAAGACTAAAGATTCAGGGCAACCAGTGCAGGCCCAAGTCAGGATCTGGGCTGCAGGCTTAGCTCAGATCTTCATCAAGTATAGTAAGTACCCCCTATCCACAGAGGATGCTCAAAGTTTGGATAGTACTGAGCTCTATATATACACTTGGTTTTTCTATTCATTCATACGTACCTAATCCTTTAATCTTACTGTGCCCAACATAAAAGAACAGGAACATAAAATAGAATGGAAACAATATACCATAAGAGTTACGTGAACATGGTCACTGTGTTTCAGGAGACCCCTTGCTGAATTCTTCCTAGAGGCTCCACGCTTCCTGGCTCAACAGGTCGCCATCAGTTGAAACGTTTTCTCTTCAGGTCTTCCACTCACACCTTCAACGCCCCTGACATCTTAACTAAGCACTTAGCACCATGGCCGGCGCTTAGGCAGTTTGGGGCGCCACAGCGGAACCGGCACAAATTTTTCCTTCTTGACAATTCGGTGGATACAAGATTCATTCTTACCTTAATCTTCGCAACCTCCGCTTGCCATCACCCCACCCCACCTCCTTTTCTCAGCATAAGATTTTGTTTCCCTCAAGTCGAGAATTTTTACCTTGTCACTTAAAAGGAAGCACTTTTCCGCTGCTTCTCTCGGGAGTGTCCGAATTGCCCACATCACTAGGCTCGCTTTGGGGACGTTATTAAGTAAAATACAGGTGACTTGACCCCAAACACCCGGATACATCAGTGGGTCGCCAACCAGCGGCTATTGAGTGACAAGTGGGAGGGGAGCATACGCAGCGCGGATCCGCTGGAGGGGGCGGAGTCACGTCCTCTGCCAATAGAGCCAAACATCGCGAGATCTCCTCACGCTACTCAGAACTGGCGCGCACTTTAGAAGGTACAGTTATTTCTGGAATTTTCCATTTAATATTTTGGGACTCTGTGGCCCCATTGGTAACAAACCGCAGGGGAGGAAACCGTGGATGAGGGAGGACCAGTCTATTTCCCTAGAGAGGCCTTGGTTTCCCCCAAATGTACAAAGGGGCCTCAGGCTACTATCCAAGGACGCTTCCAGCGCTCATCTTTTTAACTATTAGAAAAAAAAAAAAGACTTGAAGAGGAAGTTTCCAGGGACCGTTCCCAAGAACAGCTAGCAATGGCCAAAGCAGTTGAAACCAGCTAGTTTAACTAGCTCAGGCGCCTTCTGAAGTCGCGTTTTGGAAAAGCCATTATTTTTACTACATAAACGATGACTCACATACCCGGAGGCAACCGAGCCCGGATCATGCTTTCCATGATCAACATGGCTTCGCAGGCGTTTCTGCCGAGGGTTACGGATTGATCTCATTTTTAGGTTATAAAAAGTCATCCACGTTCCGTTCCGAGGAGATGGTTTGGAAAGTGGAGCGCAGGGAGGGGGCGGGGGGATGTCTCGGCAAAGGCTCGCGTCTCTCTAGCCTTTCCTCTGCGGGAGGCTTGATGGTTTGGTATTGGAGTCCAGAGTTTGCTTCTGCAAGTGGAACGGGAGTTTTGACCATATGCCCAACAGGCACTTGGGTTTTTTAGTTTTGCCATTACAAGTCTTTGTTCATAAACCTCTTCAGGACTGCAAGGGCGAGGCGTCGGTTGTTGGCGTCGCCTTTTTTCCAAGTCCTCCCTGGTGACGCCCTTGTTCATTCCCGTGGACCATGGTGCCATTGGAATCTCCTGCCGAGTTGCTCCTGCCTCCTTCGGGCAACAAGTGCCACCTCGAGGTCCCCAACTTGTATGAGAACTGGTTAGGCTCAGCCCTGGTAGCATCTTAAGTGTTCCATAGCTTGCTCAGTACCACATACATGTTCTCTTACCCTGGGCTACCCCATCTATTATTTCTGCTACCATCTACTTAGCCCATAACTGGGCACTATAGCCTTGACTCCTTGCTCCCCACAATGTACCCAGCATCCACTCCCTTCAGCAAATTCTGTTACCACCTCCCGGAAATCCCTGGTCCATTTTCGTCTTGCCGTTCTCCTCGTTGCCACTTGAATCCAAGTCCCATCTCTCAGCTGGATAAGGGGAATCGCTTCCTAACCGATACCCTTCCTGCTCAGGGCCTATAATCAACTTGTCAGACAGTTGCCGGAAGTAACAGAGCACACCCTCACAAGCTTCGATTGCTGATGCCTTCATATCAAGCTTGGGATAAAGCTTGAATTCCATTTGATTGTTAACAAGGTCCCACAGAATTAAGCTCCTGCTCATTTATGTCCTCATCTTTTAACTGCTGTTACTACCCCCTCTAGTCATTGACCTTTTGTTATTCATCTCAAACCCATTCCTACTTCAAGACCTTTGCAGTAGCTATTTCTTCCATTGTGGATTTGAGATTTTTTTTTTGTCTAGACTCCATTAATTCAAGCACCTGCTCAGATGTTACCTCTCATAGGCCTTCCTCGACTACGGAGTCTAGAGTTGCTAAAGAACATAGTGGATTCAGGCACCGGGCATGAGTTATAATGGAAGGTTGGATCATTGTTACACTGGGGTAGAGGATTCTCTAAATTTTCTCTTTCTCTTTCTCCTCTCCAAATTTGTTTTTAGTGCTCTATCCCAGAAGGATTAGAAAGCTTAGGGAATGTGACCAGCCTTGCAGCAGGGAGGGATCTTTTTGGGAATCTTTCAAAATAAACCAACGTAGGCAGAGAGGTTTAAGAACACTTAAGGCATTTTTCCTGGTAGAAGCCTTTTCTTTAGGCATTTAATTTTGCTTCGATGGAAATTAGCTTCACAAAATGGAGCTAACCCCCCAAAATGAGCTCTGGTTCTCATACGGAACGGTCCTTCGTAAGTCAAATGGCAGAGGACAGAATAGATCTTGATCTGAGTCTAGACTCGGAATTTTCTTTTACAAAAAAAGCTAGATTGTTCCCTCCTATTGGCTTTTGGTTTAGTATCTGGCATGTAGCAGGCACTTAAGAGTTTGAGTAGCTTTCTATTCCCTTATTTAAGGCCTAGATGCCAATGGTTTCTTTGTGTTTTTAAATTGGCTTGGAGAGATGTGCTCAGAAGCAAAGCACTTTAAGATCTAAGTCAAAGCAAGAACAATTGGGTTTAGAAGCCAGCTCCCGGGGCCGGCCCACTGTCTCTCCAGCCCAGTCTTGGAGAGACTGGAAGTGTCCATCTGTCCTACGTGTCCACACTATGATGCCTGCGAGTGTTTAGATTCCTCAATAACAAATGCTCCACTTTCCCAGGAGGTTCTCTCCCCCAGGACTTGAGGCTTTCTCCCCAGAGCCCCCAGCTGCCGTATAAAGTAGTGATGGCCAAAAGCCTTCAGGGCCATGGCAACACCACAAAGCTGGCCCACTTCTGTTCACACAGTGCCATGGAGGGTCATCAAAGCCAGTAACCGCTGGAAACCCAACCACCTGAAGTTGTACTAGTTACAAGGTGTTGGGCACAAGAGATCACAGCCATGGGGATTGGTAAAACAAGGGGTTGGACTGAAGTCACCAGAGGTTATTTGGGGGAAGAAGAGGCATTGGGGCTCAGGAGGAGGAAATGGAGGTGAGAATGTGTAGAAGAGGTAGTCAGATGCCCCATGTCAGCATCTCTAGGGCACCATGAGAAGCCATTGTTCCACACCAAAAGATGCTTAAGCATGATGAATGCCAGGACTAAAATGGTGGCAGTCAGTCACCATCTGTCTCTAGAGTAAAGGATATGCAGAGTTTGAAAGGGTGCCAAGGGGGTAGTTTAGCTCAGCTTGTTGGGAGTCCTCAGAACTAAGGTCAGACTTTGCCAGTTGTAGGTCATTGGACTCAGGGCAAGTGGTTTCATCCCCCAGCTTCCTCATCTAGCAAAGGTGATGCTGGTTCCGAGTTGATTGGGTTATCCCAGTGGTCGGCAAACTCATTAGCCAACAGAGCGGCTAAACCACGACTCGCAAGCCGCATGTGGCTTGAGAGCCGCAGTTTGCCTACCACTGGTATCCTAAGGACCCATTGAGAATGCAGTCCTAACGGGGCAAGATCTGGGTTTTATGGAGCCTGAACGAACTTTGAAAAGTCTGAGAGACAAGATTATGAATTTGGAATACAAAGCCAAGTTTAAGCTTAAATTTCATGGTAAACTAGCTGACTCAGAGACAGATCACTACTTCGCACATGCTAAGCACTCATCACGTGAGAGCCATCAGCAATCTAGTCAGGAGAGGAAAAGTTATTTCAGGGCTATGAAGGGACTTGCTCTGTTACCACTGATAAGCACAGGTATTGGGGCTGACACCCAATGGCATTTTATGAACTGGCACTTTCAGTTTTTTTCCCCACATGGATCACAGCTCACAAGGAATGTAGGTGGCAAAGGGGGGCCAGGCCACCCATCTGTCTTCACATCTTTGCTTTGTGCTCATTCTAAGCCCCCAGCTAGGATTTAAAGAGAAGCTAGGATTGCCAAAGACTACTTGTGGCCTCGAGTTCAGTCCAAGAATTGATGCAGTTCCAGGGGTCACATCCCTGGGTGCCATCTCATTTCCTACATGTGTATTTGTTCTGTCTAAAGTAGGAAGTTGGCCCATAACAGCCCCCAGTCACCCACCAGAGCTTCACTACTTATCTTTCATGTGCATCTTTCCGCATCAGCTTTAAGGCCCTCAGGTTCATTGAAAGCAACCTGCAGTTTAGGATCAGAGCAGGGCCAACCACCACGTAGCCCAGTTACTCTGTTCACACTAATCTGTGTCCACCCTGTCAAGCTGTGGCCAGAGTCATAATATGCCCTGAGTGCCCAGCCCAGTCCTGAAGTTAGGGCTGGGTAACAGATTGTGCAGCTAGAAATACCAGCAGGCCCAGTATACACAGGGCTCAGCTCAGCAAGAATTGGTGCTCTCAGGAGCACTTCGGTGAGTACCACTTGCGGGATCACAGGTGGATTATGAGCATGAACCCTCCCTGAGGGCCATGCAAAAAGAACAAAGACTTGGGTCTGCTGTACAGCCCATTCTAGTGGGAAGAACAAAGGTGACTGGGCACCAAGGTTTGCTCTCTTGACTTTCACCACTTGCCCCAGTGTGTGTGTCAGTGTCCATTGGTCTTGGGCCAAGCTTAACATGCTCAGGGATGCTACTTGGAAGAAGTCTTGTTCCAGCCAAGTGCCAGCCATTGCACACCATTTACCCCAACTAGCAGGGCCATCCCTGCTCTTAAGAGGTGTGGGGGAGAAGGAATTGTGTTCGAGACAGAAGCCAAGTCAGCATATGCAGCAGACACGTGGCATCCCGATGTTCGCCCCTTGGCCTTTCCCAGTTTCAGCTGTGGCCAAGATGGGCCGTTCTAGGCAGGGACAGCATCTTGCCTCAAGTACTGCTATGCTTTCTGCCTGAAGACATCTTTCACCACAGATGCACATGAGTAGTTTACATGTGTAGCTGAGTTCAAGCCCAGATTCAACTCTTGCTCAGTGGAAGCTAGGAACCAATGAATAAATGAAACCAATGAGAAAGAACTAGAGCCTAAGGAGGCTTCCCTACCTCCCCTGCCTCAGGTGGACAGTCCTGCAAGGCATTTATACACTTCTCACGGGTGGTCCCAGTGGCTAACAGGAGCCACCTCAATATACTCTCATTTCCTTTTCCTTGTTCTAGCCACTTCCCCCTGAGATTACCTCCTCGACATGCTACCTGTCTATCCTGAGACCTCATCTCAGGCTCTGCTTTCTGGGGAGCCCAAATTAAAACACGGCTCAATGGGGTACCCACAATACAAAGATAAGCCTTATGAGCCACAAGGTCAAAGTCAGATGACGTATGATTTCACATTATAGGAACACTTCCCATCGCTTGGGAGGTTACAGGTGGTCTGCCTGTGTGAACAGACTAACCAGTAAGTAAGGCCATCTTTTTTGCCAGCAAACACATTCAAGGTTGCTAGGCTACCTTCCCCCACAGGGAGGAGATGAAGCTTACCGAGCTCCCAGGGCATTGGAGCCGGGGCAAGAGATCTATGATTAGGATCAAGTCACATGCCTACTGCATCAGAGAGCTCTAGGGGACATTAGAAAAGAGACTCAACTCAGCCCAAAGGAGTCAGCATTCCTCCAATAATCATGGGGCTGCATTGCAAGCCACCCCTTTAGGTCATCCAACCTGGCTCTTCTATTAGCCTATTTTCATAAAAACAAACATGGACGAGTTCCCAGACTAGCCAGCTTCCTTTGCCTCAGTTTTTTCTTCTGTAAAATGGGGTCTGAAGCTTCGTTCAGAAGCCTTGCTTTAAGAAAGGAAGTCGAGAAAACCTCCGCAGAAGCCCCTGCCCACACCCACCATGCATGGGCATCTCTCAACCAGCTACAGTCATGGTGTGGGTGACATGCCTTCTTTCTCACCAACCCAAATCTGGTCAAACGTTCAGGCGACAGCATGGCCCCACATGTCCCTCAAAGCTTGAGCTAAGGGTTTGCCACACTGCCCACCCCTCTCTTCTTACACCTCACATTTTGCAGTGCAACATATGCAGGTCTAAGCCCTCTTTAAGGGGGATGGGAAGTCAGGTGTCCATCTGGGAGATGGGTGATGGGATGGGTGAAGTGTGGTAGGTGCTCACTAGGAACACCCCACAGAAGCATTGAGCTGGCTGAGCATCCAGCAACATGCTTAAGTCCTGGGGGAACCCAAGTGGGGCTGCTGCAGTATATCAAGGCTGTGTACTTACAACAGACATCAGCGTTGCCACTGCTTTTTTTGGAAGGACCCAATTCAAAGGATACAGGGTTTGGTGATGGAGGATGGGTAGAGAAAGGGAGTAAGGCAGGAAGACAGAGGAGAATAACTTGAGAGGGGCCTGCTGACACTTGAGTAGGATTATGAGAACTGGACTGCAGGTAGAGTTAAGTCATTAAGCCTCCTTCATTTGTCTCATTTTAGTGCAAATGAGACTCTCCCTAAGAGCAGCGGGGACCTCCCGAGCATGGGGTAAGTCTTGTGCTTGATGTTAATCGAGGTGGAGAGGCCACAAGGCCAGGTGCCTGGGCTTAGCTGCTCACAGTGCGAGAGCTTAAGAAAACAAAGCTGCCGTCTTTCGTGTGTACCTGTAAGATTCTCCCTCACGTGTGAGAAGAAAAGCATTTAAAAAGAGAAGAGTGCAGAGTTGTGCAAGGGGTGGCCATTGGAATGGTAGCGCTGGCCCCTTCCAGGGGGCTGCTAAAGGAAAGGGCTATTTGGGGAAGGAAGGGAGCTCCACTTGCCACAAACTTTCTTGATCTCCATGTGGTCTGCACAGGTCGCGGGGGAAAGGGAGCTCTCTAAGGAGGCCTGAGCCACTAGGCCCCCTCCTGTCCCCATTGCATAAGACAGTGGTCGGCAAACTCATTAGTCAACAGAGCGCAAACCGTGGCTCACGAGCCGCAGTTTGCCGACCACTGGCATAAGAGACTGCGTTCAGACAGGAGCAAGCCCTGGGGACTCCTGGAACCCCTGGACCGAGCTCTCTGTTTACATCTGCCTGGAAGTAATAGCCGCCTTCCGACTTGAGACTCAACTTCTCAGAAAGCATTAGCTTCCTTCCTCCCTTGCTGTGTTTCAATACAAAGACTTGATCAGTCGAACTTTATACCCATTTAATTGGCGTAACCCCGTGACAAAGTACTGTATCCTCAATCTAACAGCAGGAAACTGAAGCTCAGAGAGGTTAAGTAATGCCCGAAAGGTCAACAGGAGATGGCAGTCTAGACTCAGAGCCCCCGCACTTAACCCCACCCCACACCGCACAGACTGAGAATTCGGGGCGGGGGCGCGGGGGGGGGGGGGGTTGCAGCCACACTGCGTGCACCCTCTCTGGTGCTTCTCAGTTATGACACTTGGGAAAAGGCATTGAGAACCCACAACAGCAGAGCATTGAGGTTGCAGCAAACACCAAAACATTTTCTCCTGCCAGGGAAAGACCCAGGTAGCTTTTGTTTAAGGTATTACAAATAGTAGTACATGTCTTTTTTTTCCCCCCCACTGACCTCCCCTACACCCGCCTCTTCTACCCCCCACCCCCACCCCCCCACCACCTCCCCTCCCCCCCGCCAACCCCGGCCTTCCCTATCCTCCCCTCCTCCCCCGGCATTTGCCCTGGTCCAGGTAGCTTTTAACCTAGGCCAGGCTCTGCTTGCAGCTGTCGGATGCTGCACTGCAGTTAGGGTTTTTGCCTCCCTCCTTCCACACGGCAGAAGGTGGACCTCAAAGCCCAGCATCCTTGAGAGGCTATGGGGTAGCCAGCAGAGAGCCCTGCTCAGCTGAAACTAGGGGAGCCCCCACCCCACTGGAGATGCTGGCCTAGGAGAGTTGAGGTGCCTACAGGGTCACAGAGCATGCCAGCTAACAGAGACCCCCTTCCAGTCATCCAGCCCCTCCCTGTTGGAGTTGACCAGCCCCACAGGGAGCCCATAGGCAGGTCAGGGTTTGGGGTCCTGCTCATGAGTAGGACCTTCACAAGAGAGGCAGAAAAGTAGCCTTTGCTTCTTGAAAGTTTCAAGAAAGTAGGAAGAGTTGGGGTGGCTCAGTGAGCTCCCAGACAGACAGCTGGCTGGGCTCCCTCCTCTCTTGATTCCTGTCTTCAGTGCCCCTCCCCCCAGCAGAACCCCCCGGGACAAGAGGTGAGGCTCCCCCTACCAAGACAGTTCTCCCCATAGTAGTTCTGAGCCCCCAGCTCCCAACATCCCTCTCGTCTCTGGATCTCTAAGCAGCTTCACTGCTGCTTTTTCTTCCTTCCCCAGGTCAGAACATTTTGAGGCCACTGCTAGATTTGCCTAAAATCTGGAACGGCTCAAGACATAGAAACCAGCTCCCCCAGAAACATAGGCAGCCTTGGTTTCGAATAAAGAAAGAAGCTATGTTCCACCCCTCTCCCTGAAAAGGACAGAAGGCTTAAGAGAGAAGACTGGTGCCAAGGTCAAGGGGATTATAATATTGCCCTTGGTGCCATCCTCGATGCCCATTGGCTGGCTGCTTTCCATCCAAATGCCTTTCACCTGGGCCCAAGGAGCAGCTCCTGGAAATATTTAATTCCAGATGCTGCTTATCAGAAGAGTGACCATAAGCACCCAGTATAGATCTGCTATCTGGTGTAATTACTAACAGCGCCGCCTTCCACCGTCAGCTGTGTTTTCATTTTGACAATGAGGAAGATGGGTGTCCTTCTGTAGCTAACCGCCTGGCAGAAAGGCTCCCATCAGGAGGTCAGCATCAAGGACAAATCCATTTGCGCATGGAGAAAGAGGTGTTCGGAGAACATTTGGGGGTTGCCCCAACTGCTGTGAATATGGCACGGCTGTGAACTTGGCTTCCCAAGCCTGGCCAGAATCTGCCTAACATAACCTGCCTCTCTCTTACCCTCCTGCCTCTTCCCTGCAACCCCCCAGCTCCACCACTGTCACTCTCCAGCTCCTTTAACTGAGGATGGTCTTGATAGCTAGATGTGGGGTCTTTATCTGTGGCTTTCTTTCAATCCTCCTTAAACTGTATTTGAATCGCATGACCCTGGCTCCAAAATGTAGCTCTGCTATTGACGAGCTGTAAGCTCTGGGTAAATTAATTCTTCTTTCCTTGCCTCAGTTTCCCCAGCTAAAAATGGGGGCAATCCTCAAAACCTGGGGATGTTCTGAGAATTGAGTTAATATCTGTAAGTCTTCAGTGCCTAATAAGTGCTATAAAAGTGCCCATTGCTTCAAAACAAGAGGACGGAGGAAGAAAGTGAACTGATATTTACGTTTTATCCATGAGTTGGTTTATTATGTGCTTTTAATTCACTTCCAGCATACACTTTGGAGAAATGACTTACCCACATCCCCACTTCACAGAAAATAAAAATGTAGAGGTTCAGGGACGTGCACAAGAATCCCTAACAGGCAAGTGGCAGGTTGGGGTTTGAACTTGGGTCTCCCTGGTCCAAATTCTTTACCTCCTCCTAATGCCACTACTGAGCATGTATTTTATTTATACTCAACTCAAACCTCTCAGATTGCAAGGGCATCTCCTAGTTCCAGCACACAGGAATTTTCTGAAGCCCAGCTTTCCCCTATTTATAACCCTCCTGATTGCGCACTCTTTGATCCCAACGCCCCATCGGCCATCCTATTTCTAGACTGAAGAGGCGATGTGATATAGTTAATGAGTCTCTGTGTGTGCACCCTTTCTTGAGGCCGTTCCAGGTCCTTTTCAGAAGGATACAGCACAGAAAGTCATACAGAGTGATCATTCTATTGCTGTAATTAATAAATTCAACCAGCCTGGGAAACATAGGAAGCCTAGTTGGATACACAATAATTTTAAAAAGGGAGCCATTTCAGTGCCAGTTCCACGACGGCAGGGGTTTGGCCTGTCTCCTTCAGTTCTGTGTCCCTGATGTTTAGAACAGTGCCTGGCACATAGTAGGTGCTTAGGAAACACTTCTGCAATGACAGTCAATGCATGACAATGAACGAGCAGAGAATGAAGGAAATGGTGTAGCAGAATGAATAAGAACGGAAGCTTTGACATCCAACAGATGGGGATTGAAACTCTAGCTTTATCCTGGTTTTCCTGAGACCATCCTAGCTTTGCCCCTCTGTTCCCCCCAAAAAGTCCTGCTTCCAGGAAAGCCCTCAGTTTGTATAAAACAGGACAGGTGTCATTAATCATTAGATGCATGACCTTGTGCAAGTCCCTTGACCTCTCTGAGCTTCAGTTTCATTAGCTGTAAATGAGCTAACAATATTATGTACCTCATGGAGTCACTGTGAAGATTAAATGATAATACGTGTTGAATACTTAACCATGGGAGTTAGTACCTAGTTAGTACTAATTAGTGGTAGCTCTTACTGTCCCCATGAGTTTGACTTCTGGGCCTTAAAAATGCCTGCTGCTGCTTCTTTATTTTTAATCCTCACCCGAGGACATACTATTTTATTTTATTTCATTTTATTTTAGAGAGAGAAAAACGTCTATGGGTTGTCTCCCATATGCACCATGACCTGGGACTGAACCCACAACCTAGGTATGTGCCCTGATTGGGAATTAAACCTACAACCCATTGGTATACGGGACGATGCTCCAGCCAACTGAGCCACACCAGCCAGGGTGCAACCTGTTTCTTGATCCATGCTCCTGACGATGCTTAAATAGGGTCTTGGTTTTATGGCGGGGGGTGGGGGGGGGTTGGCCATATAAGAACCAAAAACATGGTGCCTCTTAGCCATTTCCCCCAGCAGAGCCATGGCCTCTCCCCACCTCCCCCCAGGCTGCCTTTTTAGCAATCATATCTGGCCGCTCCGTGCTGATTTCCAACAGATGTTCCTCTAATGAACCACACTGTAATCTCAGAGCCTTAATATAGTGCTGGGGTGTGATAAGTTCGAAATGGCTGTCATCGTTGCCGTGAGGATGGTCTGGCCATTGTTTGGGACTGTCTTTCTCTGATTGTTCTGTGAAGGGAGATTTGTTTCCTTCCACCACCTCTTTGCCCCATACACCTACCCCCACTGCCCTAATCCCCAGCTCCTGTGCAAATTAAAAGTCTGCATCAGAATCTTCTAGGAAGTGCTCAGAGCACCATGATGAGGGGGATGACAGAGGGTGGAGATTGGGAGGGGTTGGTGGTTCAACAGAGGCCTGAAATCAATATTTTCAGACTACAAATGTGTAGATTCGCTGAGTCTCTGCAAGGAGCAGGCTCCTGGGGGACCTGAGGCAGATGTTCCCCAGGCAGGAGGTATGGGGGTGTGGGCAGGGAGGGACCGGTGCAATGCAGCTAGAGGCTCAGCAGAGAGCATCCATTTACAAGTGTCTGACCTCCTGTTCAAGCAGGGAGAGGCCAGGGATGGGGAGGTGTTTCTAGCTCCCGCCTGCTCATGTCTCATTTGTCTGAATGATCTGAGGTCCCAGTTTGGCCAGGTTAATGAGCCTCACTGAGGGCTTTCTAAGTGCCCTGCCCTGGGCCAGGCACATAAAGTTCCGTGAGACCCAGACTCTACCATGAGGGTGGTACAACAAACAGCTCATTGGTAGGGAAGCAGAACCTGCCCCCCTGGCTGGATCTGTCTGATATTTGGGATTGTGTCGACTAACAGGCTGGATGCTATTTCTCAGAATACTTGTTTTCTGCCAATAATAATAATAATAATAAATCAATAAATTGCAGCAGACATTTCTGAGTTCTTAACAAGGCTCAGGCACTGGCTAAAAGTTTTATACACATTAATCTATTTAATTCTCACAATGACTTCATGAGATAGA
Organism: Corynorhinus townsendii; assembly: GCA_026230045.1. Taxonomy (NCBI): domain Eukaryota; kingdom Metazoa; phylum Chordata; class Mammalia; order Chiroptera; family Vespertilionidae; genus Corynorhinus; species Corynorhinus townsendii. The sequence continues at coordinate 8,954,127 of JAPDVU010000014.1, read as the reverse complement.
TGCTTAGCATCTCCACTTTACAGGCCCAGAGATGTTAAGTCACTTGTCCAAGGCCACATAGCCAGTGAGTGACCAAGGCTGGGTTTGAAATTGGAAATCTGACTCTAAAACCTAATTTTAAATACTCTGTTAACATATACATCTAAGTTCTGGCTCTTCAGAATTTCTGGTTGTTAACATACCAGGGGGAAAAAAGAAATTTAATCTCTTTCTCATAATACATTTAAAGATATTCTATTTAGCTCCATAGTTAATAAAAGAATGGGGCTGGGTTTTTCATCATGTAATCAGAGCAATAGAGAGAATTCGAAGAATCTGTTGCATGGAGATTTCTCATTTTATAGGAATTAACCTATGATCCGTGGTCTTTCTCCCTACAATAAGCCCTTCAACCCTCTGATATTCACTTGGGGGAAATTTAATCCATATAGAATTCACACTGTACGGCAACCATTCCTATAGAGCAGAGCTTAAAATTATTCCTGTATGGAAATATCATTGCTATCCACAATATTTGAGGACGGAAGAAAAGTTAAAAACCAAATGCAGCAATAAGGATAAAGAACATAAATAACCCTCACCTTGTGTCTTCAATGAACCAGTTGAGGGATCTGCAATTTCCACACCTCCCACCTCCCTGCAAAGGCCCAGGGAGTAAATATTTTATGCTTGGTGTGCCTTATAATCTCTATTGCAACTACTCACCCCTGTCATTGTCCCAAGAAACTAGCCCTAAATAGTATGTAAACAAATTAGAGTGACTGTGTTCCAATAAAACTTTATGTACAAAAATAGCCATGGGGATTTGAACCTGGTAACCTTCCTTGGCAATAGGGTGATAAGCTTTTTCCAAATTTAAGAGTAACATCAAAATAAAGAATCCTAATAAATAGCATTAATTGAAAGCTTTTTAGGTGCCAGATTCCTTCTGTGTTAAACCATTGAACATTCACACATGCTTTATGATATGGCTACTGTCATTGTCATCTCTGGCTCTAGAATGGACGGGGCTCACTCCACCTTGGTTGAATGAATGAATTCCCACTTGGGGGTTGAGGTAACAGAGGCTCAGAATGCTTAGTTATTTGCTCCAAGTTTTTGAGGCCATAATAAGCGCCCAATAAATGTCAGCCCCAAGACAGAGCCAGAATGTGAAGCCAGGCAAGCCTCCAGATCCTGCTGGCCACTTGACGGTGAAGAGCTCTGCCTCTGCAACCTGCCCCTTCCAGTACTGCCAGAGCTGCTACATCCTTTCCTGGGGTTTACCAACCCAACTTCTCGGCTCTTCCCCTCCTCTGCACGACCACAGCACGCAGCTCTCCCAGTCTTCCTGGACTCTCACTTCCTCCATGAATCAGCATCATCTATGCGGTCACACCCTGGCTTCTCAAAAAGCCCACTCTCGGGTGGTCTAAGAAAGCTTCCTGGATGGACCGCATAGATGATGCTGATTCATGGAGGAAGTAAGAATCAAGATGAGAATGAAGAGGAATCTGAGAAGCTGAATGGGCAGAAAGGACAGGGGATAGTCTAGGGAGAAGTGGTATCAGGCAGAAACCATGCTCTCCAACTCAGGACTCTGACTAAACTGGGCCACGTCCAACTCTGTCACCTCCTAGTGGTGGGACCTTTGACATACCAGTGCCTTTCTAGGCGTTAGTTCCTTTAACTATAAAATGGAGGCAATAATAGTACCTACTACCCAGGTAAAATGTAATGAGGAAATCCAAATAGAGAAACGAACAGAGCGAGGGGTTGATCAGTGTGCCATATCATTGGGTTGTGAAGCCATACTATGTGTTACAGAAAAGCAAGTTGACTCTCACGGCTCAGCTGTGGGGTTTGTGTTGAGGGAGCAATGGGACGGTAAGTTCAGAAGAATTTAAGAGATAACCTGTAGTCAGCCTTATGGGAGAGATTCTCAGATACGCAGTTTCCTATCTCCCATCTCCCCCCAACACCCCCCCACCACACACACACACATGTTCTATTTAGTAGTGATAACATATCCTAGTGATTCTGATGCATGAGTAAGTCCTCCGTGTCCACAGAACATCATATGAACATGAAGCCAGGGTGCCTGGACTTGCCCATGTAAAGGCACTGGATGGCTGTCATCAGGAAATGATAGACTAAAACCACTTTTAGATGACAAGTCTAGCAGAGGTGTGAAGATGGCTTGGGAGGACAGAGGATAATTAAGAGGCTCTTGTAATAGTCCAAGCATGAATCACCAGTTGTAATATCTCCCTATTAGGTGTCTCAAATGCTTTGAGACAGGCCTCTGGGGACCCATCTAGGGACCTGGGCCATGAGGACAGACAGAGGACCATGAGGCCCTATTTCTGCAGGTTTGATGGCCTTATTTTCTATACTACTCTTAATATTATCTTGCTAATTGATTTGTTTATCATCTGTCTTCTCCCCCCCTCTATCTGATTCTCTGCGGCGTTTCTACTCCCTGGCACTCCACCTTTATTCAGTGATTCGTAATGAAACTTTGAGTTGTTAAGTCACTTACCCAAAGTCACATAGCTACGTGGACAAGCCAGGATTTGTACCTAGGTTTTTCTTGTTCCAACCTCAAGCTCTTTCTGCTATTCCAAGTCACTCCTCTGTGATGATACTTTAAAAAAATTATAATCTGATTCTATTTTAAAACCTGTCTTTGTAATTTAACAGGATGTCACAAAATGTGTTGGTCATTAATTATTTTAAACATATTTTTAAATAACTGCTTTTCATCTTATCAAGGTACCACAACTTAGCCAACCTGCTACATTAGACATTATTTTTCTTTGCACCATTACCAATAATGCTGCCATGACATCATTTTTCTTTGCACCATTACCAATAATGCTGCCATGTACACCACCCATCCTTGATAATTTCCTTAGGATAAATCCAGAGCTGTCACATTTCTTGGTCAAATAGGACAATTGTTTGGCTCTTACTATCACCAGGCAAATTATATTTTCAGAAAGGTTATACGGATTTAATTGCTTCACTCTTTCAAAGAAATCATTAGGAACCCTTGTTCTGCTTTGGTTCGCCAAATGAGCAGAAATTTCATGTTCCCTAATTGGAAAAGATTTGGTTAGGAGCATAGCCTGACAACGGTCGCTAATAAACCCCTTTGATCTGCTCCAGGGAACGTCAAAACAAGTTTGCCTTCTTCCCTCTGAAGGCACTTGGAATTCAGTTGTCCAATGAGCTACCCTCTGTCCAGCCATTGCTGACCCTTTTGGACACTAAGGACGCTGGGATGCCTTTGGAGCCAGGGCACTTGAACTCCTAAGTCTGGAAGTGGCATACAGATGCCCCTGACCATGCAGCCCCCAGGTGCCAGTGGTCCAACACACTTAAAATGGTAATGCCATCAAATTAAGGCTTATTGAGTGGTAATGTCACACTAGTAGCCTTAAAAAGAAAAATTATGTCCCTACCCAGTTTGGCTCAGTGGATAGAGTGTCGGCCTGCTTAACAAAGGGTCCAAGTTCAATTCCAGTCAAGGCCCTGGTTGGGGCTCATGCAGGAAGCAACCAATCAGTGTGTTTCTCTCTGTCTTTCCTTTTCTCTTCCACTCTTCCTAAAAATCAATGGAAAAATATTCTCGGGTGAGGATTAACAACAACAACAAAGTAAAAATAAATTACGCATATAATAGGACTTTGGATTCTGTCTTTGTTTGGGCTGCTATCACATCATGCCCCCAAACAGATAGCTTATAAATAACAATTTTCTTTCTCACAGTTCTGGAGGCTGGAAGTCTGAGATCAGGGGGTCAGCGTGGTTGGGTGAGGGCCCTCCTCCAGGTCGTAGACTTCTCACTGTGCCCTCCATGGTAGAAGGGCTGAGGGAGCTCTCCGGGGTCTCTTTTATGAGAGCACTAATCCTGCTCACGAGGACTCCATCCACCCTCATGACCTAAATACTGCCCCACCTCCTAATACCCTCACATTGGGCATTAGAATTTCAAGTTGTGGATTTGGGGGCTGGGGAGACAGACATTCAGACCATAGCAGCCTCCCTAGGGGTGGAGCCCAAGATGGAGATTTCTCTCCAAGGGGTTTTTGGGGGAGAACTCTCTAGAGAGCACCCAGTAAGGAGGTGAGGGAGGCAGGGCAGGACAGGTTCATAAGCCACAGGCTACTGTGGGCCTTCGCACAGCATGGTGGCTGGGGTCCAAGAGTGAATCCCAAGAACTGCAGTGGAAGCAATGTCACCCTTTATGTCCTTGCCTCCCTTCCATTGTAGTCACACCTCTACTCAAATGCCAGGAGAGGACACAGGCCCCACCCTCGAGGGAAAAGCCACACTGGGAAAGGGCACTCGGGTGGGGTATACTATTGTGGTTGTATTTGGAAAACAGAATCTGCTACAAAGTTTGACAATCCTGTTTTTTAACTGGAGAGTTTAATTTGACACGTTAATTCATATGATATTTAACATTTGCATTCAACATGATTGCTGTTTGGATTTATTAGAACTGTTTCTATTTTGAGATTTTAATTTAAACTTTTTTTTCCTTTGCTTTTTTTTTTTCCTTCTTCTTATGTCTTTCACCTCTTTTTATTTATTTATTTTATTTCTTCATCCCTCACGCAACAACTGTTTGGAAATTATGCATTGTTTTACCTTTTTAGTAGTTAACCCTTACATTTTTAACAAGCACATTTGACTGGGATTTTCAAGATATCACTCTTTCTACCTTCCTTCCAAACCTTATGAGAACCTTAAAACATTCCAAGTCTGCACTTCCCCCCATTCCAATGCTCTTTGTAATTGGTGTCTAGCATTTTAATTGCATTTATTTTAACCCCCATCAGCCATTCTTATTTTGGCGTTTACAATCAATGATTGAGCAGTAACTCAATCTCATGCATGTCACCAGAGCTCTACATTTCACCTTCAGGAAAATGAAATCTCTTCCCAGGGCCTCTGTGACCCCCTCCCTGCTTCCTGCCTCCCTCATCAGACCAGCTCCTTCCCTGTGCTGGCCCTCCACCCACAAATCCAAGGGGTAATTGTGGGCTGGTAGAGGGGAAGGGTCAGGAGTTAGGGATTCCCAGGGCAGTGGCTATGAGAGGAGTGTGCTTGAAACTCAGTAGTAATTGGGTGCCTCTAAGTACGGGCATGGACAGCCCTAGATGGACCAAAGGGGAAAAACTAGGCAAAACCACCCCAAGAAAATTGGGCTTTTGTCCAGCCTCTGTTCCTTAGCCCAGGGCTCTTTTAAATGAGACCCCAGCTGGTCTCCAGGCATACGAGGGCAGTTCCTAAAACTAGGTTATGCCCTAGCTCCTGCACCTGGGAAACTCACACAACCCCAAGTGAATCTATTTCATGAAGGAAGCAGGGGGATAGGGGATTGCCCAGTTTCCCCTCTTCCTGCCTCCCTGTAGGTTCATGCAGTTCTTCACCCACCCTTAATACCCACATCCCATCCCTGGAGTCCTGATTCTGGAACATTTTCTGCCTTGGCCAGGTACTTGTTCCTTGGACATGGAGAATACTAATACATGAAGCAGGCTGCTGAGAATCAAGGGCCCACCCTGCAGGGATGCCCCTGGTCACCCACACCTGACTTCTCAGATTTCACCCTCTTGGCCTTAATTAAAACTATATACCATACCTGTCAGAGACCCTGTGTCAGTGCTCAACACCTCCCAGACCTCCCAGCCTGTGCCTTCACTGCAGTCTGTTACTTCCTAGGCTGGGCTGGCTCTTGGGCTCTATAGAGTTTGGCAAAGAACAAGTATTAGTTTGGGAATCAGACCAACCTGAGTCCAAATCCCAAATCTGTGACCTTGATTGTTAAGTGTTTGGGGTCAGGTGAGTTCATCTTTCTGAGCCTCAGTTTTCCCATCTGTAAAATGGGGTAACAATAAGACCTACTTCAGTGGATTGTTGGGAAGATTGGGTAAGAAGCATTTCAGCGTAGATAAGACTTATGACCAATGTCTGGCATGGGGTAGGCGTTTAACAAGCATGATTGATTGAATGAATGAATGAAATAATAAGCATTATATGAAAGTCATCCCCAAAGCATTTCCTCTAGTTTCTATCTCCTTTATCTCCCTAATCAAAGCCAGAGAGACAGTGTAGAATAGGGCTTCAGGATCTGGGGCCAGTTTTGTCTTGCCCCTGCCACTTCCTAGGTGAGTTTGAGACTCCCTTCTCCCCTCTTGTAATGGGTAGTAACCAGAGCACCAACTTCTTAGTTTGTTTTTGAGAATGACATGAGTTACCCTGGGTGAAGCTCTTAAAACAGCCAAGTATTCATCTCAGAGTACAGATCTGAATGTGTCTCCTCCCTTCCTAAAACCCTCAGTGGCTCCTTATGGCTCTTTTCATCTTAACATGGCTGACAAGGTGTGGCTGCTGCAGACCTCTCCACAGCCACAACCATAACTGGAGCCGCTCTCGTCCTTGTTCTCCAGCTCCTGTCCTCCTCCCTCCCCAACTGGCTTCTGTTCAGTTCCTCTAACTGCCACAGGGACTTTGCACATGCTGTCCTTCTGTCTGCTGCCCTTGGCTTTTCATTCCAGCTCATGTGTTACTACCCTGGGGTAACCGCCTATGGAGAGAGACTACTTCAGGTTCCCTGTTTTGTACACCCATACAACCACATGCCTGTTCTTCACAGCACTTGCAATTTGTATGGCTTTCCCTCTCATGGAGTGATTGATCCCTGTCACTGCCTCTGGATGATAAGCTTTGTGAGGACAGGAACTGTACGTGTTAGTTCCCACCCATAATTCCTTACCCCTTCGGTCAGGTAGGCCCTACTTCCTACTGCCAGGCCCTGAGTTGTTTTTTGTTTTGTTTTGTTTTTACCTTAGGAGTTGCAGGGGTAAGAATTAGGTTTAGGTATCTAAGGACTTGCTCTGGGACTCAAGTCTATGTCTTCCCCTGTGGAATGCCAGAGTGATGGGCATTCAGTGAAGAGCAGCCTCATGCAATGAACAGTGGGAATTGGTGGATGTGCACCCAGCTGCTCACCCCTTGGGTAGGCTAACTCGGGTACGTGTGCTGGTTCCCAGAACTTTCCCAGTGTGATTAAGCTCCTTTTGCCCACAGCGGTGACTGGCCTGATGATACACTCGATTGTCTGCTGTGGAGAGCGGCTACAGTGCTTGGGCAGGTTCAAGCCTCGGACTGATGAGAGGGCACAGTACTCTCATGGCCACGTGCAAGTCCCAGCTTGGAGGGCAGAGCCCTCCCAGCACAATTATAGCCAACAGCTGGAGTTGTAAGCTTGAACCTATGGTCTGAACACGTGGCCCCACGTGCCTAAGTGATAGAGGCTGCAAGTAAACGAAGCTTGATCAGGTGCATGTAATTGAGTAGGATTGAAACCCACAAGAATGTTGTAAACATCTTGACCTCCCCCTTACTTTGCCTCGTGGCATCTGGCTGTAAAATAAAGACATGGCTTGTAGTTCGTGGCGCTTTCTCTTCATCAGAGAGGACAGTGTCCCACCCAGACCCAGCTTGCATTCTCTTGTCTGTTCTTTCTCAATCCTTCACCGCCCCCTCTCAGGGACACTGAACCTGGCTGAGCTGGCGCGGCACATAAGGGCGCCCTGGGGCTGAGTATGCCATGGCCGTGCTGGCTCACCACAGTCTGCCTTTCCTTCCTGGTCTCACCTCCCCATTTCCCTCTGCGTGTGTCTGTCCCTTCCTACATAAGCCACTTGTACTCAGATTCCTGTACTCGATTCCTCCTCATGTTCCCAGAATATACGCGGCTGGGCCCTCAGTTTGGTGGACCCAAACTAAGACATTCTCATTTCCCCAGTGCATGCATGATGCCAAAGAACAGTCAGCACTCCGTGAAAATATTTCTAGCATGAATCAGTAAATGAAGGCATGCATGTAAAGAACATGCCCAGTGATGGCAACTCCTTGGTCTCTGGTTGGGTCAGAGAACTCACTCAGGGCAGTTTACTACCCCAATCTAGGTCCCAGTTTCTCCACCTATAAAATCACCAATTGAAGGTAGGGATTTGAGGAGATTTGACCCAGGAAGTCTTTAATCACATAGGTCTCACCAGGGGTAAATTGTGCTCCTCCCCAGAGGATATATGTAAATTTTGGGAGATATTTTTAGGTGTTACATGTGGAAGGGGGCTGTGCTACTCGCATCTAGTGGGTAGAGGCCTGGGATGCTGCTAAACACCCTCCAATGCACAGGACAGTCTCCGCCACAAAGAATCACCCAGCCGGATGTCAGTAGTTGAGGAGAGAAGCCCTGCTTTGCCCTCTTTTCAGCTCTGAAAGCCGATGACTCTAATATGTGATCAGAGTCCTCACCCAAAGGGGCACCCTGTCCTCCTCTCTTTCAGGAGCACAATGACTGAAGTTCATCTATTCGTAGGTGAACAGTTTCACATCTTTTTATTTCTGATGTATCTTACAGTCAAGAGCACACTGTAGCTTCACTGGCAGAGGTCTTCCTTCTTTCTGACTTAGGCTAACAGTAGCAGTGCGTTTTATCATGGATTTGACAGCTCATGGCAGTCTGTGTTCTTTCCTGGATTTGTAGTTTATTGGAGACTAGACTGCTGGGCTGCTCCAGAAACCTTGAGACTGTGCCTAGGCCTGTGAACGGAATCTTCCCTTTCCCAGCCCATTTTCCCACTGGAAGGTGTTCCCCCAACATGTAAACCTGGCGGCCTTTTTTCTTTTAAAACTTGTTCTGGCCAGAATCCTTTTTTTTCTTTTTTCTTTTGTCTCTTCACACCCACAGGGGAGACTATTTTCCACGTACCCCCTTCAATATTCTCTCTAGAGACACTGTCAACAACACTTGGAGAAGCCAGTCTATCACAACTTAAATGAAACTCAGGCACCTGAGGGTGCCTCCCTACAGAGCCCAACACTCCCCATGGCCTATATAGCGCTGAGGTACTGCCCCTCTCTGCTGGACTGGTCTCAGGCTCTCCGGTAGGGGCAAACCCATGAACACTCTCATGACTTAACCTAGGGTAGACCAGATGTTCATGCCCATTCTCTCCAGCAGTCACTGTAACTCCACTTCTCTTAAAGTTAATGGTCACCTTGGAGATTGTTAAATTCATCTCCTGGTTCCAGGAAAGGAACTTCTCGTTGTTTATCATTTGCAATTCAGCTCACGTCCCAACACCACTGTGAAACCCTTGAGTTGACTTAACTCTCCAGTCTCTATTCCCTTAGTCCCTTGGATTTACCTGGACCACAGCACTCATCACAGTAAATTGTAATTGTCTTTGACTTGCCTCTCCCATTGGGGCAGTGTTCTCAAATTGGAGCCTGCATCAAACTCCCCGGGATGGCCTATTAAAACACAGAGTGCTGGGCCCCTCCCTGACATATTTCCGATTCAGTATCTTAGAACTGGGACAAGAATTTGCATTTCTAACAAGATCCCAAGTGATGTTGGTACTGCTTGTTGAGAGATCACACTTTGGAAACCACTGGCCTCACCCAGGAGTTCCATAAGGTCAGAGATCTTGCTTCCTTAAAATTTGGAGAATCCTGGAACATAGTAGGCAGTCCCAATGGATGAACCATCCTTATTCTATGCAAATTATTGGTAGCCCATTCTGTTGTTCTAGCTACTGCCTTTCATGTCCTCCCTTGCATCTGGGAATCACTGTGTCATTCCCTTTGGGAAAGAATTAAAAGACAGAGCTTTTCAAGGAACATTGTGCTCCTGCCCATTCTTTCTGTTTGGGATACTAGTGTGATAGCTGGAGCTGTGGCAGCCACCTGGAGACCATGAGAGGAAAAGTGTGAGGGATGAGAGTCAACAGGATAAGAATGAAACTAAAACTTTAATGCCATGGTTATGCTGCTATACAAACCTTGACTGTTTAACTTTAGTCTTATTTTAGTTAACAATAAACATGCTTTTGGTTTAAGCCACTACATATAGCCATAAACATTTCTACCTGATAGCTAATCCCAGGGTCTGTCCTGCTATAACACATGCAGGGTTCATTCTCCTGCATAGAGAATGCTTTGGAAGGGATTAAAATCCTATCCGCCTGCTCATTTTCTTTCATAGCCCAAACTTTAAGAGAAATCTAAATTTCAGACAGTGGATTTCCTATGTTCCTTTATTCCATAAGCATCTACTGAGTACCTTCTCCATGCCAGACACTATTTGAACAAACCATCCAGGGGAGTCTTCTGAGCATTGGGATATGGCAAGGAACAAAAGAGACTGTGTCTGTTCTTACAGAGGTTACAGTCGAGAGTTAAGAGACAGAAAACAAAACACAGAAATATGTCAGGTGGTGACTGGTGCTAAGAAGAGAGGAGGGAAAAGCAGATGAGAGACAGGCGCACACACAGAGAGACAGACAGACAGACACTATCTGATGGAAGAAATTCCAGCAGATAGAGGAAGCTGCAAGTTCAAAGGCTTTGCTTGTTCTAGGTACAGCAAGGAGCAAGGAGTTCCCCCGTGCAGTAAGGATTCCCAAGCCTTCCTAGAAATTTCTCAGCAGTCTTGGAAGCCACAAGCTTGCAGTCACCTCTGGTTCCTGGCTCCTCCTCTTATGGGACTCCCGCTTTCATTGTGATCTCATTCTTGCCCGTGTCTCTTTCCCTTGCTGCACTCCATGCCAACCCAACACAGTGCCTGGCGTACACCTGGCACTCAACTGCTTGTTAATGATTGCATGAATGAACACCCTTGATTTATACAAGACCAACCAATGAATAAAAATTCACTGTCTCTTCTGTGACTGAGCAAGTGACTGAACCTCTCTATGCCTCAGTTCCCTTACCTGTAAAATGGGAACCATTATAATAGTCTTCTTTAGCATTTTTGTAAGAATTCAAAGGACATAATGAAAAGATAATTGCCATTCTAAATGCCCACAATCCTATGAAGTGAGTCATCTTGTCATCTCCATTCTTAGACAATGAAACCGAGACACAAAGTGCTTTAGTCTTTTACCCAAGATTCCCCAGCTATTAAATGGTAGAGTCAGAATTTGAACTGTCAAGCTTTGCGGTGGCCTTAATCACTATAACTTCAGAGACGATGCACGTGAATGTAGAGAGGGCTTAGCAGACACTCAATAAACAATACAGGGACTGTGTTGGTGGTGGTTGTTTACGTTATTACTGATACAATTAGTCTCATGTGCAGCTGCCCCACGTAACCTATGTTTCTCTGCTGGGGTGGGAGAAATACAGACCATGTTGGAGCCCAGAACAAAGAAAGCAGGGAAGCTCTCCTGCCTTGTGAGATATGGATGTACACCTCCCGAGGGCCCAGCGTGGCTTGAGAGAGGGGGGCTGGCGGTGGAGAGATGCAGGAGAGACAAGTACCCTCACCTCCACCCTCAAGTTCACAAACCAGGCTAACCGCATGCCCCCAGCTGAGGAATCACATAACCGTGGCAGCTGTCCAGAGCAGAAGAGGCCCGCACCTGTTTGCAATGTAATTTAGCTATTATCAGCCTTCCCATCCAGCTGAAATTCAAAGACTGCAGAATGGGGGGACACCGGAGGGAGCTGCTTGAGGGGGGTTAGGAAGCTGGAGAGATACGATGATCAAATGTCCTAAATTGCCTGCACTTTAATGCCTTATATAAAAATTTCCTGTAATGCATGTTACCATAAATAAGGGATTGCTGAACAAGCCCTGAGCAAGATGGTTTTTGAGCTGAACTGTCCCGGAGGGGATGTTTGGAGCCAGCCCAGTTATGTCCCACCTCTCAAATTATCTCGTTGTAAAACGTCTGGCCCCAAGGCCCGAATTTACTGGGCTCAGTGCAGCTACATCATGTTCTTTGCAGAGCAGCATTTAGTATTCACCTCTGAGCAGAGGACCGGTTTCCTTACAGACCCCACCTCTGCTTACAGAGATGTTGTGGGACAGGGAGTGGGTCTCTCAAGCCTCTGATTCTCTCTACCAGCCCACCCCCATCCAGATCAACCTGTCAGGGCTGGCAGAGACCGACAGCATAATCCCCAATCCTGGCCCCAAGGAACCAAGCCAGATATTGGGGTCACTGGGGCACATTTTGACAGTTCTTAAGGGAAAGCTTGCAGGATGCACCTGGACAATTGGTCCCAGTTTCTCTACAGGGAAAGATGGAAGAAGCAGGTTTTTTGTTGATAAGATTCAGAATCAGTGGGTGGCTTATCATGTGCCTGCTGAATACCCAAGAATTGCTGTAGGCTAGAATAGGCATGGTGATGAGGATGGTGGTGGTGAGAGAAGGGAGAGAGAGAGTAGGAAGGCCCAGGCTAGACAGTGAGTAACATCCAGCACGGGCTTGAAGTTTGCTGTAGCCATGACAAGAGTTAGAGGAGAGGCAAAGAGGACTTCAGACAGTGGACAAGAAGAATCTAATAGTCTTAGCATCGGTCATAATAGTCTGGGTTTGTCTGCAGTAACAAAAATCCCACATTCTTGATACTTAGCACTTTAAATGCATTATGTAATGTAATCTTAAAAATACCCTGCAAGGTAGATAGATATTATTATCCACTAAACTGATGAGAGAACGGAAGCTTAGAGAGGGAACCTATCTTGCCCAAATTCACTCATCTAATTGGTGGTGAGGCCAAGATGCAAACCCAGGGATGAATGGCTATAAAACCTGGACTTTTAATAATGTTTCATGGAACCTATGGAGCAAAGGAGGAACTTCAGAGATCATAAATATTACTCTAAATTTCATTGCAAAACAATTTTTAACTTTGAATAAAATTTAATGTTTAAAAAATGCACATGAAATGTCCTGTATATCAAGGTTTTAAGACTAGAAGACATCCAAATTGTGTCAGGTTGGCTCATTTCCTTTGGATCTGGGCATAAAACATCTTCTGCCATGGGTGTTCAGAGAGAATGGTAGTCATTAGTGTAATTTGTCAAATACTTCCACATTTCCACTTTCCATGGTAGGGTTGTCCTTGACTCCCTTCTGGTTGACTGGGGTCCTGAGACCAGTTCTGGCCAATGAGTTAGGATTTCAAAGCCAGAACATTTAATTGCCAACCAGACCCATCCAGCACTAGCTTTACCTCTGCAGAGGCACTGTTCCAGATAGTGGCTCCGCTGTCCATCTGGCACCAAAACCAAGGACAATGGAGAACAGTGTCCCTAGCCACCTTTCCATACGTGTGTATCATGAGTAAGAAATTAACATTTGTAGTAGAAAGCCATCAGTGTTGGAGAGATCCAGGGAGGGTGGATGGGCAGAGCAACCAATCACAGGTCTTTCCACTGAAGGAAACAGAAGATGAGAATGGACCCTACATAGTCTAATGAACCTGGAAGAGGGAATTCTGCCCATTCTGCTGCAATTAGCTATTCAAGTTTTCAATCAACCTGCATTTTCAAGAGTAGTATTACAAAAATCAGTGTGTTGGCAACTCCGGAGTTGCAGACTCACTTAAGAATTCCTCTTCTCGCTGGACCCTCTATAATTTAGACCTTTTCTGTAGCTCCTGTGTTTTGTCACTGCAAACCAAGAAGAAAAATTGCAGTTGACTCTCCGCTGTACAAGGGCGGGTGTGCAGGGCTCTCTGTATCTCCTGCACAAGCTGGTACCCTGCGCATAGTAGGTGCTCAATAAATATTTGTTTGAGAGAACAGATACATGGTTGGTCCAAACTTAGTAAAACTGACCTAACTGTCACTGAGATGTAGTGGTTAGCATGTAAGCCAGATTCAAATCAGCAAGTTGTGGACAATAGAACTAATTTACAGCAGCTGTTTGCAACTGCTGATCATGAAAAGGGCAGGCTTCCTCAGTTAACACTGTATGTTACTGTGCTGTTCATGCAATAGATTTTTTTTCTATATTCAGTGCTAATTCTTACAACTGCATTATTATAATAATAGCCAACCAAGTATCATTATCGATTACTTCATATTCTAAATGCTCACTCAGTAGAAGAGATGCTTGTAGGAAAAACTGTTAGAGATGAACCCTGAACCACCTCTTTCTCCCACATGGAATAATCTGTCTGAAGTGGGACAGATCTTGCCAGTCCTAACTGGCTTCATTAGTCTTTAGAGATCAGAGAAGCCTGTCCTTTGAGAAAAGCCAGGCTGGTCAGAGCAAGGGGGGCTCTGCAGGACCTCATAGTGAAACTTGTCTCCAGAGAGCTGGGCTGCCCTTTTAACCAGCCCTTCATCTTTGGGGCCTGAAGCAGAGACCCTGGACATCCTTTCCACGATCCTGTTTCTCCGATGGGCAAAGAGGGACATCCTCTCAGATCTAAACTGTTTGGACCTCCTGGTTTACTATTCTATTGACTGTGTTGTCTTGTTTACCATTGTGGATGGCAATATGGAAGGAAAGAAAAAAGGGAGAGAGGGATTGAGGAAAATGAAAGAGAGAAAGAGGAATGTAGAAAAGGAAAGGAGGGAAGGAAGGAAAGTGATTTCAAATGCATTTGCATTCTTTTCTCAGTGGCCTCTGTATCTCAGAAACTACATTTCCCAACATCCTTTGCTCTCTGAATAGATTTGGCCAATGGGAGACCTTAATGGGAAATTGGAGGTTGGAGGAGGAGGTCCAGGTTATTTCCACCTCTCTCTTTCTGTTTCCTGTGGTAGTAAATGGGTCACCTGTGGCTTTAGCTCTTACTAGACAACCTCTTCCTTCATTGTCCCAGCTCCTACCAAGCCGACCTCACCCTGGTTCTAGCTCATTCCAGATGGTTCTGGCTTCTAGCTCATTCTAGATGGTTCATCTCCTCCTATTTCTCTTCAGCCATAGGAACAGTAGCAGCTTTTGATGTTGCTAGTTTCTGGGTAACATCAGTCCATCACACACCTCTGATTGTCTCCACTTACACCAATGTCCCTAGTTCAAGATTTGCTTTGGAGGAAATCCACACTAAGATAAATGACATGTATAAATTATTTAACACAATGCCTGGCATGTCTAATAATAATAATAATAGCAATAATAACACCAGTTCACAGTCAGAGAGTACTTACATGCCAGGCCTTATATGCATTTTAAGTCATTTAATAAGCATTCAATAAAGTTACGATTTTATTGTCATTATTTACCTCTCATCTCCCAAGCCCCCCTCAAAAGTAATTTTTCCCTCAAGTCATCTTTTTCTCCTTTGCTATATTTTGTATCAGCTTCTCAATTACTTTTAAACTTTTTTTTTCCTGTGTAGGCAACATTTAATCACTTGTAAAGGGCTCTGCAATTTTTTTTTTCTGAGATGAGAAAAATGAAAACATTCCTTAACCCTGATTTGTTTTCCTTCTGATAGTAAAAAATGTAGAACATTATAGTGGTGCCTAGTGGGCCAGTTGGCCCTCCCTGGAGTGTAAGCCCCACGGGGGCAGGAACTACATCTGCCACCCTGAGCCTGGCTCCCAGTGGGAGCACCAGGCCCCACAGCTGGGATTGGATCCCCTCCTGCAGTCCCCAGCTGGACTGGGCCCAGTGAAGCATCTTGGGAGGCACTTTGCAAATAGGGCCTCCAGGCCCCGCCCCCCGCCTGACTGCTTTATGGAAGGCAAAGCCCCAGGCTAATTGTCAACCTGATCCTTTCCCTGGGGCCTGACCCCAGGCCTTGGAGAGCAAGACTGGGAGTCTGGGCCTCTAGAGCGCGTGCTCAGGGACTGTCCTGGCAAAGACCGCACTGCTGGGCTGACCCTGTGGAGTCCCAGGCAGACCTGTTGAATGGGGCTTTCATTTCCCTGACCCTGGGGTCATCTGTTTTCAGAATGTGAAATATGGCCGCCTGGCGGAGGACAGAAGCCAGGGAGATAAGCGCCAGGGAGGAGCCTCCCGTCCAACAAGCCGTGACTAATGATGATTGGGGTGTGTTTGGCGGGGCAGAATTTATTTGGTTCCTGGTTACCTGGGGATTAACTCTTTGTGGGATCCTGTGTCCCAGCCCAGATGTGCCTGGCTTGCAACCACACTGAGCTCTAGATCCTGTTTGGTGTATATATAGTAGGCATTCAACAGGTATTCCTCCTAGGAAAGGAAGAAAGAGAGGGAGAGAGGAAAGGGAGGGAGGGAGGAAGGAAAAGGAAAGGAAGGAGAAAAAAAGGAGAATACATTCCATGTCCTTGAGCCTTCAGCATAATAAAATTAGATCATATTTAGCATGTGCTTACCATGTGCCAGGCACTATACTAACCAGTTTACACACATCATCTTGTGTAATCCTCACACATTTATGAAGCACATACTACTATATTAGCCCGTTTAATTGAGGAAACAGACTTGTGTATTATCTGTATGCCCATCTAATGGACCAGAAAGTGGGGCTCAGACTGGTGAAGCTAGTTGCTAGGATGTGGCCGACTGGGACTTGGACTGAGACTTGGTCGTCCTGGCTTCCACTCGGACTTGTAGCTCCTGTGTCAGATTGTCTTGTGTAAACTCTGCCATGTTTCCACATATTGTATCAATCTGGGTGTTTTTATTTTTTTTGTAATTTTCTTTGTCTCAAACACCCTCAGAATCCCAGAGGTGTACAACAACAAACATTTATTTTCATACTTGTGGGTTTGCAAGTTGGCTGAGGCTTGGCAGGGCCAGGGTGGGCTGCAGGCTTCGGGTTGGACTCGGATTTTGTCTACATAAATTCACTCTAGGGACCCAAAGTGACAGGGCAAGAGCCCAAGAAAACAAGCCTGACCAAGCAGACCCATCCAAAGCCTCTTCTCCACTCACATCCCCTAGCATCCCATTGGCCATTGCAAGTCACCTGGTGGGGAAGTACAATCCTGTGATACTGAGGAGTGAAGAATGGGAATAGCCATCTACACCCATATGAAGTGTGAACTTGTAAGGAAATTAGGGGAGGCGGGAGGTGCCTTCCTAACTTCCCAGTCTCTGTTTTTATATACAGATGTCACTATAACTCACACCCAACAGATACATACACATGTGCACACACACAACTGTACATCCCCTGATTGGTGGGCCACTTTAAAATCATCTACACAAGGGCTACTTTTGCTCCCCTGCCACAGGGGACACTTGGCAATGTCTAGAGACATTTTTGGTTTGTCGCAATTTGGGTGGGGCTGTGACGGGCATCTAGTGGGTAGAGGTTAGAGATGCTACTCAATATCTTCTTGTGTACAGGTCAGCCCACCATGAAGAATTGTCTGCTCCCCAAATGTCAGCAGAGCCAGGATTGAGAAACCCTGATCTAGAATAGCAATTAGCCCAACCCGGTGCCTGGGAGCCATTAGAAAAACAGATTCGGGGGCCCCAATGCAGACATTTGGATTCAGAAGGGCTGGGGTGTCACCTTGGAGTCTGCATTACCGACTGGCATCTTACAAAATTTTCATTCACTAATCAGAGCTGGGAAATGGCTGCTTTATGTCCTTCTTCCCGTACAGGAACCCCAAATCATAGGTTACCTCGGGTTTAAATGGAACAGTCCTCCTTAGAGCACTTCCTAACGTTACCCTCCCAGAAATGGGGCAGTTTCGCTCTCCCGCCCCACAGTTCACCCACGAACGAAATCTCCAAATGGCCCAGGCAATCTACAGTTTCTCTGCTTCCTCCGCCTTTCACTTTTAAAACCAGGAGGCATTCGAGGAAAATGTAATCCATATGTTCCAGAATCATTTACACTTAAATCATGAAAGTACTGCCGTGGTTTTTAAGAGCTATTTGATGTCCAAAACACCTTATGAGGATTTTAAAAATAAGCTTTTTAAAGTCTCTTTTTACTTTCAGTTGGATTTCATCCTGGGTAAGTGAATTCAAATGCCATGAAGCCGGGGGGCTGCCGGAAACCCCAGACCATGAACCTTAAGGAAACTCAACACCCAACAAAGCAGGTCTTCTGCTCTCACCTCAGGTTTCTTGTGACGTGCATCCATTTCATGCAATAAAATCAATCTCGTTTTCCCAACAATTATGGATTCAAGCGGTCGCTCAATTAGGTCTTCAGACATCTTCCTTCTCGTTTTGCTTCTCGGGGTTCCTCAGGTTCCATATTTAAACCATTTTGATTCACTCTCCACGGAGATCCAATTCCTTCTTCCAGTGGGTTTATGGTTTCTAAATAGCATCTCAGCTCTGCTGCCAACATCACAATTCACTCCTCTCCCTCCAGCCCAGGGAGACCCAGGTGGGAGGCCGAATGGTAGAAGTGACCATACACTCGCTCACTGTACAGGTGGGCCTGCCCATTTGGAAAAGTGATTTGGCAAAATATCTCATCGAAGACATGCTTATCCACAGCAACTCTGTTTTCCAGAATGTAGCCCAAGGAAATCATTCTAAGTGTGGAGCAATACTAGTACATATTTGTACTCAGAAATATTGAGCACCATTTATCATGGAAAAAAACTGAAAACAACCTACCAAAATCACAGTCATAAGAGCTATTATTAAATGATGGATTCTCTGTTTGATGGCAACATTAAGACTGATGGATAGTAAGACTGCGTGGCCCTAGGAATGGGGAAGAGAACGATCGTTTGTTGTGTAAAAGCACGTGGATTGTGGATGCTTCAAGAGAGTTATGTATGTGTTGGGCTTGACAAAGGGAGAGGGGAAGATGGTCCAGCCCAGTGGGACAATATGAGCAGAAGCAGAGGTGAGTGGAAAGTGCAGGTAATTCATTGTTGTTAGAGCTCAAGTTTCAGGCAGGGAGGGGGACACGCTGAGGTTGGGGCCAAGGGTGGAAGGTGGGCGTCTTGATGGCCATGTTCAATGGCTTGGACTTCAGCCTGGAGTCAATGAGGAGCCATTAAAGGCGTTTGAGCAGGGAAGGAACATGGTCATATCTGTACATTTACAAGATGGCTGTGTCACAGTGTGGAGGATAGATGGGAAAAACTAGAGAGGGGGCCAGAGACTTCATGGAGACATTGTAAAGTAGTACCCACCAGAGATTCTGAATGGCCTGGTGGGTCAGATTAGAATTCACTCATTTAAAAGTTATTAAGCACGTTACCAATGGAAGCGGGCTTTGTTTGAGACATGTCTAGAAGAGGTGATGGCAGAATGTGGTGTGTAATTGGACATGGGTAGGGACTGAGGAAGAGGAATGGAATGACCCCAGGTTTCTGGTTCAAACAGTTGGGTGGATGTTGGTGTCATTCACAAGCTAAAGGTAGAGAAGGGTGGGGCCAGGTTTGGGAAAGAGTCAGTGTGTCTGATTTGGGGCCAGAGGGTCAAGATGGAGATGCCTAACCAGCAGTTGGGTGTTAACTCTCCAATCTGGGGACAGGTATGGGCTGGAGACACCACTGTGAGAATTGGCAGCATCCTGGCAATATATGAAACCACGTGAGGCAATGGGGTGGAGGGGTCATGCTGAGTGAGAGGGTAGGGCCAAGGACACCCTAGGGAAGGTTTTTATTAAAACTTCATTATTAAACGTCTGCAGGTACCTTTAAAGGCAAGGACTTCCAGAGAGAAATGGCTAACCAAGTGCTCCTGGTTATCTAGCTAGCCTTAGATGCCAGTGGTGAAAAAACAGAGATGGGAAAGGGAAGGACTTAAATTAAAACATGATTTAAAGGGACCATGTGGACGTGGATGGGGCAGTGTCCAGGAAGAAAGAAGGAAGGGAGACCCGGAGAGGTGAGAGAGGAAACGGAGAGAAGGGGAAAGAGAAGTTCATGAATGAAGGAGCAGGGCAGAGAACGGGGGAGGGAAGAATCATAAAGGAAGTGAGAGGCCCAGGACGTGGGAGTTCCTGGGCTCCCTTTGCAAGCCTCTCCCTACAGGAAGGGTGGTGATTTGGCACAGGTCCAGCCCAGCTCGCCGATCTGGGGCGAGGGGACCAAGGACCTGCTAGAGAGCTGGATGGGCAGTAACCACAGGCCCACCCAAAGTCCCTCCCTCCCTGCCTCTCCTTGGGACCCAAGCCAGCCCAGCAGGAGCCTACTCTGTCTGGCTGCTTGAGGAGAAACCGGGTGGCCTCGGGTCTCCGGAAGAGCTGACACGTGGGAGATTCTGTGGGCTGAGTCTGGGTGGCCCAGAACCTTAAAGACTCCTAGCGGTGTCATGGCATGGCCAGCTTCAATAGCTAGTGAGCACCTCATGCCTGGAGGACTTTAAGTTGAAGCTGGTGGGCAGAGGAAAGGCTGTTGGGGAGTGGATTCCTCAGCACCTGAGGGCATGACGTTCCCCTTCTTTTCATCTTGTGGTATTGTGCTCAGTATATAGTGAGCACTCAATAAATGTTCGCTATTATCATTATCATTAAAGTGTTCAACTTAAAACGCCCTTTAGGATCTGTAGATGTCATAAAGGTGAGTGCTGGGGACTTCTTAACCTGAACACTGCCTGCCCTACAATGCCAAACATATGCTGATTTTCCAAGAGAATGCAGAAATCCAGATCACAGGGGACATTTTTCAGTGTCGGTTCAAAGAACGTTTTAACATTGTGCAGGCCAGCTCTGGGCTAAGGGTCTATCCGGTCTGTGCTTTTTCCACCTATCAGCTGTGTGGCCTCTGATAAGTTACTCAACCTTTCTGTGCCTCAGTTTCCTTAGTCGTGAAATGGAATACTGATACTCCCCCTCACCCCACCCCCCCCCCCCCGCCCCGGGTTATTGTGCAGACAAATTAGATAATGCAGTCCCAGCCCCTGTGTGGTGTTCCACACGTGGTAAGACTTAGTAAGTGATAATTGTTGTTGCTGCTAGTGATTTCTTCTGTGTGCAACTCATGCTTCATGTTCCAGGCAGAGGGATGTCATGGCAAATGGCCTGCCTGCACCCCATGCTGAGATCTGGGTTTTTCCCAGCGTGTTGCCCTGAGATCTTGGCTGGCAGCTTCTTCCCATTACAGGCGTGCCGAGTGATTGCTGGCTTCATGTGTACCTGGTGACAACTTTAACCTGGCTGCCGGGATTGAGGGAGGGGCGACAGTCAGCACCAGGGGGGCTGATTGGGAAGAGCTGAGTGCTGAAACCTTAGTCCCAGGGAGGCAGACGCAGGATCGGAGGGAGAGAGAGACCATCATGGCTCTGAGTTAGCACGGCTTTGCTTATGCTCACCCAAAGGTCTGAGTTGGGGCCCGAGACTGTGCATTCTAAGGAGCTCCCAGGTGTTGCTGCTGCTGGTCCAGGGACTTGGAGTAGTGGGACACTGGCTGCATCCCAGCCTCTGGTCTAAGCCGAAGGCAGCTCCAGGCCAAGGTGGGACCTCCAGAGGCAAAGCTCTCTACAAAGTCGTTACGAATGGCAAAGAGCACCGGCTTCCAATATGGAGCCCTGGACAGTATAGCCGGAAGGGTACACACATCCAAGGTTACACGGCTGGAAAGGAGCAGGGCTGGGGTCAGTCCCGTCTCTAAGATTCTAGGCCCACATTCTAAACCAGGAGGCTTCTGTGTCTACTTGGATGAGAGTTATTTTCTCATTGTTTCTTCCCTCCTCTGTTCGCCTTCTCTTTCTGTCCTTCTTCGCTCAGGATGGCGCCTGTGCATTCTACTACAGGAGCTCCTGCCTGGGGTCAGTGGGGCTCATAAACGCCATGAAGTCAGAGGTAAAGCTTTTTCCCAAGGAGCAACTCCAGAGCTTTGTTCCGACCCTCGAAGAAACTCATAAATAGAAAATTTGCCAAGCCTCTGCTGCTGTCTTCTCTCCCTCTCTCTCATCTGGAAGGGGCTGGTTTCTCCCGATATAGTCTGGTGACACTGGGACATGGTCCCTAAGGAGAGCTCTCCCTGGACAGCGTCCTGTGTTAGGAACTGCAGCCTCCAGGTGAGGGTTAAGGACGGGAAGAGGCATCTTTTCCATATCCTCCTCGCCAGCAGCCTTCCCGGATACCCAGCAGCTGCTGTGCCTGTGAGCGCGGCACCCCACCCTGGCTCCCTCTCCTTCCAGCTTGTGTTTGGGCAATGAGAAACCTAACTTCACTCTAAGCCAGCCTCCAACATGGGCAGTCAGGGGGCTCTGGGATGCTCTGATTTTCACCCTCGGCTTTGCAGCTGGGGAAACCGAGGCTCAGGGATGCGAAGGGGCGTATTCAGCGCCTACAGTCGCTGGTGGCAGAGTTGGGTCCGACCTCGGCCTCCTGAATGCCATCCCAGAGCTCTTTTCACATTTATAAAGCCAGTCTCACCCGACTTCTCCTAACGATGCTTTTATTAACCAGGACTGGAGGCGAATCTGCCAATCTACTGTCCGTCCCCTCTAGAGCCCAGAGATTTTAATGTCATGAGCTGCTTTTAATGTATTCCTTTAAAAATCAAAAAGCCCCAACGCCCTTTCTCCAGTGTCACCCACTGGACGGTCGGCAGGCTTTATCTGCCAGCACTTAAAAAAGAAAAAAGAGGGGGAAAAAAGATATTGCCGTTGAAGAAGAATCCGAGGCCCCCGGAATCTTAACAAGCCAGCTCTGTTTCTTATCATCTTCAAAAAGCCTTTATTAAGCCTCTCCGGGCTCATGTGGCCAAGTGAGGCACTTTACAGAATCAGATCAATCAGCGGTCCGTCAGCAAACGTGTACAGTGCACCTACTGTGGGAAGCCAGCGATGTGGGGGGTATCAAGGCAGGAAGGCATGACCCCTGACCTTGTGTTAGGGATGCCCAAGGTCTGTGCTGCCTGAGACACCGCCTAATCTGAGTTGGAGTGGGGGGAGCATTGAGCGCTGGCAGTAGGTGGATGGAGATACCAGGGACAATGACAGCCCCCAACACCCGGGCATCCCTCCCATGAAGGGATGATGTCTTTGTCATCGTTGGCTCTTTGGTGCATCTTGGGCATCAGGCATCTTCAGCAGAAACCTGGCACTCAGAAATGTCTCCAGAGCAGAAGGTCAGACCTTACTTATTAAGAAGGAACCGTTGCCAGTGAGAGCTGGAGACAACTGATCGTGCAAACTAAGAGCAGAACTGGGGAGGCAGCTGCAATTCAGAGCCCTTACCTCCTCACTGGGCAACTCTGGGATCTGAATCTAAGCCACCTTTAGCCCATTTGTAAACTGGGCAGGTATAGAAGCCCCATCATGGGCATGTTGTGAGTTTAAATAAGATGTGTGAAGGTGCTGAGACTGACACATAAAAGGTGCAAAATAAGTGGTCATTATTACTGGTATGTTCGTCATTGTTATTGACAGTTTTCTCTCTTGACTTCAATTCTATCATGTGTAGCAGAAAGTTTTGGATGCTTGACTAAATACCATAGAATAGGTTTTGGATATTTTATCCATTTAATCATTCAGCAGATTATTTTTTGAATATCTGCTCTGTGCCAGGAGCATGTGGGCACTGGCAGTACAGCCAAAAACAAAAGATCTTTCTCAAGGACTCTGAATCGGGCATGTGTCTCATTTCCAACTCAAGGGCTTAGGAGACCCACCCAACATTTGTAGACACAGCACTTGGGTCCCTGTCCTCCTCCTGGGGGTCCCTGCCTTTCTCGGGTGGGCACACCAGCTTTGGTTCTGCCCAGGTGAAGGGTCTGATATCACAGGTAATGAGTGAGTGGGTGTAGCATTGCCCTCTTCCCTCCCCAGTTACAGATGTTCGTTGTCTTCTTAGTTTTCCCCCAGCAGGCAGCTCTATGTGGTAAGAAGCCTCTGGGTGAGGTGGGGACACCTGGGTTTGTGTCCCTCTGTCACTTTCTCACTATCTTAACTTATGCAGACTCCTTGCTCTCTCTTCATCTCAGGTCCCCACCTGTGAAACAAGAACAGATGGTTGATGGACAACTCTTGTCCTTTCCGACAGCAAAGCTCACTGATGATCACAGTCTTTCTCAGGCATGGACAAACTGCCAGTTTTCGGGGATTGCTCTGTGTCTTTTAAAAGTTTGTAATTAAACTCAGTGATTATGCAACTCGGGCTGAGGAAATAATTTTCTGGTCTTCCTTGGATTCTGGGTTAAAGAAACTTAAGATTCAAAAGAGGGTAGCAAAAAGCAGTTTGGATAAAATATATAATTTTATACGTGGGGTAAAAGGACTTTTGAAGTCAGCCAGACCTGGGGTTCAGATCTTATCTCTCTGCTACATATTGGCTATGTGTCTATGGACAAGTTACTTCACTGCTCTGTGTTTGAGTTTACTTACCTGCTCAACAAAGGTAATAATAACTTCCTCCTGGAATTATTGTACTGTTTAGAGACAATATTTTCAAAGGGTCTAGTACAGCACCTGGTATACATTAAATTATTACTCAACGAGTAGGAGCAATACCTACTATAGTTCTTTTTAAAGTTGGAAGAGCCATGTAATAATTTGGGTTAGGTTCTGTTACATGGAACAGAAATATACAAATAACTATAGTCTAAACAAAATAGATATGTATTTTTCTCTTATGTAAAACTAGAGGCTCAGTGTATGAATTCATGCATGGGTGGGGTCCCTTGGCCTGGCCAGCGATTGGGGCTGATTTGGGCCATCTCGCCCAGTCCCAATCAGGGCCAATTGGGGCCGGCAGGCGGAAGGGAGGGACCATGGGAGGTTGGCTGGGCAAGGGAGGTTGGCTGTGGGAACACACTGACCACTAGGGGGCAGCTCCTATGTTGAGCATCTGCCCCCTGGTGGTCAGTGCACATTATAGCTGCAAGCCGATCATAACAGTCACTTAGGCTTTTTTATATTCTATCTAATAAAAGAGTAATATGCAAATTAACTATCACTCCGCTATACCCACAAGCCACGCCCACCAGCCAATCAGGAGCGGGTATGCAAATTAACCCACGGAGCAAGCAGAAGGCTTGGGTTTCCCTGGCAATGGAGGAAGCCAAGCTTTCCACACACCCTGGTGGGCCCAGGCCTCCACTCAAGGCTATAAATTTTCAATTATAGAAGATAAATAAATCCCAGATACCAGGGCCTCCACTTGGGTCGCTGGGGGGGCGTGGCCAGCCTGCAAACTACCATAGGCCCCTCGCCCAGGCTACCCCATGCCCCAAGGGAACCCCCACCCTGATCCAGGACACACTTAAGGGCAAACCAGCTGGCCCCCACCCATGCACCAGGCCTCTATCCTATCTAATAAAGAGTAATATGCAAATTGACTGTCACTCCAACACACAAGATGGCTGCCCCTATGTGGTCAAAGATCCTGCCCCCATGTGGACACAAGATGGCCACCACAAGATGGGAGCAGGGAAGGGACCAGGCCTGCAAGGGAGGGCAGTTGTGGGCAATCAGGCCAGCAGGGAAGGGCAGTTGGGAGGGATCCAGGCCTGCAGGGGAGAGCAGTTGGGGGGAACCAGGCCTGCAGGAGAGGGCAGTTAGGGGCAAATAGGCTGGCAGGCAAGCAGTTAGGCATCAGGCTGGCAGGGGAGTGGTTAGGGGGTGATCAGGCTGGCAGGCAGAAGTGGTTAGGGGCAATCAGGAAGACAGGCAGGCAAGCAGTTGGGAGCCAGCAGTCCTGGATTGTGAGAGGGATGTCTGACTGCCTGTTTAGGGATGTCCAACTGCCCACTAGGATCGGGCCTAAACAGGCAGTTGGACATCCCTCGAGGGGTCCCAGATTGGAGAGGGTGCAGGCTGGGCTGAGGGACATTCCCCCAACCCCCCATGCATGAATTTCGTGCGCCAGGCCTCTAGTATATAGATAAGCCCAGAGATGGTCAGTGCAGAACTGGCTTGGCCACTCTGCTGATATCCCAAATAACCCAGGCTCCTCTCAGCTCAATATTCCAAAGTCCTAAAAGTATGGCTTCATCCTCATGGCCCAGAATGGCTGCTGGAGCTCTAGCCATCACAATGCAAATAGCAATTTAGAAAAAGGGAGAAAGAATGGGCTACTTTCTCCCTTATTTAACAAAAATATGGGGTACCCAATTAAATTAAATACAGGTTACATTTTTAATTTTGGATAAATAATTTTAGCATAAGCATTTGTGATATATATATGTATATATATATGTATATATATATATATACATGCATATATATAAAATTGTTGTTTACTTGAAATACAAATTTAACTAGGTGTCCTATCACCTGGTTCTATTTAATTTGGCAGCCCTATCCCCTAAGGACAGTTCTCATTTCTACTTATATTTGTTGGTCAAAACCTAGTCACATGGTCAATCTCTCTGGCAGGAAGACTGAGAAATATAATTTTTATTCTGGATGACCATGTGCCCTGCTACAAATTAGAGTCTTTATTATCAAAGGGGGGAAAAAGCAAACAGATATTGGGGGTAGACAACAATGTAACCTGTGAACAAGGGGTGACAATATTTAATGTGCTTCAGTACAGTGGGCAAGGCCAGAGGAAAGTCATCAATTCAATTAAAATACTGTCATAACTTACATTTGCTCAGTGAGTTAGATTTTCAATCATACAATGGCCATGTGGTAGATTTGGTCATCTCTTTGATCTGAAAAAAACAGACTCAGAGAGGTCACCTAACTCACTCCAGGTCACATAGAAAAGAAATTAGCTGACAATCCAAGTCCACAGTCAGCATCACCTTTCTGAGTGTTTACTTTGTGCCCGGCATGGTACCAGACTGGAAAACCTCGTGAAAACAGGAGATACTCTTCTGTGTATTATTTTATTCGTGGTATCTTCACAGCATCTGGCACATAGTACGTGCTTTGGCATAGTAAGTATTAGTTTTCTATTGCTGCATAATAAGTTACCACCAACTTAGAATCTTAAAACAATACACACTTACGATTTCATGGTTTTCTTGGGTCAGAGTGTGTGCACAGCTTAGCTGGATCTCACAAAACTGCCATCTCACAAACTGCCATCCAGTTGTCAGCTGGACTGCGTTCTTATCAGGAGGTGTGAGGTGTGACTGGGGAAGAATTTGCTTCCAAGCTCATTCAGGTGGTTGGAAGAATTTATTCTCTTGTGGTTGTATAAGTCGTGGCAGCTTGCTTCTTAAAGGCCAGCAGGAAAGGAAGGTCTGACCTCAGGGTGTCTGTTGTAAAGGCTTTCACCTGATGAGGTCAGGCTCACCCAAGATAATCTTCTTTCCATTAACTCAAAAACCAACAGACTCAGCACCATAATTTGCAAAACCTCTTCATCTTTGGCTATTCTATTGGCTAGAAGAGAGTCACAGGTCACACCCACATTCAAGGGGAGGGGTTATACTGGGCATGAGCACCAGGCTCAGGAATCTTGGGGCCACTCTTGAGTCTGTCTGCCACAGTGCAAACCAATATCTGTTAAATAACTGGCTGAATGACTATATTAATGACATAATGAACACTAAAGACCCGTGTAAATGAGATGATCATCTGGCTCTAACTAGTGAGCTCTTTTCTCTACAACGTGCCACTCACCTCATCCCTGCCTTCTTGCTTTGAGGTTCCCAATCCTTGACCCAATGTCTCCTGCTTCGTACCTAAGACACTAGGTACCTGCAAAGCAGGGAACAAAGAACCCCAAACAAAGAAGCCACAAATAGGCAGGAAGGCCATATATCACACAGCAGCCTCGGTATTGGGAGCCCTGTTGAGGTGCAGACAGCATTTTTATGTTGGTAGAATCGTGGTAATGGGGAACACATTTTTAATAAATAGCTGCAGCATCGGGGTGTCTGCGGTAGCTGTTTCCTCACACTCACACAGTAGGTATTGATTACCGACCTAAAGCCGTGTCTCCTAGGAACTGGAGTGATGTCCTTCCTGGCTTCTTACACACATCCCAAGCTGCCATGGGCTTCAGTTCTGTTCATGAGAAGCTAAGCAATCCTTTTAGTGTTTTTCGAGGTGAGGGGATGGAGTGTTACCCAAAGTGAAGTGCTGGGAGTCAAGCATGCTAATGCATGCACATCTGAAAGGTTAGCGTGGATGACTAATCCTGCCCAGCCCCTGCCACGCCAGGCACTTTCCTGAGCCCAGTGCGGTCCTTCTCTGGCTGCTGATGCTCCTCAGGCACCTCTCTTAGCCCTGTTCTCCTTCTCACGCTACGTGTTGGGCCTGGATGATCCCCACTGCCCACCTCACCACCCGTGCTGGAGATTTGCATCTGCCCCTCCTGATCTGCTCTCCACCCTATCCCCACCCCTCCCTCTCTGTGCTGGGAAGCTGGCCTGCTGTCTGGCTTCAGGCCGGGAGGATGTGCTGTTCATTCCTGCTCCCTCCCTGCTGGGCTGCGGGCTGGCTGCCCCCTCTCCAAAGACTCCTTAGGCAGCCCCTCTTCCTCTGCCAAGCGCTCATCAGGTCCTGGCAACCACTCCCCATGGCCCGTTCAGGCCTCAGGCTGGTGGGATGGTCAGTTTGATGTGTCAACTTGGCAAGGCTGAACTACTCAGTCATTTAATCGCACACTAATTTGTGTGTGTGCCGAGGAGGGAACACCTGCAGCCAGTAAAGTCTGGGCAGGAAATGGCACCAACATGATGGAAGGGGGCTGAGCAGATTCCAAGGCTAAAGGGCAGCTGTTGGAAAACAATAGGAAAATTCCACCAAGGTGGCAAAGGGCAAGGTGATGGAGGCTCTAAAAAGTGGGAAGTCATGGTTAGGAGCAAAGTCCCTGGATTCAAGTCCTGCCTTCACCATTTGGAAACCATTTGACCTTGAATACATCACTTTATCCTTTTGGCTCTCAGTGACCTCATTTGTAAAAGGGAGATCATGAAAATGAAGCTTCAGGGCCCCTCATTCTCACAGGCTCCTTCAAGTCCCCGGAAGAGGTTCCTAGCGATGTTTCCACAGGGTTATGTGATTTTGCAAAAGTGGTAATTTCATGGTTTTTCTTAAAGAGGACCCTCTAATTGAATAAGCTTTATGTCCCACAAAACCTAGATCTCCTTCCCCCTCCCGCCAGCGTACCTGTCTACCTCCTAGGGTTCCAGGGATTAAATACAAGCATGTGTCTAAAGCCCTTAGCACAGAGCTATTCATACAGTACATGCTCAATAAATGTTAGCATCATGATCATCGTTACCTCCATCCTCGTCGCTGTATTTGTCAGAGTATTTGAAGGCAAACAAGAGAACTACTTTGAGAAGGAACAGAGTTATTGGGAGGATTTCTGGCAACACCTGGAATTGGCAAGAAGGCTGGCGAACCAGGCCCCGGGGATGAGCTGAATCTGGGCGGCAAAGGGATCCTGTCTCATCCCTGCAGACCATGTTCAACATCATTTCTTTTTATGAGTTTACGTTTCCCCCCTCTGAAGAGGAGTGTTCCCATCTTTGCAGATAAGACAAATAGGTCTGCCTTTAAATATTTCTATTACTTAAAAGTTCATAAATCTGTTGGTTTAAAACTGTCAGCACGATGGGAAAATCCTGAGATGGAGCCACACTTATCACCAGGTGAGGAATTTGCCCAAAGCGAGGTCAGGATGCTGAGTGAAGGAGGTGGCAGTGCCCAGAAATGGGCTGCCTCCTTGCCCCACCATGACTCTCCCGCCATAGAAACGTTTGAAAATCTGCCCTTCATAGCCAGATGTCATCTGACACAGGGACCTAGCCCATGGTAAGTTTCCTCACCAGTTCCAGTGTCCTTCTGACAGGCATGCATCGACATCAGGGACAAATGCTCCTCCACCCCCCAAACCAGAGTGGCCTTCTTTCTTCTTGGGAAATACGTTCTTTCCACTCACCTCTCATTCCCTGCAGAGGAATCAAAAACGATTTGTGAGAAGTGAAGGGTATGGGTTCCAGACTAGGATGCACTGCTAAATATTGAGCAACTGCCTCTCTCAGGGGCAGGGAGCCCTGATTCATATGTTTGCCCATTTCCATGGTGTAAGTACTCCCACCGTGGCCGACATCACTGAACTCAGGAAGTGATACTAAATAGCACCCCATTCTATAAGATTTCCACCTCCAGTAGGTCTCAGTGACCTCCAAAGTACAGGAAGTGATCATTTGAGTATTAATTACCTTTGTTTTAAAACATGTTTTATTTTATTGTAACCATATGTAACTTAATTTTTAATAATGACTGCATTTAACCAGCTCACAAAAGTCCTAAACATTTAATAGTTGGTTGTTGCAAATGATACAAACCAGTGCAGCACAGCACTGGCTCCAGAACCCCCTGTGGGATGCATGGTTGAATACCAGCACCGCAGATTCTTTCTCCGTGACCTTGGGCAACTCATTTAGCTTAAGCTACTGCTGCGAACTTGCTATGTGAGTCACACACGCTGCAAAACCCTGGATTTGATCTTTGCAAGAACCCTGGGAAGTATACACCATTAGCAATGCCTTTTTACAGATGGCGGAACTGAGGCACAGAGGGGCCATGTGACTTGTCCAAGATGCCACAGCTGGTAGGTGGTGGGCTGGGATTTGAACCCAAGCCATCGGCTTCTCTTGCAGTTCTAACCACTGCCCCACACTGCCTCTCCCTGCTGCTGAGCTGAGCCTCAGTCTCCACCTGCAAAATGCAAGTACTCTTGTGGTTGTGAGGATGTAAAGATGAGTGAGCTCATGCAAGTGACCATTGGGCACACCATATAGCTAAGTGAAGCTCATGTGAATGGCAACCACTGCAAACAAGCTAGGTAAAGGGCTCCAGACATTTCTGTTCAGCAGGCATCCCGGGGGTGAGGGGGTAGCTCATCAGAGCACAGGGCTGCACAACTTACTATCGACCCGCGGTGGAGAGTCCCGATGAATCACCAGCTGTCATTCTATTATTACCCAGGCTTCAGGCCCAGCCTCTTATCTGTATTCACTCGGCGAAAGTATGCTCTCTCTCCCACAGAGACCTCAGTGCACAGCACTGGCGGATTTGCAAAATGAAGCCGAAGTTTGAAGCATCCACAGGTTTCCAAATCCTGCTCTCCATCCCACCGGGTGTCAGTCAACGGAAATCTAGCCTGACCCCAGCCTTCCGAGGCTAGCCCTGGAGAAGAATGGGCTAATTCCTCCCCCAGTAACTGCCACTGACCCTTCGGGCAGAACCAGGCTGGGTTGTTAGAAGCCTGAGGGTGCGTCGCAATTGTGCCTCAAACTCAGGCTAGAAATTCTTCATTTGCATTTACCTTTCTTTGCTGTCTGTGCTTCTGAGAGATGTGCCCCAAATCCAGGCTCTGGCTTCGTGTTGGACTTTGGCAAGGGGGTACCAATAGAAGAGCGTGGCAGGATAGAGCTGCAGGCATTTATTCCCCCTGGGTCCCTCTGTGCCAGCCCTATGTGGGCTTGGGAGTGCCTGCATTCCTCTATCGAAGGCTGCCTCATGGGTCTGAAGGTGACAATGATTTCCCCACCTTGCTAGCCTCCTCCTCCACCATCCTTATCAGTTCCCTTAACCCAGCCCACACCTTTGTAAATAACACTGTCTTTTTTTTTTTTTCCTCCTTCTGCGTGTGAATCTATTCCCTGCCAGGTTCTAAAACCCTTCTCTGGACCTCACTTTCCCCATCTGTGAAATGGATCCTCTCCTTCCCAATCCACCTTGCAGATGTTGCCTCAAGGGCAAAGCAAAACCTAGGTGGGAACATTCCCTGGGGAAAACAAAAGTTCACAGTGCCACCCAGGAACCAGGCATTTGTGTTATTAATAAAAGCCAGATAGGTCTGCTCAGTGTGCCCCTGCCTCCCTTCTTGGAATCCCCTCCCCTCCCACACCTCCTGACCTCCCCCCCCACCCCCACGGCTCCTCCTTGACAGCCTCCTCCCCTGGCTGATGTTCCCACTAAAGCCATCTTCCCTTCCCCCGACTGCCCTGCCCTGCATGTCTGCTGAGGGATGAAGCGCCCGGCTAATATAGGCGTGTTTACATTAAAATATAAGGACAATTACACCAGCCGATCTAATAGTCGGCTCTGTATATGTTACCAAGTACTTAGGGCTCTCTTTGGGAAAGCCATTATGCCCATGTGATTCCCCTCAAAGCCTTTCTTGAGGATTTTGTTTTGACAGGAGGGCATTAAGGGGTTGAAACTGATAGCATAAGCACACCACTTACACACTTTGATCCAATCGGCCCCTACTTCTCCTAGAGAAAGTCTTGTATATATTAGGAAGGAAATTAATTTTATGGATGCTGTGGCTTTGCTGGTTAATGGCCAGCAAGTCGGCCGGTCCCAGAAGGCGGGTGGTGGGAGGTGGACTCGCTCCTTTCCTCCCTGGCTCACTGTCCATGGTAAGGACAGTCCCAGGGAGAGGGCCATCGGTGGGCACCAGCCAGCCAGAGGCTGGGTTGCTGCAGGACATGGCAATGTGTACAGCCTGGGCCTTCTGACCTCTTCACCAGGGATGTCATGGGGGGCTCACTGCATTGTGGGCATTTGGCCCAAGACAAGGCCAGGGCACATGGTGCAAGCTTCTGGCACTGGGAGGAATTCAAATACCATAATTTAAAAGATCTAAGACTGTGAACTGGTAGCATATATTTATGTGAGGGCACTCTGCAAACAGAGCTAGAGAAGAAAAGGATTTCAGTAGGGGGGTAACTTATTGGGGCCTCAGTTTCTTCTTATGCCCACCATTTAGCTCAATGAGCACTTGCCCCAAAGTGAGCCTAGCAAAGGGCCAGATGGGAGCGGGGTCTCCTGTGTTCTTCTCGGCTCCCGTGTGCTGAGTCTGATACTAAAGGTCAAGTTGATAGTGTGTGTACAGCGTGGCCCACCGAGCCACAGCCTCTGGCCACTTCAAATGAAGAGACAGCCACTGGTCCTCCACCTGAGGGAAGATGGTACATAAAGTTTGGGGTATGTGTGATTCTTGCCTTTCTCAAGGACTTTACAACTTCCCCACTAAAGTTAACTCCTTATACTTTAAAAAAATAAATAAGTAGGTTTTTTAAGAAGTCTGTGACGATGATCATTAACATCATCATCAGATGTGGGATGCGGAGTGAGTGGGGGATAGATGAAATGACGTTACAGACATTGACAGTTATTGAAGCTGGTGATTGGTGCCTGGGGGTACATTATAAAACTTAAGGCCCACTGTACAATGAATACCTCATCTCCATTCTCTTGAGTACTAGAATGTACTGCAGAGGTGGAGAACGGGGCAGGCTAGATGTCCTATGGCAGGAATTGAACATAACCCCAATTGAGTGTGTGTGGGTTATGAGACTGCCATTCATTACATTTGGGGGGTTTTGTTTTTTCCTGATGAACAAAAGGAGCGGGTGACTTTCTGGCAGAGGGCCAAGGCATGAGTTCTGCAGTCGGGTAACCATGGTTAGATCCCAGTTCTCTCCCTGATGGACTCAGGCAAATGGCTTGACCTCTTTGAGTTTCAGTCTCTTTATCTGCAAAATGGGGATGATAATGATTGACAGGATCGCATGGTAACAACATGGGGAAAGTGCCTGGCTCCATCCAGACACTCAGCAGGTGGTGGCCGTGGTCCATGTGTGTACTAGTAAACTTTAGCCACTCAGCTGTACTCTCCTTCTAATAACAACACTCTGTGCCTTTCCTCTGGGAAAATGCTCCCCTCTTCAGTCCTTGTAACCTGTGCTGTTGACTCCACCCCCCAGCCACAGACGACCAATCACAGCCCCTTCTACCTTCAGGATTGATTAGCAGATGCCAAGTGATTCTATTAGAGCCCACTGGTGCGTTCTAGACTTTCCCTGGGTCTTCTGATGGAAAAGCATGCTCCCTTCATGTGCTGCAGGGCGAACATGTAAGCCTAGAGTTGCCATCAGCCGCTGCTTAGGGAAAGCCAAGACTGAGGGAGGTTGAACATGGCCAGGGAGAGAGACAGAGAGACCTACCCAGGCCTCTTTCAAGCCATTCTTCAACGCACTGCATTTTTCAGTTACTTCAGCCAGTTAGTTGCCTTTGGGGCTTAAGTCAGTTTTAGGTTTCCTGTCTCTTGTGATGGAAAATTCTAACTGAATACTGACTTTTGCCATTACTACTCTCATTTGTCCGTGTGAACACCCTGTCTTCAAAGCTATTATATGAAACTTCTTTCTGGGACAGTGCCCTTGGGAATCTGTTACTCTAAGATGATATTATCCACCCCACTTTGTAATCTGTGTATGAGTAAGTGTTTCTTGGGGTCAATATTATCGCTTCACGTGGATGAGCATCAGGGCGACATGGCTGAAGTGGGGGGGGGGGGGCGGGGAAGGAGACTCATCCCGCCAGGCAAATTCCCCAGAGGCCCAGCCCCTGCTTGGCAGGACCCCTCATATATGATCAGTGGGGTTGTGAGCCTGATACCCCCAACACACTTTGGGGTAAGCACGGGGGCTTCATGAATCTGGAATTTCAACAAGGCAATGAAAGGGATAAGAAGTCCTTGACCAGTTTGTGCTACAAGGGACCCGAACCTCATCAGCCCATTTCCCGTTATCCATTGCTGCATAAGCAGTCACCCCAAAGTGAATGGTGTAAAACAGCAACTGTTCTATTAGATTCACAGGTTCCACAGGCCAGGACTCAAACAAGGCACATGGGAGGTCACTTATCTCTGTCCCACAGTATCTGGAGCTTCAGCTTAAAAGACAGATGGCTAGTGGTTACTTGAACAGCTGTAATCATCTGGAAGCTTCGTAATCATATATCTAGCGCCTGGGTGGGGCTGCCTGGAATGCTAGGCTCCGCTTGGGCTCCTCTGGGCATGGTGGCTGGATCCCACGAAGGAACACTAGAGAAGGTGGAGGCTTCGTGACCTTGGCCTCTGCCTTGGAAATCATGCAGCATCACTTCTGTCAGATTCCACTAGTCACAGGTGGGTTGCTAAGGTGTCCAGATTCAAAGGGGAGGGAACGGGATTCCACTTCTTGGTGCGAGAGCAGCAAGGTAGCATCACAGAAGAGCAATGGGGGACAAGAGACATCACTCAGTCATCCTTGGAAAGTGCCACTTACCATGGGCCACAGGTAGTCTCGTTGTACCGGGGAGGGGAGGCATGACACCCAATGTTTACTGAGAATTTCTGTTAACTGCTGTACCCAGCCTTTCAAACACATAATCTCATTTCATTCTCACCCCAACTCGATGAGGCAGCCACTATCTTTATGTTCCTATTACAGTGGAGGGAACTGAGGCTCAGAGAGGGCAAGCGACTTGCCCAAAGTCACCCAGCTAGCAAGTGGAGGAGCTGAGACTCGACCCCAAGCCTGCACGAGCGTAGCCGCACTCTTTGGACCAAGCTGTTTTGCCTACAACTACCTTTTTCCTCTTCCACCCGTCCCCACTCTGCTTGTCTTTGAGAAATTCTTCTTTTTCAAGAAAGGTCCTGTTCTTTTAGTTTTGCCTGATTTCATCAAGATACATAGAGCGTCATCTCTGCTCTGATAGGTAAAGGAGGGACTACTACCCCATTTAAAAGATGGGAAAACAAAGGCTCAGAAAGGGAAAGTTACTTGACAAGGTCACGCTCAAGGTCTCTGGCTGAATTACCAATCAGTTCATGGATTGCTCACCACCCTTGACCAGGGCGGAGATTGGGCCTCCCTGTGATATCTGAGGGGAGGGTTCCTGCTGCCCCGTTTGCCTCACCATGATCACTCCTCTTGTATACCTTGTCGCTCTGAGGATTGCTCTGTCTCCAGTCGGGCTGCTCCCAGGGTTGTCAAGCACATAAATGATGGGTTTCTTTGGCCCTGTTTCTTCCCATCTCGACCCAATCTCCCTTGCTCTTCCCCATACCAGCCTGGCCTCCCAAGCTATCTCGTCCCCTCCCCGGTGGGGGATTATGGCACATTCAGAGAGTGTCCAGCCCTGAGAAATGTTTACACTAGAGATTAGCATTTATCTCTATACTTTCAACCTCTCTCCCCATGCTCCGTGCTGCTGTCTGCCTGGGGGAAGCGGACTGGCCCCCAGAGATGAGAGCCAGCCCGGCTGGGGCCACCTCCCTGGCATCTGGGTCCCCTGAACCCTCTTTCCTACCATCATGGGGTCAGTTCTTTTATGCTGTTCTTATTTAATCTCTGAAAATCCTGGGGTTTTTGGATGAAGGTCAGACTCTCCCTAAAAATGTAAGTCTGGGAAATGGGCTCTCACCAGACAGCAGATCTGCCAAGGCCTTGATCTTGGACTTCCAGCCTCCAGAACCTTGGGAAATGTTTATTGTTTACAAGCCACCCAGGTTTTGGTATTTTGTTATAGCAGCCCAAGCAGGCTAGGACTGCATGCCACATGGTGAGTGCCAGCCGCATGCCAGGCACTGTGCCAAAGGCATTTGCAAATGGTGTCCTTATGATCATCGGTCATCCCCAGTGGGGGTGCTGTCCTTGCCTTTGCCTAGAAGGAAAGGTTGAACCCAATCGCCTGAGGCAACCGACCCAGCAGGTTGGAGAGCTTAGCTTCAGAGCCTGGGTCTGCCCTGCTCCTCACCTGCCAGGCCTGGGAGGAACCGTGCTCTGGGCCAGCAATTCCAAAGCACAGCCCTGGGAACATGTTAGAAATGCACATTCTCGGGCCCCTCCCCAAACCTGCTGAGTCAGAAACTCTGGGCGTGGGGGCCTGCAGTCCGTGCTTAACAAGCTACTTGGACGACTCCACTGATTGGAAGTTTGGGAATCCCTGTCCTAGTCTAGGCAGACCTCAAATGCCTAGAAATTAGTGACAACAGCGAGAAGTCCCAGCCTGTCCCTGCAGGGCTCTGGGGAGGCAAGGACCCTCTGCACACTGAAGGCACAAGAGCAGTAGGCAGCAGATGGAGTGAGAGGGAGAAAAGGCCAAAGAAGACAAGAAGGAGGCAGAAGTGAGAAAGAAAGGAAGCTGGAGAAGGAAGCAGGAAGGTATTGACTCCGGAAAGATCCAGGGCTTTCCAGAGAAAGAAGTGTCAGCCAGCACTGATTGAGCCTGTGCCCCTGCACCAAGCAGAGTGAGGACCAGATTTCCAATCAAGTGGGGGATGAGGACCCAGCAGTGGACAATAGTGGACATATGGGAAGATCACCATGCCTTATTGAGGGGGCTGGACATGATGGAAATGATCACCAGGAAAGACCAGGTGAGGACAGAATGCCTCCAGTGGTGGCCCCTGCAGCTGATCCAGATGGCACTGCCGGAGAATGTGGGCTGGCCTGGGA
Organism: Corynorhinus townsendii; assembly: GCA_026230045.1. NCBI lineage: Eukaryota > Metazoa > Chordata > Mammalia > Chiroptera > Vespertilionidae > Corynorhinus > Corynorhinus townsendii. Next base: position 8,917,295 of record JAPDVU010000014.1, on the reverse strand, counting down.
AGACTTGCTAGTGGCATCGGGAAATGCAAAGAGCAGGGTGCCTGTCAATACACAGAGTATCTTCCTGTTAAAGAGATATCATATACGGAAACAGAGAACAAAGCACCCACTCTCCCCATGTTACTAGTCTAGGGATTGTTGGTGATTTCTTGCATTTCTTTCTGTCTTTCCTGATATTTCTGCACAGAGTGCATAAGACTTCAGACGTAAGATTTTTGAAAGCAGAATCAATGTTTTCAATAACATGGGTGACCAGGAAAGGGTTCAAGCGATTGGATGGTACAAAGAAGACTATTTTTAAAATCCACTAATGATTACAGGTGCTAAATGCCCCATTGCTTAGTATTTACCCGGGCAAATGTTTGGGGGTGGGGGAATATTCTCCCATACACCATCCCTTCTCCTGCGTGCATGGAGCACATACATGCACCTGGCCTTGCCCCCCTTTACCAGCTCCTGAGCTGTATCCTTAGGGTTGTTATCCTTTGGCTTAAGCAAGAGGGTCCCAGCCCCTTAAAGGTGCAGTTCTCCTGAGAAGCCAAGATGGCCATAAAAGGTTGTTTGTACTAAAAACCGTTAGACTTGGGTGGTAAGATGAGGTGGGGGTTCTTCGAGTCATCTTAGAGGAGAGTAAATCGGGGGCAAATACTTTCTGTCCCTCCTTCGGATTTGGGGTTGGAGAGGAGACCATGGTTATAGTCCAGCAGAGGGGATTGCTCGGACCCAAGACCGCAAGTTGTGTAGGGCAGGCTGCCCCCAACACAACCCACCCCCATCCCTTTCTATGGGAGTGCCCCATGTCCTGAGCTCTCCTGGTCTCCCATGGATTCAAAGGCCAGTGGGAGAGGCTCGTGCCCTAATAGTCCCCACTCATCTGATAGGACCCAGCTGTCCAGGGGAGGAGAAGGCACATTAGATAAGACAGTCAAACAAAGGCTGGGCTTTGTATATTTGATTTGTCTGACCCAATTCCCAGGCCCCACAGGGACGGGTTCAGAGCTGGGGGACGGGGTGAGGAAGGGGGCATGGTTTCCATCTCTCTCCCCAAGGCTGTCGCAGGCTTTCCTAGACCAGTCGCCACTTCCCCAGGGTCCTCCGTCTACAAGCTCCGATTCTGCAGCCACAGACCCGAGTTTGAGTCCTGGCCCTGCACATGTCATCACCCTTTCTGAGACTCAGTTTCCCTCCCCTCACGAAGCCTCTCACCAATCTGAGTACCGCACTGGAGTTTAAAGATATCTGTCATGATATAACCTGACCACTAAGTGGGACAACTGACACTTCACTGTGCTCACACAAGTGGCCGTCTCTTCCAGCTCTGGGAACGAAACCCATCTATCAGGGCTGATTGGGAGATAGTGGATTGGCCCCCAGACTGTCTCTGTCTGAGGAATTTTCATGAGTCATGCTGACTTGGCATAGGAGAGGCTCTGCTGTGCAGGTCCAACGCAGGGAGAAAGATGACAGGTAACTAGAGCTGGGTTGGTACAGAACATTCTGGAATACTCTGGGACTCCCCACATTCAGGAGCATTCCAATAAAGCTAACAGGGTGAACGCTGGAGCGAATGCACCCCAGGTCTCATGTGCCAGCCAGAAATGGGAATAAACTCTCCATGGTAGCCGAGCTGGGGAATGAGCTTGTAGAAGAGGTGGGCTTGGGAAGTAACAGTGAGGGTCTGCCCACTGCAGACTGTGCTGCTTGCTGTGACAGTGTCGCATTTTGTTCTAGGGAAAGTGGTGCAGGACCCCTGTCTCCTTGGAGTAGAGACCTTGCCCTGCCCGTTGCTACGTGGATGCTGTGACGTGACGTACACAGACACTGGGAGAGCCTTCAGCTGTCACCTCCCTTGGGGATCTTGTCAGTTGCAGTCACACTCTTCTGTGACTGCATATAATGGCCGATAGTGGCAGAGGTGCAGAGACCCAGCCATTTGGCCCAACTGGAGACAACGTTAAAGGGCCATTCTAGTCCCAGAGCTTCCCATGCAGTCAACGAAGGCTTTGAGCCTCAGTCACAGCTCAGCAGGTCCCTGTGCCCACTCCTGAATCTGTCTCCTCCCTTGCACAAGTGCTCTGAGTGAACTCCTCCAGGCCACACTCTGAGTCTGCTTCCCAGCAGCACGTGCCAGTGATGGTGACCTTGGACAGCTCCATCTCTTTATGCCTTGTTTTCGTCTCTGTAAAATGGGATAAGGAGAGGGCTTACCTCATTGGCTTGTTGTGAACATTCAATAATATTTGTGAAGTGTCTTGCAGTAAGCACTCAATAATTGTTACCGATTGCTTCAATTTATTTTCCATCCCTGAACACAATGTCATGTTAGGAGGGGTTCTGATGAATGACAGTCATTTCTGAAAGTTCTAATTATATTGCGTATTGCTCATATCTACTTGTAGAAGATATTTCCCATGTGCCTTAGGTCCATTTTCCACTCTGCCCCATCCTGCTCTGTGCCTGGAAATTGAAATTGTATGGACTACACCAACAGGCTCCCATGCTCACCAACTTCTGGTTGGGTTTAGCCAATGGGAAGCCCCAGCAGAAAGCAAGAAGGTAGAAGTAGAGTCAGGTTGCAGTATGTACCCTGGAATATTTGCCTTGGCCTGGAGGTGACCTCACCCACAGGTCACAGTTCCTCTCAAAGTAGCTGTGTCCACATGAGTTTCTCCTTCAAAATGCCAATAACTGCTACTTCCTCTCATCCTTTTAAACCTAGGAACCCCGCCCTGATTTGCTAATACTACTCACAAAACACTCCCACTCCCTAGAGTATCTCTGCATCCTGCCCTCACCTTTATAAATAATCTTTTTATTCAACTCCCTTCAAATTACCCAATGTGTGGCACCATCTTTTCCTTCTGGGAACTTGACTGACTTATTTTTCACTCAGCAAACTTTACTGAGCCCATGTTGCAAGCTAAATCATGTGGCAGACACCTTCAGAAGCCTAAATCAACTCAATCTTTAAATGTGATAGCAAAGATGGTCCCTGGATTTCTAGGGCTTGAATGCGAAGAGGGAGTTGCCTACCTGGGAAGACGGACCTGGTAGTTCACTTCACACTGAGACAGATGCTAATGAGGTACCCACATTCTGCTTCTTTCAAAGGCAGCTCCATCCCCAAACTCCACTAGGGAGACGGGTGATCCTGTTCTTTGCTCTTTCCAGCAAGCACTGTGCAGAATTTAGAAGTTGAAACCCAGTCAACATAAATTGTAGCTCCAATTATTTTTATAGGGCCAGCTGTTCTTTCCCCATAAACAAGGACTTGGGAGGAAGAGGGTTAGGCTTAAGCCAAAGTTATTCATTTCTTGCTGATGGAATGTTAGGCAGTGTAACCGGTGAGTTGGGAAAGCATTTTGTGGGAGTCCACAAAACACCATTTACTATTCTTGACCAATACCAGGGAGGAAGGAGGGCCCTGGAACAGCCAAGTAGAAGTGGACAGAGAGTCCATGAGGCAAATCCTCAGCCTATTTGCTCTGAAGCATGACACTGATGACTCCCAGCTGAGAAGGAGCTAACCTCATCCCCTCCAAGAAGGGTCTAACACAATCCGCTCTCTTCCCCAGGGGAGAACTTGTCCCTTGTCCAAGTTCCAGCTTCCTTCCTACAAAGCGTGAAGTTGCTGTGGAAACAGTCCACCGTGTTTATGTTGTTGTACTATAGCCCTGGCCAGAGGAATGAGCCCTGGACAAAGAGGTGTGTTCCAAAGACAGCAACTCTGAGACCTGAGAATGTGGCCGTGGCTCCTCTGTGAAGGCTGGAGGCATTCGGAGAGTTTGGGGGTCTGTTACCAGCCCATGACACCAGTCCATCAGCCTCTTGCTATGCCCCCCTCAGAAGAAAAAGCCATAGAAATGGATAGATGTGACAGTGATGGGAGGGTTATTTAATAGTCACAATAAAGGTTTAACCTCAACAGTAAAGGCCAGAAAAGATGGGGTTTAAATAAGATATAAGTTTATTTCTTTTCTATGCAATAATCAGAGCATTAATGATCCAGGATGTTGGGGTGGCTTCACAGAATGAGAGACCCAAGTTCTTTGCATTGGTTTTCTCTGCCATCTTCAACATGAGGCTTTCCCACTGTGGTGTAAGAAGGCTGCTGCTCACTCAGCCAGGGGGAAGGAATAAAGAGGAAGTGGAGGACACGTCCCTGCACTTTGATAGCACAGTCAGGAAGTTGTACATTCCACAGCTTCTCACATCCCATTGGCCAGAATTCAGACACATGGCCATGAACATCCACAAGGGAGACTGGGAAGTGTAGTCTTTATCTGGATGACCATGTTCCTGGCTGCACCTTGGAATTCAATAAATAATTCTGTCAGTGGACAGTCTAATATAGTGATGAAAAGTGTACATTTTGGAGCCAGGCGGGCCAGTGTTTGACTTCGAGCTCACCAACATTCTTCCTCTGGTCAATGGATACTGAGGCAGAAATAGCCACAATGACCCACGTGGCCAGAAGAGAAAATATGTAGGAGAATAGGGAGGATATTGGAGAGGCGGGATCCAGCCTGATCAGAGAAGAGTGTGGATGCCTGCTGGCTAAAGAGTCCTGTGGGCACTGGGGAGCCATCAGAAGTGTTTGAGCAGGAGAAGAGAAATAATAGTCAAGGCTCAGTTGGAAAAGGGTGGTTCTAATGGACATGTCCTGGCTTGGGTGTGGTCCATGAGACAGCCTTAGGACTCTTCCTGACAGCTATGTTGACAAAACATTGATCAGGTCTCTTAGGGACACGGCCTGCCATCAACCCTCTTTCGGGGGTCCAAGGTATGAACAGGGGTCAGCTTTCTTTGTTAAGGGCCAGATAGTCAATGTTTTAAGCTTTGCATGCCAGAGGTTTGGGTGCAACTACTCAAGTCAACGCTGCCTCTGTAGTGTGACAGCAACTATAGACAATGTGCAAACAAATGAATGTAGCCATGTTCCAATAAAACTTTATTTACAACAGTAGGCAATGGGCCACATTTGTTCCATGGGCTGTTGTTTACCAATTCTTAGTATAAAGAATTCTTTAAATATCAGTCCATTCTGCTGTTAAATGAAAACTCTAGTCATTGCACTGCTAGAGAATGTGTCCCACGGTGCCCGCCCCATAGACAAAGCCAATTCAGGATTTGTGGGGCCTGAAGTTTATACTATTCAGGGGGCCCATTTAAGAAAAATAAAATAAAATTATGGATGCATCACTAAGTATAAAAATGAACATTTATTTAGCATGAGAAAAGAGATAAATTTTCAAAAGCTGACAGATATCAGTGATATAGAATCCATTAAAATAACATCATATTTTTATTAATGAACTGCCTTCTACACTGCAAAGTGTTTCCCTTACAGTTTGAGACCTGCATGTTCCATTTCTTCATATAAATATTATTTTTAACATTATTTACTCTGGACAATCCCACCTTTCCTCTAGCCAGTGTTTTCCTCTACTCCTCACATATTTGGGGAGCCAGGTGCTATATGACATGTTCATGCCACAAACTGGGTCATAGGCATATTTCTAGAAGCCTCTAGGACAGCCTGAGAATAACTATACACAGAATAACTGCAAACCACAGAAAAATATACCATTAAACCAAAACTAAACATATTAGCAATTCAACTTCTCTTTTGATCGATCCAACAAATGTCTGAGGCCACAAGGGAAAGTGTAATGAAGGGGAAATCGGTCTAGAAAGAGAGAAGGGTTTTAACCCTTCCTTTTGCGAATTTACAAAACATATGGCCATGTGTGCACATTACTGGGCCTTTTCCAGCAGGGGAAGGGGCTTATGGGAGTGAGTGGCCCTGAAGTTTGGCATCCTGGTAAACCCATGATGTGCCACAATGCTTAGCATATGCCTTGTTCCCATGAAAGAATTGGCATGAGTCCAAGACTCCCAGGAGCCTTTGCAGCAGCTTTGTTCTCCATCCTGGACTAGCAAACACTTTGATGGCAGCCCACCGTTTGTAACAAAACCAGGGTTATGCAAAGAAAGTGATTCTGCTTTAGCTTCCAGGAGTCCCTATGGAAAATTGTTCATTTGTAAAGACAAGAAAAGATTAGAAGTGAAATAGCCTCACTAAAGAAAATGTGAACCTTGTTCTAACAAAACCTTTGCCAGAGTTATCAAAGTCCCCCTGCCCCCAAGAGGCACAGAGGTTTCAAATTCCGGTTTAAATTTAGATGCTGTCTTTTCTGATGGGGCTTGAAAGTCGGAAGAAGAAAAAAAGCCAGGTTCTCCCTCTCCGATTAGAAAGCATCCACAGATTCCATTTCCTGAATTTCCCGGAGAAGATAAATTATTACTGAAAGGTAGCAAGCCAAAAACCAATGCACTTGCTTCAAAGAAGGGATCTCAGATAACTGGCAGGAAAGACTCTTTCAAAATCCCAGGAAGAACCAAACCTCAATAAACATTTGTCTCTGTCAGAAGCTTAGATGTTGATGAGGGGGAATGGTAATTTCTCTTGAATACGTTTCCCAAAAGGGAGGTCTTTTCAACTGTTGCTAGGGCCAAACAGATTGAAGGAAGTGGTGTGAAATCGTCTATAGCAACATCAATGACTGAAATTATAGGGAAAGTAAGAGACACTAGTTAAGATAAAAATTAAGCCACTTTAACAAAGAGACCTCTAAATACAGTGGCTAGAGCATGATAAAAATTTCTTTTTCATCCAAGTAGAAATCTGGATAGGTGGTCAAGGGCTTAGTAGCTCACTCATGTCAGGGACCCAGCTTCCTTCTATCTTGTAATCATCCTTAACACATGGTGTCCATGGTGATACAAGGTGGCTGTCCAGCTCTTGACATCAAGTCTGCATTCCAGCCTTCTTTCTGAGAAGGGTAAAGCCCAGAGGGGAGGTACACCTCTTCCTTTCAAGAGCATTATCTTGAAAAGCACACCTCATTTCTGCTTTGACCTAATCATGTTGGCACACCTAGCTGAAATGTAATCTTTATTCTAATTAGCTAAATTTTTAGCTAAAATTTGGAGGCTTTATTACTAAAGGAAGGAAAAGGGGGTATTGAGAGATATTTATCAGTTTCTGCTATGGTAGTTAAGTGGGGGTCCCTAATATAGGTACTCATCATCACACCAACCAATAATTCACAGCTTGCTCTCTCCAGGCATGTTCTTCTGGTTCATTTATTTAATAAAAGTTTAGCGACTAATACATCCCATGCTATTCTTGCAACAAATTCCCTGCTCTCATTGAGTGTACATCCTAATGGGTGGACTATAAAGGCAAAAATATAAGTGAATAAGGTTTTCAGAGTGATGAGTGCCATTAAAATAAGAAGGTGGAGATATAGATGTGTCACAGGGAGAATTTTAGACTACATGGTCCTGGACTGCCTCTCTGAGGAGGTGCCATTTAAGTGGAAACCTGCATCCTATACGAAAGTCAATCATGTGAAGATATGGGCGGAGGAAACAGCCAGAGGTACAGAGCAGAAGTGGGAATGGACATAGCTTTGTCAGGAATGGAAAAAAGGCCATGGTGGCTGGAGGTTAGTGAGCACTGGAAGAGCTGTGAGAGATGAAGCTGAAAACTAGGCAAGGATTAGATCATATCAGGCCTTGAAGGGCATAGTAAGGACATTTCTATGACTCTGATCTTTGGGCTGGGCAGGGGGAGGGGGGCAGGCTAAGCTGACTTTGCAGAAGTTGGTATGACTTTGAAGAGGAAAGAGCTAAAATGTGTTAGATTATTAATTCCTTACTAGGTTTCACCAATATATTTGTCCAATTTGTCCTGAAAAAACACTTCCACCCTTTCTTGTCAGTTCTGTCCCATCAGAGCTCTGAGAAGAAATTGGGGCAGGTGGTGGTATCCCCACTTGACAAATAAGCATGGCACACCTCAGAGAGGTTAAGTGGCTATTGCAAGATCAAATAGTGGTAGGAAAAAAGACTGGAAATGTGTCTTCAGTTTCAAAGCAGTCTATCTCATGTCCACGCCCTAGAGAAACAAGCAATAAGTAATGATGACTTCGCTTAAACAAGACAATACATTCTTATATATACAGAGACAGACGGGGAGACACAGACACGTTGTAAAAGTTTGGGGATAGGTGGTCAAGGGCTTAGTGGCTCGCTCATGTCCAGGTGAGCAAGCACAGACTGATACACTGCTGTTGCTAGCTCTGAAGTATTGTACCCTGTCTACATCTTCTCCATGGTTTATTTATCAAACTCTCCTCAATGACTTGCTTGAGTGTGTCACATCTTCCCTACTGGAACCTGACTGATGCAAGGGGAGGGCGGGCGGGAATCACAGCAAAATATATATTCACTGTGATTATCAGTGTGGTAGGGAATGTATAAGTTAGTGAAACACACACACGAGTGTGTATGAAATATATGTCACTGCCAAGTACTTGGATACTTGTGGTAAAAGCTGCAATTTTTTTTAGTAAGGAATTCCCCCAAATTTTAGCTAGGTTTATGGTCACCTAGCTAAAAACTACATTTCCCAGCCTCCCTTGCAGTTAGTTGTGGTCTTGTGACCAAGTTCAGCTCAATGGACTGTGAAGAGATAGAACAAGCCTGAGTACATGACACCATGGAGGTGTCATTTAAGCGCCAGATGGCTTATACATGGACTGGTGTGTGTGTGTGAGTGTGAGGGGGTGGGGGAGGGCTGACTCATTTAAGTTACTATTGTTTTGGGTCTTTGTAACATTTAAGTGAACCTCTATCCTAATTAATTCAGATGTCAAACTAAGTCAAGACGTTTATGTTGAGCATGTTCTCCGAGCATCTGTGTGTGGCAAACGGCAAGCATGGAAGGGGCATCCACTTCCATTTCTGTTCCTTCTATCTTGGGACCCTTCGGTGCAGATTTCTTCCTGCCTGCACCTCCCTCTAGCCCGCTGTAAACACAGTAATCTCCCTGCTGACAGGGTGGGCTCGGCAGACCAGTCATCAACATCACTCAGGAGCAGGCACTGCGGCCCCAGAATGGGCTGTAATGGGTACCAGCAAGACGCAACTTGGGCTCTGAAGTCAGGCAACTTGTGTTCGAATCCTGGCTCAGTCACGTACTCGCTTTTAAAAGAGATTAGTGGGAGCTGTTTGATCATAATTGAAAAAATGGTTTGAAAGCCAAAAGAGAAAGTGCTTTCAAATTCTGAAAGCAGGTTAAATGACACAGATCTGTCTCGTGGGGGAGATGATGGGGTGTTCGAAGAGTCCTTGAGGAGGGTGGTCAGAGCCATCAACACCTTCCTCACATTCTATTTATTGACTTCCACTGGATTCAAGTGAGTAAGGAGGGAAGGAATTACTCCAAGATTTGAATCAGGGCCAAAGTCAAGTTCTGTCTTTTGTTAAAGGGGAATCCTTGTTCCCTGAATATATGCTAAGACAATGATTCAAAGCAGATATGTCTGGGCGACACTAGGACATAGGGAAAATGGTCTCCGCTAAAGTCTGGGAGAGCAAACACAGAGGGAGTCTCTTCCCCCAGGAGAAAGAAGAATGGTTACTGTGCTGGCACATATGATTCCTTGCCAAGGTTACAGGAAAGGGTTAAATAGGAGGAGGCATTGAGTCAGCATTGTGAAGCTCTGGGACCAGGGATAAAGTATTGATTTCCTCTGAGCCACTTTGGACTGACCCATTAGTGCAGGCTCACTGAGAAGGTGGAAAATATGCAAGTTGCACTTGGCTGCATTTTTATTTTTTTTTTAAATATATTTTATTGATTTTTCACAGAGAAGAAGGGAGGGGGATAAAGAGCCAGAAACATCAAGAGGGAAACATTGATCAGCTGCCTCCTGCACACCCCCCACTGGGGATGTGCCCACAACCAAGGTACATGCCCTTGACCGGAATTGAACCTGGGACCCTTCAGTCCGCAGGACGACGCTCCATCCACTGAGCCAAACCAGCCAGGGTTGGCCGCATTTTTAATGCTGCCTTACTGGGACCATCCGATGTCTTCCAAATGAATGCATGGGGGAGGGGTTCGGAGTGGAGTGTACTAAGGGAGAAGTAGTCGGGGTACAAGTGAGCCACTGACAGATGCCTCTGTGATGTCACTCTCCCCAGCCCTGGTGACATAGTGTATGGACACTCACTGAGTGTTGTCAACTCTTGAATTGAACCCTGCTGGGGAAGGAAAAAGCTAACAGTTCTTAGCTGCCTAATGGCTTTAACTTTGGGCTCTAAAACTCAGTGCTAAGCTTCTCATCTCTTACCCACAGAGTGAATCTGGATTCACCTAAAACTGTGGTTGGCAAACTGGCTCACAAGCCACATGCGGCTCTTTGGCCCCTTGAGTGTGGCTCTTCCACAAAATACCACGGCCTGGGCGAGTCTATTTTGAAGAAGTGGCGTTAGAAGAAGTTTAAGTTTAAAAAAATTGGCTCTCAAAAGAAATTTCCATCGTTGTACTGTTGATATTTGGCTCTGTTGACTAATGAGTTTGCCGACCACTGACCTAAAATAATTGTGTTCATTACCAAGATTGTCAAGAGTCACATGGTGTGGTTTAGAATTTCGTTTCTACCATTTGGGCAGGTGACTCGGACACGTGAAGGCTGTGTTTCCTATCTCTAAGAGAGAAATAATGGTGGTACTGCTTTATGGTTTTGTTTCCTTTGTAAGGTGAAGCGATATTTCCCATGAGGAGTACTTGGCCTAGAGCCTGGTTGGCGGAAATGCTCAATACACTTGAAAAACTTGATGATTATTTTACATAATTTTTTTGCATTCTACAGCAAGCAGATTTCAAAGACTCGAGTCCAAAGAAGGGATACTGGCACCATGGTATCCACCAAGTCTTGGCGCACTTTTCTTGTCTTTCCCATGGAATGTTAAGAACATGGGCTGTGAAATTACATAGACCCGTGTGTTTATGTCTAGGATCTACCACATACAAGCTATGTGACCTGGGTTAAGTTATTTAACTTCTCTGGGCTTCATTCCTCTCACCTATGAAATGGAGGTAAATAACAGTACCTACCCTATCAGGTTGCTGTGAACATTAAGTAATAGAACAAATGTGAAAAAGTCAGCTCATTCATTTGTCCAATATTTATCGAGTACCAACTATATGAAAGGCGATATTCTAAAAGCTGAGGAACAACACAGGAAAGTCGCTGCCCTCATGAGGGAAGGCAGACCACAAACAAAACTCCAAATGAATGCACAATAGGTTAGAAGGAAACATATGGGGAGGGGATCGAGTTGGGGATTGGACTCAATAAATACGCATCATTCTCACTAATATCCAAGCCAGCACACACCAACCAAGAGAAACAGAAGCAACCAAATCCTAGGACCTGGGGAGTTCCAGGCTCCTACTCCAGTCGTGGGGCAGAGGCTGGCTCTGGCTCCCACAGCCCTGGAGCTGATTCGCCCCTTCTCAGGGGGATGGAGCAAAAGCCCACTTTTCATGACACCTGTAGTAATCCTGGGTGGAATGTATCTGAAAAGATGCAGGAGAAATTCTTAAAATATATTTCCCTCCAACCACAATATATTCCATATGCTTGCAAAGGGCCAGGGCGGGAGCCTGGTGTTCTCTGTTACCTCTGGTAAATGTTTCTCTCCCACACTGGGGAATCCTTATCAAGGGGCTCTCCTACCTGACAGCTGGAAGGAATTTAGGCGAAAATGCAAAGTGCTGTTGCAAAGGAGGAATCCAAACCGCAAGAGGACTCCGATCTGCTCTCATAGTGAGAGGGCTTAGGCTTCGGGCCTCTGAGCTTAGGGAAAAAGCAGGTTCTGGAAAGGGGTATGGAGAGACACACCCCCCCCCCCCCCCGGCCCCAGGACTTGCTGTACAACCTCGGGAAGTTCGCTGGCCCTCTCTGAGCCTCAGTTTCCCATTTGTAACACAACGTTGACCTCTACACGTAGAATTCTGTTAGCCACAGAGGCTCCATCTATGAAGCCCAGCTGGTTTTGTGCCTTCTTCCTATGGGTAGCAGAGGAGACAGCCTCCAAGCTGGTGGTGGGTGCAGCACTGAACAGAAATAAAGGGGGAGCAGGAAGCCAAGGGAACTCTTGGCTGCGAAGGGAACTCTTTAATCCGGTGATTTTCTATCTTAGGGACCCATCGGAATCACCAGGGAGCATTAAGAGTGTGGGGAGTCCCTTTGCCCGGAGATGGTGATGCCTGGGCATTGGGAAGTAAAAAAAACTCCCTGGTGATACTGATGTTTAAATAAATGGGGGTTTCACGGACTGGCCTTGCTAAACCCAGTTCTTTCTCCTTCTCCTGCGTCTTGGGGCTGACACTTAAATCTCCTTAAGAGAGGCAAGTATGTGACACACTTTGGAACAGACAGATGGGTCTTATTCCCAGCTCGGCCACTTAATTGTTGTGTGACATCTGGCAAGTTACCTTCTCCATGCATCAGTTTCCTCATCTGTAAGATGGGGGTACACATCATAGCATCCACTTCATCAGTTTTGGGGGGGTTCATTGAGACAAGCATGCAAAGTCTTCCGCATGTGCCTGGTGCCGTGTTGCCAATACCTAGTGATGGCTGACAATGACCTCTTGGGAGCACGCTCCAGGAATCTTAAAGCAGTGATTCTACGTGTGAGTGCATCAGAATCACCAGGAGGTCATTCAAACACAGGTCCCTGGACCCCAGCCCCGGAATTCCTGATTTGTAGATTCTAGAGGTTGGGGCAATCTGAGAATTTGTTAACTCAGCTATTACATTACTAGGAATTTACTCAAGGGAATAATCATGAAGGTCTGCAAAGATTTAGGTGGTTATAAAAGAGGATAAAATGTGGGAAAATTGAAATACTCGGTGATGGGGGATCAGTTAATACAAGCCACCTGATCGGCTGTTTTGCTGTGATTAAAATGAAGATGTGTATGTGTAAATTATTAACATGAAAGGAGTCAAAAATATATTGTTAAATTGTAAAGAGCTGGTTACAAGTCTGAGAGTTCCTCACAAAAGCTCAATTTTTAAATTAAGATATAAATATAGATACTACTAGATAAACAGAGATAGATGGAGGTAGGTGAGTGGGTGGATGGGTGGATGGATGGGTGGATGAATGGATAGACAGAAGGATAGACAGATGGATGGATGAATGGATGGATGGATGGATGGATGGATGGATGGATGGATGGATGGGGAAGCATTATGATTTGGTTTGATAAGAACTTTAATTTACACACATGAGCTGAGACCTCACAAGAGGGCAGCATTATCTCGGGAGGAATTAGGAAACGCCTTCCAGGGGAGGTTTCTGCAAACATTGGCTGAACACTCAGGGGTTAAGCAACCTGCCTGAAGCTGTGATCGACCCAGAACTTGGACCCAGGCGAATCTGTTTCCAGACCCCAGCATCTAACACCATTACTAACTTGTGTTCTCTTTGACCAGAAATGGCATGTTAGAACGTGGGGTCACCTTCACCTTGGTGCTATCGCGCGCTACCCAGAGCACATCTCTCTATGTGCTGGCACATCCCTTGTAAGTGTCCCTGCTATCTCCACTCCAAGTCAGAGTCAGGGAAGGCCTGAGGCCACTGAGGAAATGGGCCCATGGGGCTGGCTCGGTGGGTCCATGTGGGATGTCTCCAAATTCTCTGCCCAGCCCCCATATGTCCTCTCCACGCTCTGGCTCCCCATCACCGGGTGCAGGGAGGAAGCCGGAGAGACATCTGAAAGAGGGCTCCCGCCACTGCCACTTGTATGCAGTGCCCATGGAGAAAGTGAGGAATGTCGACACAGACTCACACCTTCTGCAGCACCCATGGGCCTTTGCTCAGGGTATGAAGCGACAGCAGGAATGTTCTGGGACTCCAGGACCCTGCATCCTTCTGCAGGAGTCAGAGCTGCAGAGCTCAGAGGCCTGGTGGGCTGGCCCTGCCACAGTGCAATTCAGTCTGAGTTCAGACACTGGTCACACCTCTCCATGCAGCTGAAATTGAGCAGATCTCTGTGCTGCTACTCCTCCTTAGTGACCTGGGTGACATAAACCTGTTGCCCCATTCTCCATTCTTAAAGAGCTCCAAGCTGGAAAGACTTGGTCTTCAAGACCACAGGGGTCAAAGACCCTCCAAGGCAATAACAATGAAAATTGAAACAGCTTGCTGTGGACCTGGGCACATCCCAACCCATCATGCACGGAGTGTCACGGGAGCTTCGTATTATTATCCCCATTTGGCACGGGAAGAAACCGAGGCAACAGGAGGCTAAATGACTCACAGTTACAAGTGGCTAAACCAGGATCTGAACCCAGGAGTCTGACCCCAGAGCCTGCTTTCTTAACTATCACCCCACACTGCTGTTCATGCATGTTTGCACGATATGGACATGGAATACCTATTCCCTTTTCTCTTTCAGAAGTTGCATGCAAACGCTTGTAGGGACAGTCTAGAAATGAACTGGGGACAGGCCCCACATCTTCCCTAGCACTGCGTGTGTTTTCTCTCCCCATGGCACATGCTTTCTTCTTGTAGGACTTCTCAGAGCCTTTGCTCCAGTCATGGTGAAGGGAAGATACTGTGGCAAACTAGTACTGATTTTTTCTTTTGCTTTAGGCTCTACTGTGAATTTGAGGTGGCACTATGAATGATCTCTGTTTAAAATTGTGATATTTTGTTCATTGTGGATATTGCATTAATTTCTCTTTTAAAAATATTTTATTAAAACAGTATGCTTCTTGATTCTTGAGATTTTTGACACCCCTTTAGATTTTGTGCCCTAGACACGTGCTTCACTTGGTCCTGTCCCTTGAAACTTCCTCTATACATGTATGACCATGGCCATCTCACGTCATGGAGCACTTTGTGAAATGTGTGTTATCATTATATATGGTTAAAATAAGTGAAATGCCATGGGCCTTTTAAATGTCAGAAAGAAGGACTGGAGGGAGGATATGAGTACTTTTTTATTTTTTAGTTGGAAATTAAATGGAGTTTTGGAGCAAAATTTATGACAATATGGAATTTTCAGGTGGAAGCCTAAGGCTGTAGATATCAGATACTTCAGTTATCTAATGCCAGCATAATGCTGTGTAATAAATAACGCAAAGCTTCAATGGCATGTAATAACCAGCAATCTTGCTCACATGTCTGGGTGTTCATCTTGTCGCAAGCTGATCACAGGACTAGGGTAGACCAGCTGTCGGCTAGAGCAGCTCGGCTCCGTTCCCCCCTTGTCTCTCCTCTTCCAATGTGCGAGCCTGGCGTGTTTTCACAGTGATGGCAAAGGCGGGGAAGGGAGAGAAGAAACACGCAAGGCCTCCTGATGCCAAAGCTGGGCACTGACAGTCATTGCCGCCATCCTCCGCAGGTCACGTGGCCCACTCAGCCCCAAGGGGTAGGGTCTAGACCCTACCTCTTCAGCAAGAGAATCTGTGAAGTCACATGGCAAAGGGCACACAGACCAGGAAGGGCAAAGAGGTGGGACCCTTTGTGACAGAGATTGTGCCACAGAAATTCTTAAGTAGGTGCCCAAGAACTGAGTAGCTGGCTCTTCCATGCCTCACCCCGTCAGGCATATATGAGGGTCTGAGGATAAGAACTAGGGAGAGCACATTTCTTTCCAGGGGTTCGCACTATAACTCTACCTCCCCCAGGGAGTGGGGTGAAGATGACACTTTGACTTCAGGCCAAGAAAAAGGAAATTACCCAGAGTCTAATCCAAGCCCTCGCAGTGTGGCTAAACAGTGAACTTCTTCCCACCGCCCACCAAAGAGTCAGAAAAAACACACAACAGCAGACTGACTATGTGCTCCCCCAAGTGATGAGCGGCTGCCTTAGAGAGGCCTTCACGCCCAGAATTTGTTGGAGCAAAGGATTTTGCCTGTGTCTCACAGGCCCGGTGTGGGCCACGTGTGGGAGTGAGCAGGTGTGGGAAAAACAGGGACCCACAGGGAGTGAAAAGACTCCAGCAGAGAGACTCCAAGGCCACTGTAGGTCCCTGGAGGCTGCGGGAGGTTAAACAATGGCCCAGAGTGGTGCTTTCTGAGCCCAGGTCAGGAAGAGGCAGGTGAGGTCCCCAGTGATGGGACATCTCCAAAGAACCTGCTGGAGTGCCCATCAGAGGACAGGTCCGTCTCGAGAGCCCAGAACCATCAGCAAGCACGAACGGGCACACTCTGCTCCCCTCTCCTCCCCATGGGCCCTGCCGGCTCAAGCACAGAAGCCCAAGATGGCCAGCGGGACAGAAAAGAGAGGCCAGTGCGCAGGTCCTGCCTGGGAGAAGGGAGAGAATATCTTCTAAGTCCCGTCTGAAGTAGGATTATTCGATAGGATGGGCGCCCCTTCAGAAAGTCACAGGTTTCTCAAATGTGCCAGGCTCTCTCCACCTCCAGGCCCTCAGGTAGGCTGTTCCCTCTGCTCCAGGCCCCTCGTCTACCTTAACTCCATCTCTAACCCCTCTGCTGTCAGGTAACTCAGCCCGACTGTCACCACTACTTCTCGGAAGCCTCCTCTGACCCCTCAGCCTAGGTTAAAGCCATCGCATGCTTCATGTCACCCAGTGCCTCCTGCAGAGCACTGCACCCTGGCATCGTCCAACTGTCTGTACTCTGCTCCTTCATAATGTCCAGAACAACAGCACCCTGTCTGACTGTGTTCATGTATCTCCAGCTCACAGCGGCGTGTTTGTCATAAATCGTCGTTCAATTAATATATATTTCCAGCCCCACCTGTTTGAATTTATTGCAGTAAAAACAAAATCCCAAGGGGAAGAGGCTTGATGGTTCCAAGCCTCTAAAAAAATAAGTTTCTGGAAATTGAGCAAAAGGGGAAAAACATTTTTAACAAAGAATGTTTTGACAGGTCCCTCTTAAGTTTGCATTTTCCAAAACGCTGTTCCCTCGCCTGGATCGCCTTTCACTACTTCCCCGGATCCCACTCTAATACCCCAACCGGGGAAAGGTCGTAATTCACAGCAGTGATGTTTGCAGATTAAAATAAAAACAGCCACATTCTGCAAGTAACACTGACATTTGGCCAAACATCTCAGCCAGAAAAATATGTGAATGTCGGATGCTTCGCAGGACAGGGCCAGATTCCTTTTATTCTCCCAGAAATATAACAGGGCCGTCAGGCTGGTTTGGATGCGTTCCCACTTTCTGGAATAAGGGAAAATACAATAAAAACCTGGAAGATGATCTCATGGGCTCTCAGTTTGTCAAGATGTATCTCTTCTAAGTGGCTTTCTCTGTCCTTCTCTCTCTCCCTCTCTCTTTCTTCTTCTTCTTCTTCTTGTTCTTATTCCTATTCTTCTTATTCTTCTTCTTGCGTGAGATGCTTCCAAAATGTTTATAAAAAGCAGCAGGGCTGTTCTGAGACTCGAGGCAACCCCAGACCTCCAAGGAAGGGAGGGTGAGAGGGCGTGGTGGCTTTGCAGCCTCCAGGCAGGACAGGGGAGCGGAGGCAGCAGGTCCGTGGAGGAAAAGGGGGTGCTCAATTGCCTGACTCCTGGCACCACCAACTTTTCCTTGGGAATCACTTCTCCCAAAATTCACATTGGCTTTTGAACCTTATGAACCGAGCTGGTAATTAGGTCTGAAGCGTGAGGACTGCCAATGACACCTGCCACTTCCACAGTCCCTAAGCCAGTTTCTTCTTCTCACTCCTTTCCCCGCTACTCCCCCTGCTCCAGGGGAGACATTATTCGCTACAAAGAAGAACATTTTAATATACTGCCTGTTACCCGACAACCCCGAAGAACTTCCGTTAGCACTGTGACAGATGTCTTCCCGGTCACTTTGCAGTGTGCACACACACACTTGCATAGTTCTTTTTACAAAAAGTACATAGTGTTGTGTGTACCGTTTTGCCCACTGACTTGCTTGCTTGGGTTCTGAATCCTCCTTTGACTACCTGTGTGAACCTGGAGACCCACTGAAACACTCCGAGCTTGAGTTTCCTCACCTTGAATGATGGGGATAAAAATAGCACCTCCCTCAAAGGAAGTTTGAGGGTAAATTTGCATAATACCTGGCCAATGCCAGGCACATAATGAGTACTATGTATGCATGCGGGCACACGTAAACATGTGTGTTTCCATATGATTAAGAGTCTTTTTCCACGCCATTAAAAAAATTCTACATAGAATTCCATTTCTAGATGGATGGCTTAAGGAGCCATCCCTTTCTGGCTCGTTTAAAACATGTTCAAAGGGTTGTTGTTTTCTTACATATTTATCTTCATCTTATTTAAAAATTATTTTATTAAGACATATTTGAGCTATAGCACTGGGTAAGTTTAAGGTGTGCAGCATGTTGATTTGGCACATTTGTGTGGCGGTCTGATCGCCATTGTCATGCTAGCTCACACCTCCCCATGTCACAGAACTATTTCCTTTTTGTCATGGGAATAATGCAGATCTGGTCTCTTAGCAAGTTTATGATTAAGACCTAGTCTTGTTGTCAAACATCAGTAGACTGGGCACTAGGTCTCCGGGACTTACTTATCTACTCCTTTGTTGCACGTGTGTACCCTCAAGAATAATCTCTGCTATTCCTACCCCCAGCCCTTGGGAACCACCATTTACTCTACATTTACAAGCCTGACTTTTTTCGATTCCGCGTATAAGCGATATCGTACAGTATTTGTCTTTTTCTCTCTGACTTATCTCACTTAGCATAATGCCCTCAAAAGTTCATTCCTGTTGTTGCAAATGGCAGGATTTCCTTCTTTCTCGTGGCTAAATGGTATTCATGTATATAATGCTATCTTTCTCTGTTCACCTGCTGATGGGCACTTAGGTTGTTCCCAGGTCTTGGCTATTGTGAATGAGGCTACAGTGAACGTGGAGTGCAGGTATCTCTCCAATATTCTGTCTTCAGTTCCTTTGGGCTATACCCATAAACAGAATTGCTGGACCAAATGGTAGTTCTATGTTTAATTAGTTAAGGAATCTCCTCACTGTTTTCCATAGCGAGTGAACCACTTGCCATTCCCTCGTTTTAGTCTTATCTCTGTGGAATCAGTATTAGCAATGTGGCTGATAACAGCTGATATTCTACACTAAAGATTGGAGAATGTTTTAGGTAAAGGGCCAGATGGTAAATATTTCTGGCTTTGCGAGCCAGATGGTCTCGGTTCCAACTACTCAGTTCTGCTGTTGCCATAGGAAAGCGGCCTAGACAACACGTAAACAAATGGACATGGCTGAGTTCTGTAAAATGTTTACGAAAACAGATGGCAGGCGAATTTGGCCCCTGAGCCAGAGTGTGCTAAGGATGCTAAATGTCAGGTGCTTTTCTGAGAACATCACCCAGATTTTTTATTTGATTCTCTCTATGACTTCCGCCTTTCGAGGAGTAGATTTGAGTATTACCCCCATTTTGCTGATGGGAAGAACCTGCCGAATTTCAAAGCAGATATATGGTTAGGTCAGAGCTCATACTCACCCCCCCTCCCTCCGCTGGGCCTGCCTGATCCTTTTTCATCCTGCTCTCTGTCTCTTGAATCCTTTCTCCAAATTGATTCCCACCATCAGTTCTTCAGCAAACCTGGGACAAACCGCTCCTATTCTTGGATTAGAAGGACAGCAGCTGGAGCAGGCAGCCCTCCGGTTCCCTTCCTCCAGGGCGAGGGCACGCGGTATAGAGGTGGCTCTAGGAGGGTCCTGGGAGCTCGCCAGCCCCGTTTCCACATTTCCAGTCTCTTCATTATCCACTCCAACAATAAATTCCAAGTACGATCCTGCCACCAGCCCAACTATGTCAATGTTTTTGGTTTTTCTGTGAAGCTCTGGTCTCAGAGATCAGCATTAGAGGCACAACCCCTGGGGGTCCAGCAGAGACTTCCAGAAAGGTTCATTTACTTCCAGCAGGAACTGGGAGCAACCCCATCTCATGCCTGCACGTTTACTCTCCCCAGCAGCCACTGAGCTCCTCACCACCGAGCAGGAGAACCCCGCGCCTTCTTGATTTATTGCCCAAAGAGACAGGGTGAGAACATCTGAGAGGATTTCTTCACGTAGCTCATCAGAGGGTTTCAAAGTTCCGAGGACGGTCAAGTGGCAGCCTGCTCTTACAGGACGCTTTCCAAAATGCAGCACCCCCCTCCCCGGGCTTTTATCTTAAAACAGAAAGAGGCACATAGGACGATGACTCCTTTCTCCAGCCAGTCTGTGTAACAGATGACAGGCAGGGACCCCAGAATGTAGATGTCACAACTAAATCCTATCCAAACGAGAAAACTGCTCGGGAACAGCGCGGCTAACCTTTAGTTTCCTGACTACTCCATGAAGCGGTCTCTAAGAGCTAGGCATACGTCTCTGGGCTACCATCTATGCAGGGCTCCTGTTTTCTCTCTCAGTCTTCGGTTATGTATTGGTGCGCGTCTTTAAAATGAGCAGCAGGTCTTTGTGAAGACACTGTTAAGAGATGGTGACATAGTGGAGGCCAGTTGCAGTTCGTTTTCTGCTGGTCAGAGTGTAAGATGATGCCACCTTTCTGGAAAGCAGCAATGCGTTGACCTCAGAACTCCTCACAAGCAAGCCGGCCAATGTCAGCACATTTAGGGGTTACAAATGGGTTCTGCTGTCACCTCTACACTTGCTCTGTATATACCAGATTTTACCCACAAACCATGAATAATCAGGAGAAAAAATAAATGTGTAGACAGATAGATAGGTAGATAGATAAATGCTCATGGCCATTCACCTCAAATCTATTCTAAGGAAATAACCTGAAATATGACAGCAACTTTATGCATAGAAATGTTTATCTCTGGGCCATTCATACTGTCAAAAATTTTAAAACACCATTTTGACCCATGCAATAGAATATTATTCAATCATTTAAAAAAGACATCAGTTTTGAATGACATGAACAACACCTGTGGTATAGTGTCAAGTCAAACATCATGGTAGAGAATGGTGTATTTTTTCCTCAGTTTATGTGAAAAAAAAATGTGTGTCCTCATAGAAAAACATAAGGCAATACGGAAGCGTAGTAATTGAGGTTATCTCTAGATAGTTGATTTGTGATTCGCTTCATGTTTTCCCTCATTTCTTAGATTTTCTACATTGAGCATAAATCCAGGAAGAGCTTTAATTCTTCAATTTACAATTTATAGTTTCATCTAACAGGGCGGGGGTGTTATATTTGAACGGCAGCTCAAATTAGCTATGCTGTAGCATTATTGAGTCACCAAGCATTACATTGTGATTGGCCTGAGAGGAGGGGTGGGCGTGGCTGGGATTCTTTAAAGGTTAGCTCATAGTCTTTCTGGATTCATAGAGGGCAGGGTGGCCAGATTTAGCAAGTAAAAATATAGCACCCCAGGGTAGACTGGAATTTTAGATCAGTGAATTTTTTTAGTATATGTATGGCCAGTGCAATATGTGGGATATGATTATACTAAAAAAATAATGTTTATCTAAAATTTAATTTGACTATATGTCTTATTTCTTACCTTTCAATCCTATGGTGATAGACACATGCCAACTGCTCTGGGAAAAGGATATCCCAGGTGAGCACTTGGTGACCTTGGTTTCTTCCTGTTATTTACCTCACAAAGTGGACATGGGCTGGGTTTAATCAGTGTGTGCGTAGCTCCACCTGGAAAATAAGATTCCTTTTGTGATTAGAGACCTTAATTCGATCAACAGACATTTGGACCACCTCCTCTGCCGTGGGCACATTGGTGATTCGGGAGCATGTGTGTTAACAGATAAGGCAGTTGGTATGTTCAGGTGAATTTTACCACTTCTGGCAAGTGCAGGTCATGGAGCAAGAGAGAAGCAAAGTGGGCAAGAGTGAGATCTCTTTGGGGTTATAACTAGGAGCTTAACCAATTAACCCTGCAGTATTCTACACACTTGCAGTGGCTCTCCCCCCAGCCAATTATTCTATTCCCAGGTTAGACCAACAGACAAGCACCTTCCTATGTCCCTGACTTAACTGCACATGTGCCCTTTGTTTGATCCCTTTTCCCAGTGATTTGCAGGGAACTGAGCCCTCGTTCCCTGGGGTGTGTGAAGTTGCAGCTTCCTGGTGAAGCTGCCCAGATGATCATGCTTATACTGTCTGGCCTCCCCTTTGCTTTCTTCCCATGATTAATCTTAATAGCTAGCTAATTATGATGATAACAGGACCAGGTCTCCTGTGGTCACACGGTCTGAGGCCAGAGGGCAGGATGCTAAGCAATGCTCTTGGCCTGACAGAGAAGGGGAAAGGGCCAGGTGTCTTAGTGGGGCTGTCACAGGGCTCTTGGGCAAAGACAAGTTCCCCACTAGCCCATGACCCATCTACAAAGTGAAATGGATTAGCAACTCACTTTCAATAAGTCTGAGTTACTAGCTCAGCCATCTGTGGGACATTTACATGAACCAGAAGATGTGTTATCTGATGAAAATTGCTTAATTTAATATCCTGGCTTGACAGGCAATGAACTGTACCGCTGGGGGAGAATTTGCCAGGGCGAATGATGTTTTTTTAAAAGTCCCTGGACACTTTTAAGAAAAGCAACGGCTATCCTTTTCTTACCAACAAGGAATAGAAAAACAGTTCTCAGGTCCAGTGGGCAATCTGCCATCGGATTATGGGCCAGGGAGGCCTCAGAATATCCGCTTACATTGGATGACCCAAAGACAACTGTGCTTAACCTGTGCCCTGGGGTACAGCGGTCTGGTTTGAGGCTGATAGAAAGCCACTCAAGCACAACTCTTCTGGGCTAGGAGCCTGGCTGTTGATGAATTATGATTTAGCTCAGAGTCAAAATATTTTTAAGATCTAAAAAGAGGCTACCACAAGTGTACTCTGTTTCCACGAGCTTTTAATTCATTAATTCAACACAAAGCTACTGAGGGATGAACATGTCTGTTTTCCGATTTAGCTGTGTCGGAATCCCCTGGAGGTTTGTAAATTGCAGTTTAAGGAGCCCCAGCTCCAGAGTTTCTGACTCAGAAGGTCTTGGGTGGGCCCCAAGAATTTACACTTCTACCAGGTTTCCAAGTGCTGCTGCTGCACTTGGGAACCACTGTGCCGGCCAGGCACACAGTGACCGTATCACCTGGGATTCCATTGCCCTGTGACTTCCATACGATACCGGCTCAAACCCGCAGCTGGGCCTTGTAGAAACCCAAGCTCTAGCCAAGATGTCTGCCACTTCCATGGGATTTATGACCTCAGTGCCATCCTTCACCTTGGATGTCAGGTTTGTTGACATCATCCTATCTGTTGATCCCTGTGTTGTTCCTTTGTCATAGTCTGCTCATCCATGAATTCAGCCCTTTTCAGTATTAAAAAAAAAATCTCATAAGATTTCTAATTACGTTAAAGCTTTTACTTAAGACTAAAAGATACTAAGGGGAATAACATTGCAAAAATATCTTAAAAGTTCAAATTAATAACAGACATCTTTGTTGTCCAGAGTCCCTGACCACCCCCCACTGGGAGATTTATTCACTGACCCTTCACCCTATGGGGCAGCCTGAACTCATGGTCTTTTCCGAGCTCCTCACCCTCGCTGTTTCCTTTCCATCCCCACCCACCACTGTGCTCCAACTCGTGGAGTTCTAAATTCTCCACACTCCATTTTACAGTGATTCCATTCTTTCTAGCTCTACTCCATATTCAGCTCTAGGTCCATTTTTGCATTTCCAAATTTGTGAAAGTGCTAATTAGGCAAGACAGGAAGGCCGTTAGAGTTGCATACAGTCCACCCTCTCTCCTCCTTCAAGTCTATGGAGATAAATAGTACAGGCCTGTGCCAGGTTGGCACTGTTAGTCTAACAGACAGATGACACATATCACATTATTATACTATTAGTGTGTATCTTCAAGTACTATAACATAAGTAAATATTAAGAGCTTTGAGAGGAAGGCAAGAGGATAAGAGCAATAGGATTAGCTGTAGCAACCAAGGAAAGCTCCCTAGAGGAGGCAACATTTAAGCTGAGTTTTAAAGGATAAGTGGAATTCACCACTTTTATAAAGAGGGAACAGTGCAGAGAGAGACACAGTAGTCTAACAACTCTCTTTAAGGAGATCTTCATGCTCCAGTTTTCCTCTATGTCTACCACCTTCCATCCTGGGTGATCAGAACCAGGTGACCCTCCTGTGGCGAGTCCTGGAAATAGGGTTCATTCCCTCTCTTTAGAGTGTATGAGCTCTCAGCAATCATGCCTAACCTCAGCTTTGAAGTCTGGCTCAAATTCCAAGTCAGGAAAGGCCTTATTTATAATCCCATTTCACGGGTAAGCAATTATGGAGCGCCTGCTGTTTAAGAATCTGTGCATGCTGAGCATGTAGGAAGTGATATCTGAGACTTAACACTGACTCCAGAGGTCTGAAATATAACTGAGGGAGCGAAATGTCTCTAGTCTTCATAGCCATGTGGTCTTCACCAAACACGATGCTGTACTGTGTTGTCATCTGTGTCATGGAGACAGAGGGGAAAAATGATAAAATGTCTGAACATTTATCAGGACTCTTTCAGTTGCACATAACAGAAATCCACCACAGTCCTCCTCTCCCAAAAAAATCTTGTCTCAGGTAGCTAGCTGTACAAGAGGAAATCAGGCATAGATGGATCAAGGTGATCATCTGCTCACTGAACCGTGAGTGATCACTGAGATTCTAACCCTTTTCTATCTTTTTCATGTTCAAGGGAGCTCATTCCTTTGACTACTTCAAAATGTTGATTTTTACCTTTTAGGAACCTCAGCGGATAAGAGACTTTCTCTTTTTAGGCAGCTCCATCAAAAGTCCCTGGCACTTGGTTGGTCCATGGCCAGGGGAATTGCCACTCTCCTTAGCCAGGCATAGGACACACACCTGCCCATTCTGGGCAGCAGGCCCATCTGAACAACCAGAACTGAAACTGGGGTGGCAGGGCAGGAGGGTAAGGGGGTCCACAGAAGGAAAGAACATCACACAGGCCAAACAAACCGGTGCCCATCCACCTGACTATATAAAAGGTGAATTGTTAAAGATTAAGTGTGACATGTTATCATTACTTTCACAGTGAATTATATTGGGCCCCTCCCACCAGAGACCCTGAGTGCAATGTGGGGTAGTGGTTAGGAACATGGCAACTGACCACAGACCCCAGGTTCGTGTGCCAGCTGCCCCACTTAAGCATCTGAGCCACCTTGAGTAAATAGACCTAATAACAGTATCTGCCCACCGAGGTTTAATAGGATTGAATGAATGAACTTAGGAACTTAGACGTGAACCTGTGCTGTTTTAAGTTTTACTCATTGTTACTAAAATTGTATTGCAATTTAATGCATCCATGTATGTGCAATATTTTTTTCCTGGTTAAAGGAGCCATACCTTTTACTGGATTTTCCAAGGGATTTGTGATGAAAAAAATAATTCATCCTTTTCTTTGGAGACAATGGATGAAGAGCTAGCTGTTTGTGTCCTGTTGGTCACATGCAGGCTCGTTTTTCTTACAGTTTTCGTGGGCTGGTAAAATCTCAGCACCATGGATGGGAGGCTGGGGGAGGAGGAGCCCTTGAGCGGAGAGGATTCTGGATCGGAGGAAGGATGCAGGAAAAGACAGGGCTTATTTGCAAGGCAGCTTTACAGCGCAGATCCAAGCCTCACACAAGCCTTTAGGTGTTTCTCAGGCCGCCGGGGCCCCACTCGCGTCAGTCTTCTGAAGGTAGTTAACACAGGACCTGTGTGTTGGATGACTCCTCAATTCCGGGGCTTAACTAAGAGCCTGGCTCCAGGCCTCTGAAGAAATACCTTCTCTGGGCATCAATCACTTTGTCAGATTCCTGGGACCGTGAAGCACCAGAGCATACTTTGTGGTTGCCCACATTTGAGATGGGACTGTGTAGGCACACAGCTAAACAGGTCTTCAATTTCAATTAGACACCACGTCCAGATAACTCAGGGAGAAGGGAGGGCAAAACAGGCAATATTTGGTGGGTGTGCGGAGGAGGTGGCTGATGGAACCACAGGGTCTCTGAAATCCCCACCAGTCTGCCCTTTACCCTTCCATCCCTGCCTCCCCCATCTCCTCTGACTTCCTCCCACTGCTACCAGAGACAGACCTCCTCCTGTGCACCACGGATGGGAGGCTGCGGGAGGAGGATCCCTTGAGCAGAGAGGATTCTGGATCGGAGGAAAGATCCAGGAAAAGACAGGGAAGAGCTGGCTCCATGCCGTCTGCCTCCAACACAGGGTTTTCCAAGAATTACCAAACACCTGGCTCTCCTCTCTCTCCCAGGATTGGGATGACTACAGCTGTGCCCTCTGCTCTGGGATTTCGCAGGTCTCTGCTCTCTTCCCGGTGCCTAGAACTGTGCCTGACACATAGTAGGCACACAGTAAATACTTGCTGGATGCATGCAAGGCAGGGGCCCCTCCATGTGGTGCTCCAAAGCAAAGCTCTCTCAGCAGAGGGGGCTAGCCCTGGGGAGAAATGGCCAGGCCTAGGACACCCACCCTGCCCAGTCCTTGGCTAGAAGCCCTTCCCATACAATGCTGCGGTGGCGTCTCAGGGCTGGACCATTGGAAACACTGCTCCCAGATGAATGACTAGTTCTTTCCTGAAGGGATTTAACGTGGTGCCTCCATAGCTGCTATGCTGATGGTGGGATCGCCAAGGCGAGGTTATCAGAATCCTTGTAGCTTTTGCCTGGGCCTCTTGGAACACAGGCTCTCAGAGGCTTAACCCTCCATGTAAGAAGTCTAGCTACCCTGAGACGGCCATGCTGTGAGGAAGCCCAAGTTAGCCATGTGGAGGGGCGCATGGGGAGAGAGATGCATGGGCGGCCCCTACTGTTCCCGGCAGCCTAGCCTAGATACCTGATGAGAAGAAGTCATCTCAAATTTCCCAGCCCCCAGAGACACAGTGTGGGAAGAAACAAGGAACCCAGCTGACAGCTAGAACCAAGGCCACAGACATATGGCTCCAGGCAAGCACTCCAGCCATGTGAGCCACTTCAGCCAAGACCAGA
Source organism: Corynorhinus townsendii (assembly GCA_026230045.1). Classification (NCBI taxonomy): domain Eukaryota; kingdom Metazoa; phylum Chordata; class Mammalia; order Chiroptera; family Vespertilionidae; genus Corynorhinus; species Corynorhinus townsendii. The sequence continues at coordinate 8,890,411 of JAPDVU010000014.1, read as the reverse complement.
GTTATTACGGAGCACGAGCGAGCTCCTTCCTCTGCCAGGACCAAATTTCTTTGACTGGACTTAGCTTGGGGGTATTTAATGGAACAGTAGATAACTGGATCTGTTTATGTAAAAGAAACAAAGTTTCTCCAAACTTTGTTTGTCTAAGGCAGTGGTCGGCAAACTCATGAGTCAACAGAGCCAAATATCAACAGTACAACGATTGAAATTTCTTTTGAGAGCCAAATTTTTTAAACTTAAACTTCTTCTAATGCTGCTTCTTCAAAATAGACTCGCCCAGGCCGTGGTATTTTGTGGAAGAGCCACACTCAAGGGGCCAAAGAGCCGCATGTGGCTCGCGAGCCACTGTTTGCCGACCACGGGTCTAAGGCATGTGGGTGTGTCATTGCAGGGAGGGTGGTGTTTGCTAGTCAGAACCTCTGTGCGGACGGTTTAGAGAAAAAGCTTACGATGGTGACTAATAGCCCAGCGCGTTAAGTGGTGCTGCTTGGCAGCTGTGTGGCCATGAGCATGTGGCTTCACTTTCTGGGCTTTAGTGAACTCACCAGTAAGGTGGGAAGAATGAATGGGCTGGAATGAGACAGAGCATCACAAGCGCTTACCCTGTTGCCCGGCACATAGGAAATGCCCACAAAACAGCGATCATCTGCATCGTCATCGTGACCTGGGTCCCCACATCTGACAAAAGGAAATAATGCCCATCCACCCACCTGTCAGAGCGGAGAGGAGCAAGTGCGGTTCAGAAAGGTCGGAGCACATAGCCAGCCGCCACAGCATCTGCACTTCCACCTCTGAATGCCAAACTCTCATCCATTCCCCAGCCCCACAGGCGCCCGCCTCGGTGCTGTCCAAGGGGAGAGGTTTGTGCTGAGCTTCCGGCTGAAGACAAGCAAAGTACAAATTGGGGAAGGTCAGGAATTTCGGGCAGGTTCTTCAGAGTTGGCACATTTTCCAAGCTGAGCTAGTATTGGCTTTGGAAACCTGCGTCCCGGTCTCCTCCAGCTCAAGCACCTGTCCGGCCCCATTAGCAGCCCATGGTCCCAAGCTGGTGTGCATGGCTCCAGGCCAGGGCGTGGTCAGAACCATACCCCACGCGCCAGAGCCACAGGGCCTGGCTGGAAGGCCTCCAGGCTCAAGCTTCTCTGGCCAGATCACCTTCCCTTTAATCCTGAGCAAACCCTCAAATGTGGCTTGTGGTACTTTAAGACCCCCCTCCCTGGTCTGGACTGCTCACTGTTGAGATCTGCATGGTTGAAGGAAAGGAAAAAAAAGCTGGCGAAAGAAGAGATTGTAGACACTCTACTTCACATGTTCAACTGCTTCACATCTAGTCCTGCGGGTCTTCTCTCGGGCACCCTGAGGTTAAATGCTGCGCTCCGTGGTTATTTGTTTAGTCTTGTTTTTCTGGCTTGGAGAAGGTGTCTCAGGTTATCCTCGCAGCAGCAGGGCATGGGATTGGAAATGGCTGTCAGAGCTCATCACATGTATTCCAGGTCGCAATGTGTCACTCTCACTCCTGGCCTCTCAAATGTACAGAGCAGGGAAGGAAAAAAATAGTTCCACTATCAGTGGTCAGGGAATAATAATAACACTAATAACAGAACTGAAGCCAGCACTCAAGGAGCCCGGAGCCAGGCCCTGTGCCAGGCGCTTGGCACCTGTTGTCTCACTTAATCCTCCCACCAGCCCTGTGACATAGAACTATTGCAAGTCCCATTTTACAGGTGAGGGAGCTGAGGTTCAGAGAGGGGAAGTAGGTTGCTCACAGTCACACAGCAAGTAACTGGCAGAGTCTGGATTTAAGTCCAGGCCTCAGACCCCAAAGTTGCAAGTTAAACACTTGACCAACAGTTCTGCATTTCTAACTACAGTGAAATTTTTAAAAAGTTTTCTCGCCCTGACCGGTTTGGCTCAGTGGATGGAGCGTCGGTCTGCGGACTGAAGGGTCCCAGATTCGATTCCGGTCAAGGGCATGTGCCTTGGTTGAGGGCACATCCCCAGTAGGGGGTGTGCAGGAGGCAGCTGATCGATGTTTCTCTCTCATTGATGTTTCTAACTCTCTATCCCTCTCCCTTTCTCTCTGTAAAAAAATCAATAAAATATATATTTTTTAAAAAGTTTTCTCTTTCACTGTGGAGTACAAGAGACTGGTGGATACAGTTGAATGCCAAAGGGCTGGCATTTCTAGAACATGTCACTGGTTTATGGTGACAAGGGGCAGAATATTTGAAACTGGGACCAACCCCCAACGTAGGTTATACAGTAACTGGTGGATTCTTTGCCAACATGGGTTCTTTCATGCCCTCCTTCGCAATGTGACCTTTCAGCGCCTCCCACAAAAAGCCAAAGCCTACCTCAGATGCTTCCGGCCCCACCAGAAAGCACTTGGCAGAGCCACAGGGTACCTGCTTGCAGAAGCATGAGCTCAGCAAATGACTTCTAGACCTCTGAGTTACCTGACAGTGTTGCTACCTTTGAGCCACTATAACACTCCTGCGGACCCTTCTGTTCTGTGTCCAGAGGTCAAAGGATACCATGATTCTCACCACCATGGTGGGATTCAGATAGGTGGGAACTCTGGGGTCAGCTATATGAATATATTGGTACAAAATAGTAGTAAAGGTCATCGGTGATGAAATACCTACTGTGTGCCAGGTACTAAGAATGCCACGTGTGCTAACTTATTTAATCCTTTCAACATCTATCTGTAGTACATCCTTATTACCAACCTCATTTTACAGATGAGAAACATCTGATGAGAAACAAGATGAGTCACTTGTCCAGGGTCACACAACTGAAAGATGGTACAGGTAGGAGTCAAACCCAAATGATCTGGCTCTAAGTTCGTGCCCCTAAAAGCCAACTCCTGCTCTGAGTAGGCCTGCTACTGGCTCCAACTGGCTCCACAGTTTATTATTGAACTGGCAAGTGAGTTAATTTCTCTGAGATTAAAGTTCCCCATCTGTGAACAATGGGGACAATAATAGTCTCTCCCTTATCGGGTTATTGGGAGATGAAATGAGATAACACCCAGCAGGGTTCAATAAATATGAACTATAATAATAATAAATTGCTATATACATTTACACAACTTTAATTATAGAACTATTTTACTGCTATAACAAATAGCTAATTATTCTGTATATGGGTACAATATAGTTGTTAGTCATACTTTTATTTTGAGTCACCAAATTCTAGCTCACATAATGGTTGTCCCCACAGTTCCTGCCGTTCTGTTTTCACTCTGCCTCTGTCACTGGCTTCCTTTTTGGTTTCCAATGCTGAGATGTTCCTCTTGAGACGTCCCAGAAATCCACGGAGTGTGCCGACATCTTTCAGCATCTCAGGAAACAGAAAGGCAGAGCTTCACAGGCCCTCAGCCTGACTTTTCCATCAGCCTACAGCCTGAGCTCCTTGAGGTCTCCCTGAAGGGCATGGTCTACTCATTCCTACTCTTTGGCTCCCCAGGAACAGCCTGCCTGTGGAAGCCATATTTGGCCATGGGTTGGCCTCTTGTGTACTCAGATGTTGGAGACTGAAGGGCAAACAACCTCAGATGCTTCCATGCTGAGTCTTTGGTCATGAGCAGCTTAGCAGAGAACTCATGGAACTTCCAGTAGGAATAGATGACTCTTTTCTCAGCACGAGGGTTTCTGCAGAGACAAGAGCCAGTGTCTGCTGCCAGGTGGGAGGTGTTATAGGGCACTCTTGATGGCCAGGCAGTACTTGGACTCTGAGACACAATGTATCCAGCCTTGGGCAGAGGAAGGGGGGGTGGGCGAAAGTAGACTAAACATGTGGTTTATCTGCTCAGTCCAATTACCTCATCGCTCCTTTCCCATCATCCTTGGCCCCATCAGCCTAGCAGTCTTGGTAGATACAAAAATGTGCCTTCCAGTTCTTTCTTCAAGGAAGAAGTTGCTGTCCAGTTGCAGGGGGTGTGGTCAGCAGATGACCCCCAGCAGCCAGCCCCTTCAGGTCTCTCTCAGCTACAGAAAGCTGCCTCGCCCAAGGTCATGCCCTTCCAGAAATAAATATGGAAGTTGTAGATGCCTGGCCAGTTTGGCCCAATGCAGATAACTCAGTGTCTGTTTCTAGAAAACCCAGCCTGAGACACAAGTGCATATGCTCTTTCAGTCTCCAACCTGCTCCACTTCTGCCTACTCCAACTCTTGCCAAAAGAGGACCAGTATTTTCTTGTTAGCATGCATCCCCAACCTGTTTACCTGGGAGCTTAATTCCATTTTGCATGAGCAATCAAGATTGCTTTTGCCATAAGTCATCACCACTTCCTTGGGAAGTTTGGGCTAAGAATAGAAATGTTAGCAAGTCCCTATGAACCCAGCACCTTGTACACCCTGTGTCATTTCACCTCCACAGCAGCCTCCAACAAGATGAGATTATCCCCATTATACAGAGCAAGAAACTGAGGCCCAGAGTGGTGGGGTGAGTTACCATCAAGGATTTCAAGTCTAGTTTTCTACTTCCACAGACTAAGCTGAGTATCTTGGCCGCCCAAGCACATTTATTCTGAAAGACTCCCTGAACAGGTCTCCTTGGGATAGAATCTTGAGAAAGTGAGGTCAAAGAAAGGCAGTGTGGTTTAGGGGCTAAGAACTCAGCATTGGTGCTAGACAGCCTGAGTTCAAATCCCTTGTCCATCACATACAAGCTCTGTGACAATTCCTTCTCCAAACCTCCGTCTACTCATCTATAAAATGGGGGTGATGATAGTTCCTCTGTCAAAGTATTGCTGTGAGGATTAGGTACTTATTTCATAGAAAGTGCTCAAGCAATACATAGAGAACCTTCAATAAATGTTGGGTGCAATTATTAAAGAATAATTCTTGGAGGCTCTCTGTTCCTTCAGTTCTCAGCCTGAAGAAGGTGTGCTTCTTAGTTTATGCGTCTGTAAAAAGGGACTCCTTGCAGGATTCTTATAAAGGATAAGAAATACCATGTGTAAAGGGTCTTGGGCAACACTGCTGCTCAATAAAGAGTGAGTATAATGACTGGGGTCTTTGGTCCATTGGAAGTCTTAGAAGGTACCAAGATTGAGACTCAGCTTCCATTCTGTATTTCCAATGGATGGACAGAATTGTTCATTTGCCAATGATTCGGCTTCTCAGATTAACAAAAATGTATTGATATCCCCTTGGGCCAGAATGTTTACAACTCATCATGGACATGTTGGCTAGGCCATGGTCAGTATGGCCCTTCGAGCTGAGAAAGGGAACCCTGAGCCAGGCCCCCAAATTGTGACTACCTTCCTTGAAATAGTCTAGATCCCATCCCCTCTGATGCCTGAGACCCAGCTGGCTCTGCTCTGAGCAGAGCACTGAGTCTGGATGGGACCCACATGGGTCTTGGTCCCTGTTACTCCATTTTGTGACTCTGTCTGACCCTCCAGACATGTGTGAGGCCAACCAAATGCCTTGAGAAGCTCCAGGACTTGTGTCTCTAGGGTTGCCATGGTGCCTAAGACTGGCCTCAGTTCCAGGAGGGCAGCTTGGGGTACAAATCACGCCCACAGGCCTGCCTGGTATCCCTCTCATGGAATCACACTACCAGAATGGCCCTGGCATGCTGATTTTAGGTAACTCAGGTCATTTACAGAGAGCCCTGCAAAAGGTACTTGGCCAAGACCCCATATGTTCTGGGTGCAGCCCTGCCTAGGGTGGTCAGAATTTTTTATTGTCAGCTGTGTATTCTTTTTTTATATATAAAGACTAGAGGCCCGGTGCATGAAAATTGTGCACTGGGGAGTGGGGGCGGGGGGTCCCTCAGCCTGGCCTGCACCCTCTCACAGTCTGGAAGTCCTCAGGGGATGTCCTACTGATGGCTTGGGCCCCGCTCCCCCCGGGGAGCGGGCGTAAGCTGCAGTCTGGTCTCCCTCTGCAGGAGGCAACCGGACAGGCTAATCAGGGGATGGTGCCAGCCCCCCCTCCCCCATCGCCCTCTGCCACTGCTGGATGCCGCTCCCCCATCCCCACCCCATCCCAACACCATTCCCTCCCTCTGCCTGCTGGCACGTGCCTTGGCTGGCCTGGCATTGCCTGCTTGCCAGCCTTGCTCCCCACCAACTGGTCATTCCACCATTGGGTCAATTTGCATATTACACTTTTATTATATAGGATAATTATCTTTAATAATGTTAAATAATGGGAAGAAAAAGATTTTTAAGGAATTCTGGTTGCTAGAGAAATAATTTCAAAGCATGAAATAAACACAACAGAAGTAAAATAAAGGAAATAAACTATGGTAGTGAGACGTGTGGGAACCTCTGACCTAGTCCAACCTCTTATTCAACGTATGCAGAAACTGAGGTATATAGAGCCAAATTGCCCAAAGTGCCCATGGTTATCTGGCCAGATTCTATGCTTGTGGGATGCTTGGGACTTGCTGACAAGCAAGAGTAATTGATTGATAATAAAACCAGTCACCCATGGCCGGAGTGGAGTTTACAACCTTAATGCTAATGGACCCAGAGAGGCAGAGGGTGCTGTTAACCACTTTCCCCTCATCTCTCGGGGCTAATAGCTTTATAGAGGCCATAAACTACTGAGTATTTCAATGATGAGAGTGACCTCCCTTGGCCAAATGACCCACCCCGTCTTGATTGACATGTAGGCCTGGCATTCCTTCCAGTGGCAAGAAGCAGCTTTTCCCTAGGCCTGTGGTTTGAACCACAAGACCCAGCCCCCTGGGAATTTCTCACATGTCTTTGGGAGTTTTAAGCTGTTGCTGGCCCATCCTGACGCATAGCAGGAATAGTTCAAATTGGCAGCTTCTATAGTAAATACACAACTTTATCCAAACTCAGTTCTCAGGTAGTTATCCCATCTCTATATTATTATTCCCACAGAATAGTTGGAAAGGCATGGAGAACCCTATTGGCCTCTTCCAGTTCAATTTTACTTTGCTCAATCATTTATTTAGCTCATTTTAATAAATGTGTTGGCCAGCCTCCAAGATGGCCCCCAGTGACCCCTGCCACCTGGAACTGATTCCCTATGTAGGTTCTTCCCACACTGAATAAGCTGAGAAAGGTCACCAGTGAAATATGACTTTGAGGCTAGGTCATAAAAGATACTACCGCTTTCATGAGTGAGTAAAAAAGCTGCGGTACATATATACAATGGAATGCTACTAAGCTATAAAAAAGAAGGAAATCTTACCATTTGCAACAGTATGTATGGACCTAGAGGGTATTATGCTCAGTGAAATAAGTCAGTCAGAAGACAAATGCTATGTGACTTCACTTATATTTAGAATCTAAAGAACAAAATAAATGAACAAAATTGAAACAGATTAATAGAAGCAAAGAACAAACTGATGGTTGTCAGAGGAGAGAGGAGACTGGGTAAAAAAGGTGAAGGGATTGAGAAATACAGATTGCAGGTTACAAAATAGTAGGGATCTAAAGTACAGCATAGAAAATACAGTCAATAATATTGTAATAACTAAGTATGGTGCCAGCTAGGGACTGGAAATATCTGAGGGGATACTTTGTAAAGTATATGATTGCCTAACCACTATGCTGTTCATCTGGAACTGACACAAAATACTATTGAATGTAAACTGTAATTGAAAATAATTTTTTAAAAGGAAAAAAGAATATATTTTGATAAAAGATACTGTGGCTTGCCCCCTTTTTTGGATGATTTCTTGGGGGAAGCCAGCCACCATGTTGTGAGGGCTCTCAAGCAGCCCTATGCAAATCCCATGTGGCAAGGAACTGAGCCCTCCCACCAACAGCAGGCATGACTTGCCAGCCATGGGAGTAAAATATCTTGGAGTGGGTTCTCCAGCCCCAGTCAAGCCTTCAAATAAGACCACAGCCCCTGTCAACAACCTGACTGCAACCAGACCCTGAGCCAGTCCCACCCAGAAACTGTGTGAGATAATAAATGTTTTATTGTTTTAAGCTGCTAAATTTGGGGATAATTTGTCACACAACTGATATCCATTGTATGCCAGGCCCCAAAATAGGCACCAACATGCAAAATTGAGCAAAGCAAATAACACCTCTGCCATCCCAGAGTTCAGAGGCCAGAAACAAGCCTTCTAAAGAGGGTGAAGTTAGGTGGCAAGATCAAGATTAGAGAGGAAAACCAAGATTGCGGCATAGGTAAACACCTAAACTGCTGCCTCACACAACTATTTCAAAACTACAACTAAAAGACAAAATGTCTATCACCCAGAACGACGGGAAAGCTGGCTGAGTGGAAGTTCTACAACTAGAAGGAAAGAGAAAAGAGCATTGAGACGTGCACAAGCACTGAAAAGCTGAGGTATGGAGGCGTGCAAATAGGGCTGGCGGCGGGCGACTGGGTGCGCTGCTTTTTTCAACCTAAAGGGAGACAAGCTCCCAATTACTCTGAACTCCAGTTTCTGGGGAGACGCTGGGGACCCAAACTCTACGAGGAGAAGCTGCACTGTCTGCCATTGGGTCTGAAAGTGAGGGTGGCTTTCTTGCAGAGGTGCACACAGCAATCATTGTTTACTGTGCTGGGGCGCAGGACGTGGGGACTTGGAAATGCGGAGCCACAGAGATGGCTGACTGGCAGCCATCGCTGTTTGCCACGCCCTAGCCTAGTGACTCCCTGAGACCCCGCCCCACACAATCTACAAACCCACCCAAGCTCAGCGCAGCGGCTTTTGCATATAAATGGCCTTCCTGATCGCAGCTTAACCTAACAAACTGCAGCTCTGGTCAGACAGCTCCAAAACCTCCAAACCCCAAGCAAAGAGGAGAAAACTGTAGTTCTCACTGTAGCTCCTGCTGGGTGGCCTCAGACAGTAGGTGACTTGCACGCCATTGGAGATCCAGAAGCCAGTGTATCTAGTGGTAAGTGTGAGATGACACTAGATTTCAACTGCCCACATCCATAAGTGACACATTCAAGAGGCAGACTCAGTGAGCACCAAAGCCCCACTGAAGCAAGTCCTGCCCCATAAGCGTGTCTCCAGCACAGCAGTTCTTCCATTATAGACACAGTGGGTCCTCACAGCCAATTGGCCTGGAGGTCAATTCCTCCCAGTGTACCAACAGCAATCAAGGCTTAACTACACCAAGACTTTGCACTCAGCCCACAAAGAGTGTCCACCTCAGGTGATAGGGGAGGCTGAATGACTGAGTCCTATAGGTCACCTACCACAGAAAACCACTCCATCAACACAGGGAAGCAGCAAAATGCGGAGACAAAGAAACATGTCACAAATGAAAGAACTGGAGGAAAGCAAACTACTGGACATAGAGTTCAAAACCACATTTATAAGGTTACTCAAGAATCTTCTAAAAACCGCCGAGAAACCTGATTAGACCTCCGAGGAGCTTAGTGAGTCCTTGAAGGACCTTAATGAGAATGCCAAAAAAAATGGAAAAGGACCAGACAGAAATTAAGCATATACTGTCTGAAATAAATAAATATACAGAAATTCAACTGTAGATCAAAGGACCCCAAGAATCAAACCAAAGATCTGAAATATGAGGAAACAAAAAACACCCAACCAGAAAAACAAAGAAAAAAGAATCCAAAAATATGAAGATAGTGTAAGGAGCCTCTGGGACAACTTCAAGCATACCAACATCTGAATTATTGGGGTGCCAGAAGAAGAGAGAGAGCAAAATATTGAAAACCTATTAGAAGAAATAATGACAGAAAACTTTCACTACCTGGTGAAAGAAATAGACTTACAAGTCCAGGAAGCGCAGAGAACCTCAAACAAGAGGAATCCAAAGAGGATCACACCAAGACACATCATAATTAAAATGCCAAGGGCAAAAGACAAAGAGAGAATCTTGAAAGCAGCAAGAGAAAAACGGTTAGTTACCTACAAGGGAGTACCCATACGACTGTCAGCTGATTTCTCAACAGAAACTATGCAGGCCAGAAGGGAGTGGCAAGAAATATTCAAAGTGATAAACAGCAAGAACCTATAACCAAGATTATCCAGAAAAGCTGTCATTTAGAATTGAAGGTCAGATAAAGAGCTTCACAGACAAGAAAAAGCTAAAGGAGTTCATCACCACCAAACCAGGATTGCATGAAATGCTGAAGGGTATTCTTTAATAAGAGGAAGAAGAAGAAAAAGGTAAAGATAAAAATTATGAACAACAAAATGACAACAAATACATACCTACCAACAAGTGAATCCAAAAATCAAGTGAATAAAAAATCTGATGAACAGAATGGACTGATGAATATAATAGAATCAGGGACATAGAAAGGGAGTGGACTGACAATTCTCAGGGGGAAGGGGGTGTGAGGGGTGCGGGAAGAGATTGGACAAAAATCTTACTCCTATGGATGAAGACAGGTGGGGGGGGGGGGTAAGGGCATGGGGTGGGGTGGGGAATCAGGTGGAGGGGAGCTATGGGGGAAAAAATAGAGGAATACCTGTAATAATCTGAACAATAAAGATTTATTTTTTTTTTAAAAAGAAATTGAATTTATCCTGTAAAAAAAAAAAATCAAGATTAGATGAAAATTAGAATCTGATATCAGTGCAGTAAAAATATATTCTCTAGGGGAAAAAAGCAACAGCTTCCGCTTTCTATTTCTATATTGCTATATTGTTTGGTTACCTTTTTCTGTGCATCTGTTCCTTTTAAGGTAATTTCTATCAAGGCATCTTCTCATAAACATCTCTTGCAAGAGTTTAATTCTAGAATAACCTTTCTAGGAAGGCTTCTTGGCAACATATATCAAGAAATCATAACAACATGCCTACCCATTGACCCAGCAATTCCACTTACATTAATTTATTATAAAGAAATATGCAGAAATATATGAAAACAGGGATGTAAAAGGGTGTTCACAGCACTGTTATTCATGAGTGCAAAAAAAAAAATTGGAAATGGCCTAAATGTCAACAATAGTAACTTGGTTAAATTACTATTTAATGACAAGCCATCTATACATTGGAATCTTATGTAATGATCAAAAATGATGAGGTAGCTCTCTACTTATTTCCAAGGAAATATGTCCTGACATAATGCTAAGTGAGAAAGACAAGTCATCAACAGTATATACTGTATAACTCCATTTTAATAAAAAGAATATATATTTATGAATAAAATTATTGGAAAGCTAAACCACATGTTAATAATGTTATGTCTGGGTAGAGGGATTATGCATGTATGTATTTTGTTTCTTTTGGCTTGTCTGTGTTCTTTCATTTTTATTTTAAAAATATGGATTACTTCAGGAATAGAGTTCCAAGTATATTTTCATTAAGGCCCCAGAATACTCATTAATTAAATGCCGTCTCTACTGTTCTTAGGCTGTTTGCCCTTCCCTAGCCTGCCAGGGAGACCAGCCCCCACCTCTGACTGGCCTCTCTTCCCTCCCCTTGATCAACCACTGGGACTGAGGTCCTGGAACCCAGTGGAAAATATGGTCTTCCTCACTGTGCCTCAGGCACCCCCCAGCCCTCCACTTTGCTCAGGGAAGACCCACCTCTCCAAACAGCGCTGGGCCTGTTGACTAACTCTGGCAAGCAGCTCCCAGCTCTGGCTCCAAGGGCAGAGTAAGCCGAGGAGACTGATTTACTGCCCACGAAGAACCCACGCAGAAAGCAGGCCGATGGCGTTCCCCATCCGGGATGGCCCTTGAGTGATTTGTGGCTCTGGCAGAGATGCTCTTAAAGAGCATAGAGGGAGTTAAGTCATCAGGAATTTTATCCGATTGAAATGAAAGTCGGCAGAGGTGAGGCTATACCTTCAAACTTGGCCAAGGTCCACCGCGTAGTCACGGGGGTGGGGCGGGGCGGGGGGAGGGATGTCAAGCAGAGGGGCCTCCTACTGATCACCAAGCAAGAGATGTCCACTGGGACCATTTCCATTTCTTGAGCTCATCAACACGGCTCCTGGTTCCCACTGTGATGGTCTTCTCCCTGTTCCCATAACTGATTTAACCCCAACCAATATTTCATCAGTTATTCCCACCCTCACATTTCATGCCCCTCTAAGTAGACCCACTCATCCATTTGCCCATAAGGGTCTGTAGTAATACACTGCCTGTTTGGATTGTGTTCTGAGTTCATTTATTCCTTCCAGAGTATTGAATTCTTCCTCTAGGATGGGAATCGGCCTGCCCTGGACCCAGCACTGGACCCAGCACTGGGCGTGGCACCAGAGCAGCCCACCTAGTCCTACAGTTGTGGGGTGCACCTTCTAGGCAGCACAGAGGCACTAAACCAGTAAGTAAACATGGAAGACAATTTCTGATGGTGATAAAGGGAGGAAATGGACTTGTAAGTCAGAGGATAACTGGGACTTTCATCCAAAGCCAGGGAAGGCCTTTCCGAAGAGTGACATTTGAGCTAAGACCTAATAAAGCTGGAAGCCCAGAGACCAGAGTTTCTACAACTGCCCAGCTCAGCCATGCACAACACCCATCTTAGAAACGTTCAAGGCCCCACCCTCCATCTCCGTCCCTCTCCAAGTTACGGGTGTCTGGGACAATGAGAGGAAGAGTTGCTCATAGGAGGAAGTCACACTGTGACTTTCAGAGCCCTGTGGACAGGATGTCCAACATGTGGCATGTTGTCTGTGGTTGAAAGGAGGTCCCACCTGGACACCAACAAGAAGGACAGCCAGTGTGGTCCCCAGCACTCATTGGAGCGGACCCTGGACAATGCCACGCTGCTCAGATCCTACCTGGCTTGTAGATGCGCCCTCAGGTCTGCTCAGCCTCTTCCACTGGGTCCTCTCCCCTCAGGCCCTCTCCCTTCTTCTCCTCAAACCCTCTTCCTCTTTTCCCCTCCCTCCTAGCTTGGGTGTCCCTTTCTCATTCAGAGAGTGAAAGCTCATTCTTATTCATAATAAAAAGCAAATATACTATCTATGTCCCAAGTTCCCCATGAAAAAGGATAGGATTTAGAATTTCAAAAGCCAGGGTGATACCCCATTTTCCTTTGTTTTCTACTGCCTCCACTTTTTCCAAAGTGAAGAACCTTGCTTAAATGGAGGCAGGGGTGGCGAAACGGAGCAGCCACTGTCTGAAGCATAACAGTAAATAACAAAATACCAAAACATTGCCGCTTAGTGTTTTAAAGATCGGACCTCACCACAAATATGCAGCATCTACCAGGCACAGAGCTCGGGACTAGAAACACATCAGGCCTGTGGACGAGGCCACCCTCTCCAAAGCTGGGGAAAAGGCGAGAAGGAAGACAAACCTGAGGGTCCGGGTCAACCCAGGGGGTGCTCCCAAGCCGAGACCACAGACACAAATGGCCATGCCCGATGTCTTCACCAATGTGACCTCAGCCGGAGACCAAGGTGGATCAGGATGTTCCCACAGCTGTGGGCTGTGGGCATCTGAACAGGAAGCTCTTTGTCAAAGGGAAGTCTGAGCAGGCACCGGTGACTCGTACACCCTACAGAAGGCAGTTAAATGGCACTAAAAGAGACCAGAAGACGACCAATTCATCCGGCTCCTAAGGCCGGGGTAGCATCTACTCTGAAAATGAGTAGAGAATGGCCGCTCCTTAAGGAGAAGTGCATGGGATGGTGATCAAGTGCATCGGCCCTGAAGGTGGGCCGCCTGGGTCCAAATGCCAGCCCTGCTGCCCACCAGCTGAGTGGAGAGACTGGACAGGTTGGCAGTTGATGTTTTAGAAAGCTCTGAGAAAATGAAGAGAAACTGTGCTGCAGGTGGAGGACACAGCTTGGGCACCAGCCTGGAGGACAGGGCAGGGCAGGGCATGGAGCCCACAGCAGTGGCTGAGGTCAGCCAAACAGCTGGTCAGGCCAATTCAGCCTGAGCAGGACCTCATTTCTTCGTCAGGCACCAGTTTTAGGCAAAATCACATTCTTCAGTCTTGCCCAGTGTCCCACCAATACGGACTGTGTGGATTTTCTCTAAAATCCATCCAGAGTTTACCCAGATCGACTCAAAGCTGAAAAACAATGAAGGCTGTCCTTCCCGCATCTCTCTCTCTGGTTAAAGCTGCAATTTCTTTCAAGACAACACATGTTGACACGTATTCTTTCTGCCACTCATAAGTAACATGCGGTGGGCTCCTGCGGTACCCCCACCTCCCCCAGGATTCAGGTTCTCCCTCTCTCCTCCTCCTCTCCTGATCCCTCCGAAGGGGAGGCTGGTCTGCCTGTCCCCCGCCAGTGGGTCATTCATCAGCCTGCAAGACCATGCATGCTGCTGACCCCGCCCGCTCCTGCCTGCCCCTCTTGCCAGCCATATGGAATGAGTTGCTCCCTTCTTACTCCTTATCAGAGATGGAACGATTTCTCCTGTGTCTTTGTGGAGTTTTTCTGCATTTGTGAGCTGGCCCAATGCTTAACTCTTATTGCTCCAAAATGCTACTAGGCTTCTCATTTCCTGGCCAAAATCACTGAGTTCAGAGGCTCAAATCACAGGAGGGAACAGGCAGAGAAGATTGAGAGGAACAAGCAGGTCAAGAGGACACCAAAAGTGCAAACAATTCAGTCAAGAGGAATTCCGTTACACCTTCTGTAACTTTAGAAGCAGGTCCTGGAAATAGCACCTCCTCCATTTGGTTAACCTTGAACCTGCACCTCCAGGATAACAATGATGATAACCATCATGCCTTGGGGTGCTTACTATGGGCTCATTTAATCCTTCTAGCAACCACTGAAATATATGTTCTCATTATCTTCCTCATTTTACAGATCAAGTTCAGAGAGGTGAAGTAACTTGCCCAAGGCCACACAACCAATAAGGGGCAAAGCTGAGATGCCTGACCACAACTAGAGCCCTCATCCATCACAGTCTAGCCCTGCAGAAGAACGTACATGATTATGCCCTGTGATCTGGGGTGGTCTCTTCATCCCAACCTACTCGAATTGAGATGGGAAGGCAGATGGCTAATGGGGAAGCCCATATAGAAACAGGCCCCGGGGTCCTGCAGCATACCACTTTATTCCCACTTTCTTCTTTAAGAAAGATGGAGTTGAGGCCTGGTTTTCTATAAAGGAGAAATAAATAAAAATTTGCAGCCAAGAGCCTGGATTCTGGAGTCATGCAGAGCTGACTTGGAATCCTGATGCCACCTTGCAAGCTGTATGATTAGGGGCAAGTTGCTTCACTGCTCTGAGCCTCAATTTCCCCACAGTTGCACAGTTGGTAAGTGGTAAAACCAGTACTGGACTCCTTTGATAAAGAAGAAAAGCCCGGCTATTTGTAACCCAAAGAGATATGGGACATTGAGTTACAAATGCACTGGGGAGCCATTGACGATTTAGGGCATGGCAGCTAAACTCGTAATAACAGTCCCTGAGCTAAGGGTTTTGTGTTTTATCTCATTTCAACCTCAGTACTATTAAAAACTCCACCGCAGCTGTATCTGTTTGCTCACTGCTGTGCCTCCAATGCCTAGATAAAGTCTAGCATGTATAGATGCTCAACAGACAATTGTTGATTGCTGAAAAATTGCATTTGCAATTCAGTTACTTTATGTGGCATTATGGTTTACTGTCTGTCTCCCTCACTAGACTGCAAATGCCATTTAGGGCAGAGCATGAGTCCCTAGTTCTAGCTCAGGGCCTGGAACACAGTAAGTACTCGCTAAACACCTGTTGAATGAATGAGTGATCACCCTTGTCACAGAGAATGGAGAGGTTGAGAAGAACCTCTTTAAAATACTGTCCAGGGACCTATCCTTTTCTCTATTTGGAAACAATAAAAACTAAAAGATACGCTGCCAATGAGTGACGGAGGCTTCTGCCTGCTGGGCTCTAAGTCTTCTGGATCCTGGTCAGAACTGGTGGAGCACCGCCGGCTGGTGAGGCTGCATGGCCGTGAGGTTTCTTAGGTATCAAATGATGCTGTGTGGATTTGGAAACCACACAAATCCCTTTTGATGAGTTGGGTGCAAATGAATCTGAATCACAGGAATTAAAATCCTCTGGAACACGAAATGGCTTTGGAATGAAATAGGGCTCAGCTGGAATATTTTCCGGGTCCTCAAAATAAATGGGTTTTTAAAACGACTTTTCGGGAGAGTCCCTGAGCTCACCCAGCGCCTGGGCCTGCCTGGCCAGCAGGCTTTTTCTGATTTTCCTGAGCAGTCGGGATTGGTTTCTTGGCAACCTGGAACGGGCTTTAGGGGCAGCCCCTTTGCATCTGAAAATGACTCCTTGCTAACTGACATCTCCGGGCACAGTAGCAATTCAGCAAACAGGCCAGACCACCAAAGCCTTGGGGACAAAACACTCCCCAAAGTAGACAAGTCAAACCATTGAGCCGGGAAAGCAGAACTTCGTGCTTGCAAAATAACATTTTAAAGTGAGTTTTCATGAGTTTGTCAGGCTGGGAAATTATTGCTTCTTGATGAGAATACAGTAAGCTCTCACTTAATGTCGTTGATAGGTTCTTGGAACTGACGTACGATGAAACCAATTCTACCACAGGCTAATTGATAGAAACAAGAGTTAAGTTCCTACGCATCTCATCAACACTGCAAAGAAATTATGTTGAACAGAATAAATTAATTTGAGGACCTGCTGTATTAAAAATCAGTACAGTGACCAGTGTTATCAGTGCTCAGCCACTCACCACCCCCCCCCACACACACACAAGAAATGTTTTTTTGCAATAAAATACTCAGCAATTCCATGCTCCTGCCCATGTACCCTGCTTTCCCTTTCTCCAATAAATGGGGGAAAAGAGTGACTCAGGAATCTTCACTGTGCATAATGCTTTTTGCACAATCTGTTCTCACCGTCCTTTCTTGAATACAGGAAGTGCCTTCTTGTCCTGAACTCTTAGCATCTACTGTTCCCTCTGCCTCCAATGCTTTTCCTTCCAATTTTGCACAAAACCTGAGACTTCAGCAGGTCTCTACCCAAATGTCACTTCCCCCAGGGAGGACTTCCCTCCCCTTGCCCTTCCCCAACTCTGATGTTTTCCATCATAACATCCACCAATATTTGTAATGATGTATTTCTCCTTTTTTTACTTAATATCTCTCTTTCTCATTTGTCTGTAAGCCTTCAGGGAGTGGGCTTGTGTGTTTTATTCATCACTGTAGACCCCTCTACCTCACCCACTAGCCTTCCATTGAGAAGCCCAGGCTCTGCCAGCAAGAGAGGTTAGAATTCAGTCTTTGCAAGAAGATACAGAGACCCAGCCAGTGCTAATAGAGTCAAGAGCCATCCATCACTCCCCCACAGCTGGGTGTATTAATAATCCTGGTTGGCCTGAGACTAACTGGTAGACCCGTCTGGCCCAAGCTTTTCCTCTTGTTTATGAAATCCTGCAGTGACATGGATTTGAGTGTGTCTACATCATCCTTCAAGTCTAGTTCAAACCCCATGTCCTTTATAACACCCCTCCTTCTTTCTCCAGTTTGAAGTATTGGTTCCCACCTCGGATTTCCCAGAGTAAATCCTGTCTATTCCCTACATTTGGCAATGAATCAATCATTCATGGGCCTATAGCAGCCCTTCCAGTTTTGTCTTGAACTCAAACCTTTAACTTTCAATATTCATTTGTTCTTTTACTTTCTAACATTCACTCTTTCTCTAGCTGACATATGGGTAATAGACTGTACAGAATAATGATCTTGTTCCCCACCAGTCTCTTCTCCATACAGCAGTCAATGATCTGACCTAAAATGCATGCAATTCCATCCTTCTACTGAAAACCTCCAATTGCTCCCAACTCAGAGTAAAATCCAGAATCCTAACCACAGTCCTCAGCCTCTGCAGGAATTGCTTCATGCTGATCTCCCCACCTCAGCTCCCACCATCCTCACACTTCTCCAGGCATGCTGGCCTCTGTTGTTCCTCCAGCATGCAAATCATGCTCCTGCCCCAGGACCTTTGCACTTGCTGTTTGCTCTGCCTGATATACTCTGCTGCAGATATCTACATGGCTCATTCACTTAACTCAGGTGTATGCTCAAATTCACCTTAGAGAGATTGCGTTTGACTGTACTTTGTCATTCCCTACTTTCTTATCCTGCTCTTTTCTCTCTATCGTCTGTAACTACTGAATTCATATGGACTGTTTCCTTACTATAGAAGGAGAGAAGGTGTTGGAGATAAACCAGCCATCTAATCATAGATGTTATTCAAAGGAATCTCTGAAGGAGATGATAGACATTCAGGTCAACACAGTACACTTGAAAGCACCTACTATGGGCAAGTACTGTGGGTTTGAGTAAAAGAATTGCTACACACACAAACACTCAGTCCATAGCAGTTCTTTTACTCAAACCCACAGTACACACACACACACACACACACACACACACACACACAAATTAGACTGCCAACTAACTAATACAAGTTCATCTCCTAGTTGTTTTCAGTGTTGGTGGGACTGTCAGTCAAGATGCCCTGTGCTTTCTTGGTCAACCAGTGGCCATGGGACCCAAGATAAGGCCATGAGAGCCCCTGTCTGCTGAGAAATGAACCATGAGTCATCAGTGGATGGCGTCTCTATAAATACCTATTCATTTGATGTCATTCAAGTTGCTGCTGCAGAGTCTTGACATTTATTGGTCCATCTTTAGTTTAGAAGACAAAGCCACCCAACCAGGAAGTTCAAATGAAAGAATTTAATGTAGGTCACTAGTTACAAAGGTATTGGAAGAGCTAAAAGGGCAAACAGGGCATCGGGGACAACTCAGAGATTAGCAAGAGCAGGAAGCCACTGTGATCCTGGGACAGGAGAGACCAAGGGAGGAGGCTGTGTTACCAGAACCAGGAGCTGGGGCTGCCCAGTGAGAGTTGCGGCCATGAAAGGCAGAGAGAAAGCAGGAAGTTCATAGGTAATACAGCCACTACTGGAGTCACCACCATGCCCAGGAGGCCCCTCAAATACGAAAGAATGGAGTTTGGGAGAATGACCTTCGCCTTTCTCATCATCTTTCAATCTGCCAAACCTACCTCCCCCCACTGGAGGCTCCTAGTGGATGAACCTAACTGGAAGCAAAGGACACTGGGAATTGTAGTTTGCAGTACTCAGCCATCTGCTATACAGAAGGGCAAGAAATGGATTTGAGAGAACAGGCAAGAGAGATCCCTCTCTATGATCTGCCTCCATCACATCCTTCTTGGCTTCCAACATGGTGGCCAAAAGGGCAAACTCAGAGAAAGAAACAGGCACATGGCCTCCCCCCAAGAGTCTCTATGTGGTGCCTTCCATTCCTCAGCCTGGGTCAATGGCTTGGCCCTGCTCCCTTCCCCATTCCCAACGAGTCCACTGTGTCTGCTTGTAACCGAGGCCTGGCGTTGGCTGTGCCCCCAAATAACTGTAGGCAACTCCACTCCACTCCGAGCTCCTGGCAGTGCCAGGGGCAGGAACCAAGCCCTTTTCCTGTCTGGAGTTTGATGAATTCTCTACCAGTTGCTTCTATCCTCAGAATGAGAAACGAATGTTTGTGCAGCCCGGCTCATTAGCATGCTTCCCTGGTGACGGAGCCCCCCACCTCTGCGGCAGCCGCCTGCCCGTTCCCAGGCAGGGCTTTTGCTAACATGCTCTCTGAAAGTCACTCTTGGACCCAAATGGAGGAAGTGGGGCCAAAGCTCACTTTGTGGAAAGATTTTATTTCCATCTGAGTCCACTTCAAGGAACAGCGAGGGATTAGTTTTGTTAGCTTTTTTACCTCCAAAAAATTTGCTGGGCCTT
Source organism: Corynorhinus townsendii (assembly GCA_026230045.1). NCBI lineage: Eukaryota > Metazoa > Chordata > Mammalia > Chiroptera > Vespertilionidae > Corynorhinus > Corynorhinus townsendii. The sequence continues at coordinate 8,870,783 of JAPDVU010000014.1, read as the reverse complement.
TCGGACACAGATTTATGGAATTGCTAGGCAATCATGTTTCAGACTATGGAGACGAAGAGCCCTTCTTTGGAGATGTGTCCAAATTGGCTGGCACCACCAGGTATAGGCTAAATGAAATGCATTCAGCAAGCTTGGCTGGGGACAGTCTATTACGAGAGAGGTTTACAGATGCATGCATGGGCAGTGCCACGGGGGTCGGTGAATTGCCCACATGCTGGTCAAATTGAAGACATAAGAGGAACTCATTCAACCTCAGGTAATAAGGATAAGGTACAAGATGGATAGGGATGCCAAAAATCGAGGGATTTCTCCTAGTTATGTTCCTGAGACCACTGGCTCTCCCAACTTCAGTTGCACTCAACCCCCTAATTTGGAGTAACAGCTGCCAAATGTCCTAGGCACACTTAGGAGACGCCACTGGTCTTCTCTGCACACTTGAACATCCGACACCCTCTTCTGGGCATGTCCCAATGAAGGCAGACAGAGCTAGCCATGACAACATGGCCATGGTTATAGCTGCATTCAAGCCAGAGACATGACAGCCTCGTGCTTAGCAGGAACACCAGCATCAGAGCTGGACAACCTGGGTTCAGATCCCAGCTGTACCACTTCCTGAGCTGTGTGGCCGAGGGACTTGCTTTCCTCATCTGTAGAATGGGCAGAAGACCTACTTCATTGGGTAGTTATGGGGTTTATGGTGATGTACATAAGGTACCGTATACGGACCTGGAATATAATAAATGCTCACTGCATGGTGGTTTTCAAAATACTACTACTAAAGCTAGGCAGCAAATAGGAGTAAAAGTTCTAGGATAACAGGGGAGGAAAAAGGAGAGACTCAAAGACAGCTTTCTGGAGAGAAAAGGTGCACTAGAGAGAAAAGGTAAGCTTAATAAAGCTGATATTTATAATGCTGGGGGCAGATCAAAGACACCAGCAAGGGGCTGTCACTATCACCAGTCCTGAAGGAGCAAGGAAAGGATTGTCATTGAACCCAGAAAGAAGGAGAGAGAAGGAGAAGGCTCCTGATGGAAGCTGAGATTTGCGATCAAGACACTGCCAGCCCTAGACAACCTGGAAGGAAGCAGCCAGGAAATAAAGATCCAACTTCACTGTCCTTCGTTCCTTGCATCTCCTGCTGGTACCTCCATCATTTGAATCCAGTTGGAAGCCACAGACATGAGTCCATTGAAGGGGTTCATACAGGTCAGCCACATGGGTGGAGAAGGGTAAGAGAGTGTATCTAGAGGAAGCCAGAAAGACAGCAGGCACATAACCCTAGTGGAATAATGTATTTGTCCAGATTGCATGCAGCTGCTAGTCAGTGAGACATAAAATAAGTGAGATAGAGAAGTGTCTTCTCTTCTGTAAAAAAATGTGTAAAGGTAGCGAGGACCACCATGTTGCACAACTCCAGGGATGACTTTACATAGCTGTACATAAACAGTGAATGGCGCCCCCATTCTTCAGCCTGGGTCAATGGCTTGGAGTTAAACAGCCGGGGGGGGGGGGGGGGGCATTGGGTGACCACATGATGCCATCAGTATCTCAGGTTGCTTGTGTCTTTCAACTCTACCATCCTTAGCACTGGCCTTCGTGGTCAAGGTGGCCTCATGGTCATTGGTGGCTGCTGGAGCTCCAGCCATCATGTTGAGAAGAGGAAGAAAGGAGAGAAGGCAAGAGCTCTCTAGAGGCTCCACCCAACAACTTCTGCTACATCTATCTCATTTACCACTCTTATCTGCAAGGGGTGCTTCATACTGTAATTTCTTTTCAACGTGGCATCATGCTGCTTCCAACAACACAGGGGACTTTTATTAAAGAAATAAGAATAGTTATTGGCTCTGCCTCAAATAAGTACTGAGTTGGGAGTCAGAGCACCCAGGTCTAGTCTCTGTTTTGACTGTACTTAGTGAGGTGACCTTAGGCAAGACACTGTCCATCTCAGATAAACTTGATTCTGTGGTTCCCATGCTGGCTTCCTTCCTCATGCTGATCTTCCTCCTGCCTGCCTCCTAGGTCCTAGCACAAGCCTGGAAAGTTTAGTTCTGCTGTCCATTTCCTTTGGTATGGCAGGGGTAGAAAAGAGAAAAATAAATTGTTCACCTTCCAGTCTCTTCTCTGTGTCCATAGCAATATAGTTTAAGGCTTACAGCCAGTGAGCATCAGACAGATGTGTGATGGAGTGCTGGTGTCATCCTTGTTAGCAAGGTAGCCTCTGGCAATTCCATTCAGTTTCTCTGAACCTCGGTTTCCTCCTCTGGAAAGTGGGGCTAACAAAAGCACTCGCTGTGTGGAGTTGTGGGGAGAATGAAATGAGATTGTGCGTGTGAAATCCTTGGTAAGTGATAAGGCATACATGAAATGACAGCACTGAGTATTGTAGAGCATCCGTCCTCCCCACTGAGCATATGTGGGTCTGGCCAAGTCTCAGCCTGCGAACAGCAAGGAGAGGGAAGGGAATTGCACATTGGCTAATGGGGTGCTGAAAAGTCAGCAGCTGGCCCCGCCGGTGGATGTGAGGCTTCCGCATCTATCTTTATGCTCTTCTCACAACCCATCAGACAAGTGATGGGAAGAAACCAATTTTCGACCTGGAACTCTTCCCATCCTAAGTGCAAGGCCCTCATGTTGCTATTACCCAAAATTCTCTAAAGAACATAAGGATGTGTTTATTACCGAAAAAGTTTCTAGTATTTTTTTAACTACAGGATTTCTCAAAGCCTTTAATATGCTAATGATATTTCTAAATCTTCCATAGGATATCACATACAGTGTGCCCCAAACATATTTGCCTAAAAACCCCTTTTTTCCAATAGTAATAATATCAATAACAATAATAACTATTTATCAAGTACCTACAATATGTTAGAACTTGTGCCAAACGTTTTACATTGTGTAATAGTCAGCTATTATTGTGATACTGTTGCATAACGAATAAGCGCAAATCTCAATGGCTCTGATCAATAATATTCTTTCTCATTCATTGGCCTGTGATTAGTTGGTGTGCCTCTACTTCAGGCTGTGGATTGGGTGCAATTCTACCCTATATGACTACAACTCTGAAACCCAAGTCAAAGCTTCATCAACTGCCCAAGGCATGCTTTCCTCATGGTTCAGTGCAGGAGTACAAAAGAGCATATTTAAAGTCTCGGCTTAGGTGGAACACATGCTACATCTGCTCATATCCATTGGCCAAAGTAAGCCACATGGTCATGCCTTACATCAACAGGTTAAGGAAGTATATTGACATATTAAACTGTGGCAAGGGTGGAGAGGAAAAAGAAATTTAAACAAATAATGCAACCCATGCCATTGTCAATATGTGTTACCTCTTTTTAAAAAAATACATTTTATTGATTTTTTACAGAGAGGAAGGGAGAGGGGTAGAGAGTTAGAAACATCGATGAGAGAGAAGCATCGATCAGCTGCCTCCTGCACACTCCCTACTGGGGATGTGCCTGCAACCAAGGTACATGCCCTTGACCGGAATCAAACCTGGGACCCTTCAGTCCCCAGGCCGACGCTCTATCCAGTGAGCCAAACCGGCAGGGCTGCATTACCTCTTTTAATCCTCATGACAGTTGTATGTGATCGGTTGTCATATCATTTGGCAGGTAAAAAAAAATAGACAAAATCTGAAGTTCAGAGGTTAAGTAACTTCTTGGAGGTCCCACAATCCTAGGTGTCGGACCTAGGACTTGAACCATCTGAATCCCTTCAGGGTAGCTATAGAAATCTCACTAGACTTTCATGTTCCTTAATTTCGCATTTCTTTTTGTTCTTCTGGGACACTTGTGCATATTTATTTCCACTATAAAGAAATGTTTTATGATGCTTTAACCCAGAAGCTCACTTATAAGCCCACGGCATTTATGTAAATACTTAGGTTATTAATATTACATGAGCCCTGTTCTGAATTTACTGTGAAATCCAAGGTTGTCATCTTTAGAGCGGTGTCTCCTTCCTGCACGTGGGAATTGCGCTCAGCAATGAAACAAGTAAACGTGAATTTATGGATGTAGTAGGTCCCACAGGGAGTTCACCCATATGCTCTCAGCACACACCCTTCCCACGCATGCTGCTGGCTTCCTAGTAGGAGTGTGCACAGCCCACCACCTGACAGGCTCCCCTGGCCTCAGCTCACAAGGTAGACCAGCAGTCTTGGGAGCTGGCAGTCCCAGGTGTAGCCCTCAGACAATGACAAGCAGGTTGGAGGATGGGTGCTCCAGCTTCTTGTCCCCCAGGTGGGACAGCTCAGAGGCCTGTTCCCTATTGTGTCTCATGTCCCAGCAGGGCTGCGCCGCAGTTTCCCACCACAGTAACCTCACTAACATAGCCTCAAATTTCTCTCCACCCTTATTGGTGCTTCCTGGGATCACCTCCAAAAGCAAAGCCAAACAATACAAAAATGATTGCCGTTCAGATCCTCGACTCGAGGTCTACTGGGGGGAACGCTACCTAACAGATGAGTATTATTAACAAAAATAGAGTTGGCGTTCTCTACTTATTTGATAGTTGCTTGCTTTTTTTCCCCCCATTCATTTATTGCAAAATATTTTATACCTTTTTAAAGGAGGGAGTCACAGAAGCCCTGATGCAAGCTGTGGGCCTCTCACCAGAAAAATGCCTGCTCACACAAACTGCACCTGCAGGACTCCGGGGGCCCAGGCAGGTTTTCAATGGAGACACAGAGGAAGCCTAGGGTAAGTCAGTCTCAGGCCGAGACAGCCCTGAGCTCTAACTCTGGGGAAACTCTACAACTGCCCCACTCACACTCCCTGGCTGAGCTGCATTTGGGAACCTCACCCTTCACAGCTCTGCAAACTAGACTAAGGAAGCAAACCCAGGCGACAGCCCGCTGTCGGAAATGCCTCATTCTGCCACTGGGAGGGCACTCGCAGTTGTTTGCGTTGCTTATCTGCTGGCCCCGTGGCCACCTCTTCCACAGTCCCTGACACCTTCGCCTGCTAGGGCGTCACCGCTGACTTCAAAAGCTTCCCCACCCTTGCAAGTGACTCGTGGGTGTGTGGGTGGAGGGAGGAGGGAGGAGGGTGGCAATTGCACAGGCCCGAATGTGTCCAGCTAGAAGGAGACCAGTGCATCAGAGTGAGTCTAGCACGCGCCACCCCTCCACCCCCCAAGGCCAGGCCTCCTGTTTTGGGGTGTAGATCTTCATGCCTCGCTTTCTTTGTCTTGACTTGGCAATTTGATAGCCACTGGCTGGGCTTGGCTCAATGGAGAATGACTTTCTTTTTTTTTTCAATATTCACCAAGCCTCGGGGCATCGCCTCTTGCCTCCTGGGTCTGTTTGGCCCTCCCCCGGGCTTCTCCGAAGCTCCCTGCCGCTCTGTGGTTCCTGGGGGTCTCAGGTCTGAACCAAGACCCTGAGAAGGGAGAGAAGCGATCTGGGTTTAAACTGTTCCCAGACGAGGGGGCTCTTAGCGCCTAAGCCTCGAGGGGAGAGACACTTGTCTTAAGACACAGTCTGAGCCCACACCTGGAAGAGATTGATTGAGAGACAGTTAATATGGCTGCGTGATTTATGAGGAGGAGATATTGTAGCCAAGGTGCGTGGGGGCTGGGGGGTGGGCAGGGTGAGTACAGGCGATGTTAGGTACTTACTGCTGGTCAGGAAACACTTGATAAGGTTCCACAGTGGAGCTCATTGCTGAGGGAGGAGGGGGAGAGCCAGACAGCCAGTGCTGGGGGAGCTGGCTCCAAACCCAAGTGCGGAGGGGGCTGGGGGCTGCGGAGCGCTTTGCCCATGGACGCTGGTTCCAGTGGGACCCAGGGCTCAGCCCCGCTGCCTCGCATCCATCATGTGGATGAATAATCCCACGTGAAATATCCCATCTGTCAGGGGCCCTCCGCGAGCGCTGGCGTCCATCGCTTCGGCTTCAGCTCGCGTCCATCCAGCCTCCACTTGGTGCCAAGTGCTTAATTCACACACGTGTCTGCAAGCAGATGCCTTTGGGAGTCCGAGTGCTCCTCCAGCTCACTGCTCTCTGAATTCGCCGATCCCGAATTCATAAGAACATCCTCTTCCAGGAGCTTAGCCAATCCTTGTGCCCTTTTGGATGCCTTGGTGACTTCTTGTGAATTTCGGGTTAATTGTCTAAACCTCAAGTTCCCATCTGTAAGAAGGCAAGCATGATATTCATTTAATGCTCACTCTCCAGGGTCTTAGAGCCAAGTACACATGGGTTTGAGTCCTGGCTTCACTCCCAACTACCTGTGCAGCCTTGAGCAAGTCACTTACCCTCTCTGAGCGATTCTCAAATTACTCAATGACAAAATAAGTGATAGCTACCCCTTAATGTCATAGAGAATGAAAATAATGATATAGGTAAGGGGATTCCCTCAGGAGCTGCTGCACAGCGTGAACTCAACAAATGAGACATAAAATAATAACTACTGATAATGCTAATATTAAGGATGGATAAAGGGCAAGCACAAGAAAGTGTTTATGAACATGAGCCATGGTTACCATTGATTGCAGACCCAAAAGATCACACCCAGCTCTGTCCAAGAGAGAAATTCTAGAACTCCTACAAGCCACTGTAACACTTCCTTTGGCAGGTTTCCTACATCTTGGCCAAATGCCCATCAACCAGTTGGAGAACCGGCCTGAATAAATAAATGCACTTTTGGTTTCTATTGTCTAGAGACTATTCTTCTGGAGAGCTCCCAGTGCATATCTTTGCGGGTAGTAGAGGAGACATTTACATTTAAAAAAAGAAGAAACTAGAGTCTGATAAGGGCGCCTGATGGAGTCAGTACAGTTGGGGGATGGAGTAACCCTGAAAAGAGTGATTAGAAAATCATTTTCTGCGCTGACCTGGGGAAGGAGGTTGTGACCTTAGACCTGGCTTTGCAGGGTAACAGGAGTTTGGCAGGCACTTTTTAAGGCCCCTGCTTATTGAAACGTTTCTGGCCGTGGATGGATAGACTGCCTATAAGGTTCTTGACTGGCAGCATCATTTACAACTTCAGAGAAGGCTGCTGCGAAGTCTCCAGAAAGACCGAAGTGCGGGGAGGTGGGGTGAGAGAAAGAAGGTGGAAGAACTGAAGTTATGAGATAGACTTTCTTTGCACAAACTTTTGTAGTGGTCCTCTTGTGGTTTTTACTATCCCACATTCATTTCCTCTTTAAAAGGCAAAATTGCCTCAATTTTCCTTTCATGATCCACCTATTTTCTACTCCTATTGTGGTTTAAGATGGAGTTGACTGTAGTTCTCTCTGGCTTCCAGGGTCCGGAACCCATCAATCAGAGAATTCCATTTCCTAGTGCAGTGGTCGGCAAACCGCGGCTCATGAGCCACATGCAACTCTTTGGCCACTTCTTCAAAATAGACTCACCCAGGCCACAAACTGACCTCTGCACATGGGCCTCGAAGTTTCAATCGCACTGTATGTGCGCGCCCGCACGTGGTATTTTGTGGAAGAGCCACACTCAATGGGCCAAAGAGCCGCATGTGGCTCGCGAGCCACAGTTTGCCAACCACTGTCCCAGTGGAATTCACAGCGATTGGCTTAGGGATGGTTATGTGACTTTAAACCAGGCCAATGAGACTCAGCCTTGGAACTTTCGCTGATCCTGTTGGGAAAGAGAGGCTCGCTCTTTCTGCAGGTCTTGAAGTTCCGTGAATAGAAGCCAGGAGGCCACCATGGGAAGAAGGTTTGGACTAGGAACAGAGCTAATAAGGAAGAGAGCAGAGCTGAGAAAAAGAGAGGTGACGTTCTGAAGGCATCCCATGCTCTGGCTTTTGGATCTTGAGTTGCACTTCTCCTATGATGCTTAAGCCACTTTGAGCTGAGTTTCTGTTGCTTGCAATCACAGCGATTATGTAAAAAACAGACAAACAAAACACACACACACAACAACACACCACACCATTTGCTGTGCAGATGTTAATTGAGTCTGCCTACATGTACATGGTTGGCACTGAAGATACCGTGGTGTTGCAGGTTGAGTTCACTGTGAGGCTGACTCTGAGATGGAGACCAGGTACGTACAGGACATTTGTGGCCTTTGAGAACAATACCTGAGGAAAGGGGAGGAAGCAGTACGGGGCAGTAGGAGACCCTGCGCTGTGAAGTACTAGTAGTTACAAGCAGGCCAAGCTAATCCCGCAAGGATGCTGCAACTCAGCGGCTCCTCTGAGCCGCCCTGAATTGGGAGAAGGAGGGAGGCTCTGAGCCAGAAGGTAACTTGCTTTAGTCAAACCATGACATCTTCCACGTCAGGATTGGGCTTTACAGGTCCAAGCAGTGGACTTTTTAACAAGTCTTCCCGTAAATAAGTGGGAAGAAAGCAAGCTCTTGGCCCTGGAAACAACTTCCTAGGTGAGGACAAGCAAGTCAGATATTTATGATGCAGACTCAATAGAGGGGATGTTGTTCTGGGTGGACCAGAGGGCTCACCCAAAACACGTGCACTGCACCCCCCCCGCCCCCCCGCAGAGCTGTCTTTTGCATAAAGAAAGATCTTATTGCCTCATGTAGGGACCGCTGGGACAATTCCGGGTGGTAGCATGGCTCTGGGGAAGCCCCAGGAGAATATTCCAACTGAGGATGGATTTGGGGGAGGGGATGCCATAAGATGAATGCCTTACTCTGCTTTGCAAGGAGAGGAGAGAAAAATCATAAACATGGAGTTCAGTTTAGCGACAGAAATCAGCCCAACATCTTTGCGGGATGTAGTAATAACAGTAATGGCAGTTGGCAGTTATGGGGCATCTGCTATGTGTTCTGTTCTCATTTGATCCTTAAAACATCCTGCAAGCAAGATACCAATTTCTTATTTTCAGGCAAGCCAAGTGAGGACCAAAGAAACGAAGTCAGCCGGGCCTGCATGCCTCAGCGGGTGAGCGCCGACCTACGGGGCGTGAGGGCAAAGCGTTGGGCCTTCCAAAGCCACTTGTAGGCAGCCGCGAGTTTTAGAGAAGCACATTCCGCACCATCTGCCCCTCTGGGACTCGCTGGTGGGTGTGGCCGAGAACATGCTACGTGCTCATAACATTCCATTTCCATCTTCTATTTCCCAGGATCCTTTGGGAGGCTGATGGCATGTGTAGGTCCTGGTCACTGGGAGGGAGGTAGTATATTCTCTGTTTCCACGTTCTGAGGGGTGTGGATATTCCGGCCGTGGTAGGGGCATGTAGCAGGGGAGAAACCAGGGGTGTCAACTGGAAGGGAATAAGCACGAAGAGAAAAAAGACTCTGACCTCTTGCTCTCCCTGGCTGGGTTAGGAGTCCCCACCTTTGCACTTACTGTACCCAAATCCCCCATACCCTCTACTCCCACAGCCAGAGTGAGCTTGGCACTGCTCCCTGGCCGAAAGCCCTCCTTGGTTTTTTCATGCTCTGAAGAGTGAAGACCAAATGCCTTACCTCACGTCCATGGCCCCGTGTGGCCTGGCCCCTGCCACTCCCTCGGGCCTTCTCCACCCCCTGCCCCAGGTCTCCTGTGCTCCAGCCACACTGACATTTTCTTCCTATTCCAAGAACTGGTTCAACTCAGTCCCACCTCAGGACCTTTGCACATACTATTTCCTCTGCCTGGAGAACTGTTGCCCCCACTTTTGCTAAGGAATTCCTACTTACCTTTCAAATGGCAGCTTCCTCTGGGCAGCCTTCACAGTGCCCTCACACAATGACATAAATCAGCCTTGTTTATAGGTGGTTAATCTAAGTCTAAATCCCTCACTTCCCGAAACACATATACTTGCCTTTCAGCTCCAAGAGGAGCAAGGATAATGTCCATGTTTCTCCCCAAAAGCACAGTGGAGTACGTCAAAGCAGAGGTTTTAGAGCTAAGCTAGCTGCAAGGGTTTAAATCGCAGCTACTCCACATACCAGCTGGGTGACCTTGAGCAAGTTTCTTAACCTCTCTGTGCCTCAGTTTCTTCCTGTGGGTAAGGATAAGAATAAAATATACGTAGAAGATTGTTTTAAAGATTAAATGAGTTAATGTATCTTAAAAGCTTAGCACAGTGCCTGCATAGTATGTACTTAATACATACTTAACAGTATGTATTATATACATAGAATTTATATGTAAGTATTTCATATAGTAATGATGATAATACACAGTTATTGTTCACTCACATTCCCTTTACATAACAAATGCTGGCACATAGTAGGTGCACAATAAATACTTCTTGACCTGATAAATGAATATTTGTCTCACTGAAGGCAGAGATAATTATATGCCTTTTCATTTCTTTATCTTCATCACTTGGCACAGGACCTGGCACTTAGTAGGTGTGCAGTAAGCACAGAGTGGTTGAGTGCGTGCAGGTGGGAATGCCTCCATAGAAAGTTCCACCCTCTGGAGCCTCCTCGACTCCCTCCCAGCCTCGCTGCCTGCTTCGAACCTTTCCCATCTCCCTTCTCAAACCCAGGTGGGGATCCTCAGCGCCCTGTGGTAGGACAGCCTCCCCTTCCCCTTCCATCCTCCCCCACCCCCGCCCAGGGACACAGGGCAGCTTTGATCACTGACAGGAGCCTTCGTGGAAAAAAGAAAGAGAAAACTAGCCATTTGAGCTCCCTGGACATGACACTTACTAATAAAATGAGCAGTTGTCAGCCTCTGCTCCAATCAGCTGGCCACTGCTCAGGCAGAGGGAGGCTTGGGCAGCGCAGAGCTGGAGGTGGGGAGGGGGAGCCAGCAGGAGTGGCTGCCTCCTGATATGAGCCACATAAATAAGCCAGGCCTCCGCTCCAAAGGCGGGTGCCCTGAGCATCTGGCTTCAGTGGATTTTGACACCTTTAAGTGCCTCTATCCCCAATGTTCTCCTCGGTTTTCCTATTAACTTTTACTTATTCAATTAAGAAGACATTTCTCTTGCCTAAAAAAATTAACTTCATAAATAAGGCCACAGAAACCCCACCCCCTCTTGGTCCCTTCAATGCCTCCCAGGAAGTAACCATTGGCAGCATTTCAGGATGTATGTATCTTTTTAGAACCTATTTTATGCTTTACATGATATATGTGTGTGTGTGTGTGTGTCTGTGTGTGTGTGTGTATGGCCAATATGCAAAGTGTCCTCAAGAGTTTGACCAGGAGAACTGGGGTTCGATGGCTCGCTATGATGTGCACTGACCACCAGGGGGTGGCACAGAACACGGCGGGTGACCAGGGGCAGTGGGGTGCTGAGGAGTGAGGGAAGGAGGAGGTGGGGAACCTGATGGGCCCTAATTGCCGGCCAGGCCTAGGGACCCTACCCGTGCACGCATTTTGTGCACCGGTCCTTCTGCATGTGGATATTCTATGGGTTTAAAGACTTCTCTGGTGGAGTTGACTTCCAATGGGATTGGTTTGTTTGTTTGTTTGTTTGTTTGTTTTCTGAGTGGTCCCACTGTAGAGAGTGCCTGCTTAAACATATGCTTCTGCAACTGGCTTCTTTCATTCAACAATGTGTCTGGGAATCTTGCTGTCCAGGTGTACACAGATCAGCCCCATTCTTGTTCCCTGCTGTGTATTACTCCTGAGGAGAATCAGAACCTGGTGTACTCAACTCTGGCTGCATATTAAAGCCTCAAGGTGTGTTGGGGAGGGGGTCCTTCATAAAATGGGCATGTCTGGGCTCCTCTCCAGACGAACTGAGGGAGAACTCTGGTGGCAGGGCCTAAGTATCAGAATGTTTTCATTCCCAGTGATTTCTAACTTGCAGCCCCGGTCAAGACACTCATCTAACCAGCCCCCTATTCGTGCATATTGAAGCTGTTTCCAAATCTTCGCTATTAAAAGAAGAAAGCCCTGCTGAGCTCCGTGTGGCACATTCCTCCTTGCACATCCGTCTGATGCGTCTCCAGGGCAGGGTGTCCCCACTTGGGCACCACTGACATACAGGGCCTAACAAATCTTTGTTGTTCGGGGTGTCCCGTGCACTGTGTGACGTTAAATGGTGTCCCCCACACACATCATGACAATAAAAAATGTCTCCAGTCATTGTTACATATCCAGGGAGCAAATCACCCTGCTCTGGGGTAGGAGCCCAGATGGAAAGGGCTGGATTCTAGGAGAATGTCTTGGGGTCACCAGTGCCTGCACTGACTTGCAACCTCTCATTGTCTGGGACGATCCTGCTGGCAGGCATTCCTTCCCTTGGTCTGAATTTAGAATTGGGGTTGAATCCTGAACACCTTCACTTCCACGCTGCCTCCCGCAGCCCCGCACGCAGAAACCCTACCAGCTCCAGACTACAATTCCCGCATCTAGACTGTGTGCGCCGAGGTCCGGAGCACAGGGACTATCAAATAAGGATAAGCAGGAGGCCATTGCTCTCTTTTTTCCTTCCCTTTTTTTTTTTAAGTAATTCTGCTGAGGGGAGTGGGGAGATCCTTCTCTCATCCTGTCCCCACCACAAAGGTCCAAAATCTACTCTGGGTCTGTGTAAGGCCCCGGTCTTGTGTCCCGGTTGCTCTCTGAGATTTGTAAGTGGTAAGGATAGTGGACAAGAGGGAGGGAGACAGGTAAGCTTTCCTGAGAAACAGAGAGGCTCTCAGGGCCTATGTGCTTACGTGTGTGTATGTGTGTGTGTGTGTGTGTGTGTGTGTGTGTGTGTGTGTGTGTGAGAGAGAGAGAGAGAGAGAGAGAGAAAGAGAGAGAGAGAGAGAGAGAGAGAGAAAGTTAAATTCACAGGCTGGGAAGGAAGAGGAGGGGGAGAAGCAACATGCCCAGCCAGTCATGTCTCTCTAAGCAAGATAAGCAGCCTGTCCCATCCATCTCTTTGACACTATCGGCCTGTTGTCTAAAGTACTTACAGTTCCTCCTCAAGAGAAGGAGGCCTGACATGGACACTGGGGGAGGGGGGGAGGGGGAGGGAGGCGTTCAGGACAGGGCACCCTGCTGGCCCGCTTCCCCAGAGAGCAGGGGATGGTTTGCAGAGTGAGGAGGTGACCCCCACCCTACCTCCACCGGGAGCCTGGCCTGTTTTTAGCTCAGCCCTGAGTGCTGGCGAGATGGTACCACCCTGGCTCCCTACCTGGGACCCCATTCCCAGGGGAACCACTTGAAACCAAAACTTGTCCTTCTCAAGTGGCCAGGGGAGAGTGTGAAGCCGGGAAAGAGAGAATAGGCAAAAGGGAAAGGCCTACTGCAGCCGCTCACCCCGGACCTTTCAAAGCCCACGTGACTATGGAACGGGGCTATTATGCTCTCTGACTTAGAGGTCTTAACACCAGACCCAGACACTTAAGTAACTCCCCTAAGGTCACACAGCTCACCGTGGGTCTCCATAGCATTGGAATCTGCATCTCTCTTGTTTCTCCTCCTCTGTTATTCTTTTTTTAAAAATATGTTTTTATTGATTTCAAAGAGGAAGGGAGAGGGAGAGAAAGATAGAAACATCACCCCACACGGAGGATCGAGCCTGCAACCTGGGCATGTGCCCTGACCGGGAATCGAACCATGACCTTCTGGTTCTTGGGTCAATGCTCAACCACTGAGCTACACTGGCTGGGTCATTCTTTATTCATTCACCATATGCCTTCAGAGTATGGCCTCTGTGCCAGGATCTGCTCCAGGCGCTAGTGATGAGGTCCTGGCCTCAGATGCTTACTGATTTCTAGAAAATATCCCCCTAGATAAAGCCAGACCTGCAGAGACCTCAGTAACTAGTTTTATCATTTTGCTTTCTAGACCTCCTGATTCTGCCCATTTGTGATGTAGGGTTTGGTAGCACATGGAGGAAACCCAGGATCAATAGTCCTCTGCGATGTGCTATTGGGCTTACTGTGACGGTCTCCTTAAGAAAATTACCACAAAATGATATAGCACGATGCCATCTTTCCAAGAACCTCAGGAGAAGTGCCTTCCCGGTTTTTAGCAAACACCCTCCTTGTTTGTCGTTTGCGAATACTTTGGACTCTTGTAAGTAACTATAATTCTCCCCTTGTTTTGGCAGCAAGCAAGCTCAGAGCCAAATATATTTCTATTAACTACACAGGATGTTCCAGTTCCCCAGGCCGAGAAGCAAAATATCCTAAAACCCTTCCTTATGCTCCCGGATTCTGTGGGGCGGGGACTGGGACAGGGCCTGTGGGGCCCATCAGCCTCTGTCCACAATGTCAGGAGGCGGGTGGGCAGGGTAGCAGGACGGGGGGAGGGGGATGGGGGGGTGCTGGCTGTAGGGGCCTCAGCCGCTGTCCTTATGGTCTCTCCCTTGGGCTCCCTCACAGCATAGCGCTGTGTTTCAAGAGTGAGCATCCCAGCCCTAGCCAGTTTGGCTCAGTGAATAAAAGCATCGGCCTGTGAACTGGAGGGTCCCGGGTTCGATTCCATTCAAGGGCACATGCCTGGGTTGTGGGCTTTATCCCCAGTGAAGGAGTATGCAGGAGGCAGCCGATCGATGATTCTCTTTCATCATTGATGTTTCTCTCTCTCCCTCTCCCTTCCTCTCTGAAATCAATAAAAATATATATTTTTTAAAAAGGTTGAATGACCCAGTGAGGGACAGGTTTGGTGGATGTGGTAGCACCTTGGTGACCTTGCCTTGAGTGGTTTTCCGACTGAGGAAGTCACCAACTAACCCTGGACCTGGCCTGTTTTTAGCTCAGTCTTGGTGCTGGGAGCATTACTCCCCGCCCCCCCCCCCCCCCCCACACACACACACACACACACATTCTGTTTGCCAGAAGGAAGCCATAGGGACAGCACGTAATCAAGGGTGAGAATCAGACTCCCCCTCTTGATGGGAGAAGCATCATGGCCTGGAAAACAATATAGGACAAGAAATTGCTGTGGCCACTCTGGGACAAACAGTGTGCCACACAGACCAAGTGGAATTCACTGGTATGTGCGCGTCACCTTTGGCCTTATTGTGTTATTAATTGTCTGTGGATTACATGTTATTTTTGCAGCCAAAGATTCTTTCTGGAACGAGGCAGAAGACAGACATATCTGTAATCAATGCCGTGTTCTGGGTGCTTGTCACACACGTGGTGCTGGGCACAGATCCTTCCACCAATTTAATTCACAAGTGTCCCTCTTGGCACCATCTTACTGGGAGAGAAACCAAAGCACAGGGAGTTGAAGAAATGTACCAGATTTGGCAGAGCGGAGATGTGTCCAAGGTAGGGCAGCCTGACTCAGCTCCGCCGCAGGTAGCATCACCCCACACGCCTCCATTCTCGTCCTTTGTGCCTCTCTCCACACCCAGATCCTGACTTGAAGGCTAGACCAGACGTAGCCCTCTCCTCTCCCCAAACATCTCCTCTGCCCATGAGTATTCATGGACCTCTCTGTATATATCAAAATTAACATTCTCTCCAGCTGAGATCAGCCAGCCTGCCAGGAATTCAGGAGTTTGGCAGGAAGTCTCCAAGCACCACTTCCTGCCAGGTCCTGCGCTCTCTCTCAGGAATCCAGACACAAGACAGTGACTGTCACATGGCACTGAGATCTATTTGAGGCAGAGACGCTGCCATTTTGGCTCTGTAGTTGGACACACTGTTAGTGCCCAGTATCATGAATGGAAAAAGTGAGAGGGCTTATCTATTGCAGCAATGAGAC
Organism: Corynorhinus townsendii; assembly: GCA_026230045.1. NCBI lineage: Eukaryota > Metazoa > Chordata > Mammalia > Chiroptera > Vespertilionidae > Corynorhinus > Corynorhinus townsendii. The sequence goes on along the minus strand of JAPDVU010000014.1, from coordinate 8,855,259 downwards.
CTTGGGCGAGTGACAACCCCTCTAAGCCTCTATTTGCTCACCTGTAAACTGGGGATAAGATAGTTCTTGCACACTTCACAGGGCTGGACGGGGGATCTTGTAACTGAGAAGGTCTCCATTTTTGCACTGACTTTTAAAAAGCTTAAAGGTTGGGATCTATGCAGAATAATAAGTCAAATGCTTAGCGCTAATCAGCCCTCAATGAACAGGGCTATAAAAGCCCTCTGGGTCTTGAACTCCAGATTCAACAGAAATTGATGGCACGGGAGAGGAAAAAAACGAAAAAAAGTCATTGGTCTTTCCCACCTCCGGAGGAGGCACCTTGATGCAATGGGATGGAAGTCTGGGGGGTGAGGGGGGCTGTGTTTCAAGAACAAATGGAAATCTCCTAAAGAAAACCTTTTTTTGTAAACCCTTCATCTTCCAAACCAAGGTTTTTTGGCTTAATGTCTGAGTTAGTGGATCTCACCAAATGCAGTTGCTGACCCTCGGAGGTAGCCATTTCATCTGCGTGTGCCTGGCTGAGGGGTGGTGGGTTTAGAGGGTGGGCAGCCTGTTAGAAGAATATGAGAAATTAGCTCAACTGGCTAGGTGTTGTGTTATCTCTCGTGGCTCAGTTAGCACCAACCTCTGTTTCTACGTTCGATGTAGGATGTGGCTGGTGAGTTGGGGAGAAAGGAGATTTGCATTATTTGCTCTTGGAAATAGCAAGAATACTTGGCCCTCAAGACAAACCCCAGCTCCGGGCCTAAAAGCTAAGCCCAGATATGTTATATATTTATTCAAGGCAGCAATTGGCCAGGAAACGACTATAAAACACACATTTTGAATAAAAGAGAGATTTATGGTGCATTTGCGAATCTGAGTCATATCTCTGTGCCTCCCCCAGGCCAGAATCCCTCTAATCACTAACATACCCCCAGCTTGTACACTCGGTGGGCACAGAATTGCTTCCTTCTGGTCCCGTCCCGGTTAAAGATGTGATGGGGATTGTGCTACTTTATCTGACAGTCAGTAAATGAATTGCCGATTCATTCTGAGCTTAGATGGGGGCTGGTTTTTGCCTTGGGAAGAAAAAAAAGTGGGGTCCTTTCATATGTATCTTTGATCAGTCGAGACTTGACAAATTATTTTCCTAGGAATTTCTCTATCCTCAGTGCCACGGGGAAAAATGGATTTACTCTAAAAGAATAGCTTTTATGTTTCAGAAACTAGAGCAATGCAAAAGCCGTTCTTGGCCCTTTCTCTCTCTTTCTTCTCCTCCATCTCCTTCTTCCCCTTCTTCTTGACCTTCAACTGTATTTTTCTCCAGGAAAAGAAAGTAGGTAGCAGATGGAGTTGGGAAAGGCTGGACCTCTGATTAGAGGCCAACTTGAACCTAAAGAACACCTGCATCGTGTCCCAGAAGGATTCAACTAGACTGCCACGATCTCCTGCCCATGGTTTAGACCTTCACTTCTCTGAAGGCAGAAGATCTTCAAGTTGTTTCCGTATCGGGGTTTTTATCAGCTGTGGCCCAACCTTAAAGGAAAGAATGTACTGGAAGTAGCAGTGGTGCAGGGCTGGCAGGGACGGTTGGGCAGGTTGTACCCAACTCCGTTCAGATAGACCCTCTGTGGAAATGATGCTCTGAGGGTTGTGCCACGCTCCACCTGTACAACTGTGCTGGCAGCTTTGGAAGGGAACTCACAGGGTGAAGGAAAGATTGGAGAGCTGTAATTATAATAAAGGGACAATCTTGGGGATCTAGGTGGAAGGAACTAAAAAAAAAGTTTAGTTGAAGTTATACTCATGTGTACTAGCAGTTGCAATCTATTTCCCCACTCAGGACTCTGTCTCTGGGGGAGATAGCAAAGAGATGGAAATGGAGATGGAGATGAGACGGTGATAAAGATGAGCTGGAGATGGTGATAGAGATGAGATGGTGATAGAGATGAGATGGAGATGAGATGGTGATAGAGATGAGATGGAGATGAGATGGTGATAGAGATGAGCTGGAGATGGTGATGGAGATGAGCTGGAGATGGTGATAGAGATGAGATGGTGATAGAGATGAGATGGAGATGAGATGGTGATAGAGATGAGCTGGAGATGGTGATAGAGATGAGATGGTGATGGTGATAGAGATGAGATGGAGATGGTGATGGAGATGAGATGGTGATAGAGATGAGATGGTGATAGAGATGAGCTGGAGATGGTGATAGAGATGAGATGGAGATGGTGATGGAGATGAGATGGTGATAGAGATGAGATGGTGATAGAGATGAGCTGGAGATGGTGATAGAGATGAGATGGAGATGGTGATGGAGATGAGATGGTGATAGAGATGAGCTGGAGATGGTGATAGAGATGAGATGGTGATAGAGATGAGCTGGAGATGGTGATAGAGATGAGATGGTGATAGAGATGAGATGGAGATGAGATGGTGATAGAGATGAGCTGGAGATGGTGATGGAGATGAGATGGTGATGGAGATGAGATGGAGATGAGATGGTGATAGAGATGAGCTGGAGATGATGATGGAGATGGAGATGAGATGGTGATAGAGATGAGCTGGAGATGGTGATGGAGATGAGATGGTGATAGAGATGAGATGGAGATGGTGATAGAGATGAGATGAGATGGTGATGGAGATGGAGATGAGATGGTGATGGAGATGAGATAGTGATAGAGATGAGATGGTGATAGAGATGAGCTGGAGATGGTGATGGAGATGGAGATGAGATGGTGATAGAGATGAACTGGAGATGGTGATGGAGATGGTGATAGAGATGAGCTGGAGACGGTGATAGAGATGAGCTGGAGATGGTGATGGAGATGGAGATGAGATGGTGATAGAGATGAACTGGAGATGGTGATAGAGATGAGATGGAGATGGTGATGGAGATGGAGATGAGATGGTGATAGAGATGAACTGGAGATGGTGATAGAGATGAGATGGAGATGGTGATGGAGATGAGACAGTGATAAAGATGAGCTGGAGATGGTGATAGAGATGAACTGGAGATGATGATGGAGATGGTGATAGAGATGAGCTGGAGATGGTGATAGAGATAACTGGAGATGATGGAGATGGAGATGAGATGGTGATAGAGATGAACTGGAGATGGTGATAGAGATGAGATGGAGATGGTGATGGAGAGATAGATAAATGGATAGATGGATAGATAGATAGATAGATAGATAGATAGAGAGATAGAGAGATGGATAGATAGAGATGGAGAGAGAGAGAGATAAAGAGAGAGAGAGACTATAACCCTCTCTTATATCAAGCGTTCCTACCATCTTGTCTAAGGGGGAAGAGCTCTTGAAGTAACAGCTTTCCTCTCTTAGTTTAGGTTTTCCTCAAAGCAGACCCTAAAACAGGGGTTTGGATGCAGTGTTTTATTTGGGTGAGTGGGTAAGAAATGAGATGAGGAAGGGAAGGCAGGCAGTGAAGGGTGTGGTAGTGACAGGTCATCTCTGTGAGCAACTGGGTAATAAGGGTGCTTGCCCAGAGAGCTCCTCTATGAGACTCCACGAGCCCCTCTAGGAGTCTGTGGAAAACCTACTCAAACTTGTCCCACCAAGACAACAGGAAACTGGGGTATTTACAGACCAACTTCTGTCCCTCCTTGTTTTATTCCCTGGCCAAGCACACCCCTGAGGCCAGAGAAGGACTTCAGGCAGAGGGACACAAAAGCTGGAAGTGGGAAGTCACTGTAGGTGACCTGGAGGATGGGCCCAGGAGACAGGCTGGGCACTCACAGTGTCTGCTATGGTCCACCAACACCACACATGACGCGGGAGAGGAGGAAAAAGAGAAGAAATAATAATAATAACAACAACAACAATACTAATTCACCCTTTTATTGGCTAATAGCTAGTAAGCATTCCTTCTCACCAGACAATGGGCTGAGTGCTTTATAGTCATCGTCTCATGGAGCCTCATACAGCAGCTCTCAGGGGTAAGTGCTCCTACTATCCTCATTTCGATGACTCAGTGGAGGGTTAAAGAAGTGAAGTGACTTACTCATGGTCACAGAAGCAGCAAGTGGCAAAGTGAATTGTATAAACCAGGCCAGTTAGAGAGCAAAGGTGAGATTCTTACAATTGCCTGGCTCAGAGTGTGTGTGTGTGTGTGTGTGTGTGTGTGTGTGTGTGTGTGTGTGTGTGTTGCATTTGTCAACAAGAGAATAATGGTTCACCCCAGGACAATCGCCTAACCCCCCAGTGGAGACAGAGAAATATCAGGTGTCTCCTGGGGTTGAGGTGGAACATTCTGTCCTCAGCACTCGGCTGACCGGTCTTGGTACCCAGCTCAGTCACTGACCAGGCTGCTGTCACCCCTTAATAATGACCATCCTTTCATCCTCAAAGTAGAACAGGTGTCCGCCTTCCTCAGAGACCCCATTTGATCAATGACCAACAAATGAACTAGATTTTGTCTTACTATTTCTATTCCTAAACGCAAAGATAATTCACCTTCATTATCATAAAAAAAATATGGGATTACCCAATAAAACAAAGAAACAAAAACTCACAGTCCCGCTGCCTCTGTTATTATTGATTGTACATTCTAACTGGGTGTTTCCCACCCCCACCCCCCTTAAGAGTGAAGAATGCAGGTGCATTTAATAAAAGTGAGAAGCTACTTTAACTGGCTTCTTTACTTACAATGTATCTTTAATATCTTCTTAAATCATCTTCACAAAGGGATTTTCAATGGCCATGTGGTATGCCGTCGTACAAGCATACGCTAATCTATTTAACCAACCCCATATTAATTAGATACTAAAGCTGTCTCCAGTTTTTATGATTAAAAAATTAATGAGGAACTTCTCAGAAAAGAAATCCTGTGGACAGTCCTGATTATTTCTATAGGACCAATTCTCCAAAGTTCAATTATCAAATTAAATGATTGGCACAATTTTAAGGCTTTTCATATATTTTGTCAAACTCTCCTCCCAAAGGCTTATCTATTTTTATTCCAACTAGCAGTCTATGAGATGTTCTATTTCCTCATTAGCAATAGGAATCATTGTTTTTAATATATACATTTGCTAAGCCAGTGAATAAAAACTATATTTAACTTGCATTCCATTGATGAAAGTCTTTTAAGCATTTATTGAGCATCTACTGTGTTAGTTACTTAACTGGACATTTCCATACATATTATGTCCCCTCTCAACAGTCCTTTGAAGCTGGTAGAATATTGCCTTTTAGTGAACGAGGAAGCTAAGGCTTAGAGGAGGGTAGGTTGCATGCTGAGCTCTGCCACACACCAGCTGTGTGATCTTGGGATGTCCCCACCTCTCTGAGCTCAAGAAGACTAATAACCTAAATCTCTGGAAGTTCTGGTGACCCTACTGCCCCATCATGGGAGTCCCACACTCCAGTGCTCTGTGGGGACACAAAGGCCATTGATCTAGTTTCTCCATTTTTTTGGAAAAAAGCCAAATTGTCATTTCTTTATAATAAATTCACACTTCTCAGGGATTCTTCTACTCGGAAAAATCCCAGGGGATCTGATTCAGTGAATAATTTGTAACCAACATGCCAGTTATTCCTGTTTTAAGGGGATGTGACATTCTTGATAATAGGGATTTTTAAAAACATTTGCATAACTAATTTACTCACCAATTTGCTGCTCTGTTCTGCCCCATATGTGTTACATAGGACAACTCACTAATCCTAAATTTGTGGGTTTTAAGTAAATATCCATTGATGGTCCATAAAATTGCATGCTTTGGGACCTCCCAAATACTTGATTCTGGAAATTAACTCAAAGAAAGAGATCCTTCAGAAGACCAGGTGTCGGGTTTTACCTATAGCATGACTGGTTCGTTTTTTGGTCAGTTGGAATTCCTGGTGGTTTCCTTTTCCAATGCTGACACATATTCAGTGAAATCAAATACCTACCCTCCAGGGCTATGGGCCGATAGATAGACATTTTCGGCTTGATCACACTCAAGTACAAGGGTTCTAAATAGCTTGAAATGAGCCAGAGCGAGCAGATGGGGCAAAAAAGCCACTGGGAGACAACTCCTTCCTTTCTTCCTCTACCTAGTTCCCTTCTATCCTGTCAGTAGAAAGAACAGGAAAAAAATGGGTGTTCAAGTCCCTTGTACTTTTTTAAGCACATGGTATTTATTAGGCATTAATTGGCACACAAATATACGAAATGAGTACTTAATTCTCACCCTCCCCCCTCCCTTAGCAACATAAAAGGACAAAATGGCTTGAAGACACTCACGTACAAACATACTCACACACTCGCACGGACTTGGACATACTCAGCCTCACATATTACCCTGTTCTTTTTATTAGGGTCAGTTAAAAAAAAAAGAAAAAAATTTTTTTAATCAAGAAAGCAAAGCACATTCAAAAGAGAAAAAAAAAGAACGCAAACTTGGTTTTTGAGTATCAATAAAATTAAAAGCTCTTGACCAGCTCCCATGCTGGATTTCATGTTATTACTTAATTAGAACTCCTATTTATAAATAAATAGTACCAGTAAAATATTACATCTGAAGAACCCTGCAATAACGTTTTACTTACACACTTTTTTAACACTGTTTTCTGCTTTCCGTAACCACAGCTTTGTGTCGGCACTGGGTGTGATTCCCTTGGAGAGAATGACCGATGAGCACGTTTGCCTCTTCTTTAGCAATTGTGGCTTTGGCTTTGGCATCCAGTTGGACTGTCGGGAGATTTGCAGGCTGGGGGCTGGCTTTGTTTTGTAGCAGGACGAATATTGACTTTGGCTTTTTCGCCACTCTTGTCAGCACGGAGCTTGCCCTTTGCTTATCACAGTTCTGCCCGCGTGTAACCCAGGGCTCTTTAAGTTTTTCAAAGCAAGCTTTCCAGCTGGGACGCTCTAGGCCACGTTTTAGCAACAGATGGCTGGGAAGACCCGGAGCGGGAAGACGGGAGGGCTGAGTAAGATATGATGCCAGGTGGAGCCCAAGATTACCCTGACCCCCCTCGGAGGCAAACTGGGCTACGCGGTGACGGGGAAGGCAGGACACAATCAGAAAAAGCTGGGGACATAGGGGACCTTTTCAAAAACATCCCATGGCAGAGGTAGGTCATTTCTTAGTCAAGGGGAGGGTGGCGAATTTTGGTTTTAGGGGTGGCCTAGAGGAAGAGAACTCCTCAGGTACATACTTTGAACTTGCCTCAGACCTCCCCCAAAGTAAGGGACTGGGTCCCATTAAGAAAATTGAAAGAAAAAAATATATTATTATTTATTATATAACAATGTCAACATTAACAGCAAGACAGGAAAAGACTCCAACTCTGCATTAGGATAACACACTCGATGAGGCAAGACTTGCTGGAGACCAAAAGAAGGAATCTGGGAGGCCCTCCGGAGGTGGTGTGAATGTGGCCCATGGACGAGTGTGGTGGGAACGGGACTTATTTTTTGTTGTTGTTCTTTTTTTTTTAAGTTTTGAGACGAAACGACAAAGTCACATTTTTTGAACTGTGGTTTCAGGCTACTGATTAGATCAGTGTCTGGGGGCGGGGGGCGTCTCAAGCGCAGGCATAAATGTGGGGTGAAATGAAAAACCTTGTCCCTGGGGTTCTCTTGGCTACTGTCTCTCTCCTGCTCTCTCTCTCTACTGTCTCTCTCCTGCTCTCTCTCTCTCTCTCTCTCCTCTCTCTCTAGCAAATGTCTGTTAGGAAGCAGGCCTTGCTTTAGCTATTCTCGCTCCACTCTGGCACCATGCCAACCCCATGCACCGAGTGGTACTGGTGTGGGGACAGGGTCCTTGGCACGCCATGGGAGTAGAGGAACTCAGATGGTTGCAGGCCGCCAGGGGACTGCAGGCCAGTCTGAGGCCCACACTGCCTGACCACAGGCTGGTGGGCCACGGAGGTCTGGTGCTGGAACATCCCCTCCCCAAGCTGGGGGGAGCCGTGGTTGGCGATGCCAGCCAGCCGGGGGACCAGAGGCCCCGAAGTGAAGTGAGCTGAGAAGTGTTGGTAGGGTAGCCTGTCCATGGGCTGCACGGTGGTGACCGTGCAGCTGCTGTAGGAAGGCATGCTGGGCCACGTGTTGCAGCTGATGTCCTCCAGGCTGGGCACAGGCTCACTGGGCGGCGCGGAGCTAGCATACATGCAGGCCTGCCGCTGGGCTGACTCTGTCCTGTAGGAGGCACTCAGGCCCTGCTGCTGGGGGTAGCTGGGGCGATAGAATGGGTCTTCTTCGCTGGGCGATGTCTCCATGTAGGGCTTCTTATAGGGATGGTCTGCGGTGGAGCATTCTTCATCTGCTAAGACAGGAGGAGAGAAACCCATGAGGCCAGGACCAGCCACCCCACAGCTCAAGGCAGAGATAGCCATTTGGCCCAAGGCCTGAAGAATCAAGTCTCTTAAGAGTGTAAGCCCAGGCCTCCATTCTGATACAAAGGGGTGGACTGTCATGGGGAGGACCTTGGGCTGTGGCGTTCTAAGCAAAGTCAGACCTTTCTGAACTCAATTTCTTCATCTGCAAAGCATAAAGGTTAATAATGGCATTTTTCTACATAGGGGATTGTTGAGAATGAAATGGGAGAATGTGTATTAGTCCAGAACTTGGTACAAGGACACACTCAATAAATAAGAATTATAGTTAAGTATTATCTTCCCTTCCCCAGCTTGTAAATTCCACAAAGGCAGGGCATTTCCAGCGCCAGTTCACACCTAGTAACAAAAATAATAAAGTCAACACTAACAGTAGAAACAACACACGGAGTGTTTGAGGTACTCTCCATGAGACGACGCATTTCATCTTCACGACAGCCCTACGTGACGGGTCCTATTCTACCCGCATTCTCCAGAGGAGAGAAAGGAGACACTGAGAGGTTGACAAGGTCTCACATGGCTGAGAAGCAGGGGAACTAGGATCAGAATCCAAGTAATCTACCTCCGAAGTCTCTGCTAATACCACGCGGTACGGAAAAGGCATGCAATAAACATTTGTGCGATGGACGGAAGTGTGGATGGGCAAGTGGACAAATGGACGGGAGCTCGAATGAATTAATTTCCAATTCCTTTCCTGAAGCCTTATGCAAGCAAGTGCCTAGTTAATATCTGCTGAGTTGGTACAAATTAATGTGTGACTGTTTTGCTGCTAATCAAGCCACTTTGTTCACTAGTATTCCCTAGTGTGAGTGGGGATAGTTCTGACCACTTCAAGGTCACGGAACCCTTTGGAAACTAACAAAAGTGCTGAGCCCTCTCCTAGAAAAATACACTGAAACACAAAGCTTGGAGAATGGAGTACACACACAACTTCCAGGGCCTCAAAGACTCCCTAAATTCAGACTCCAAGCTAAGAAGTCTAGATGTGTGTCTGGGTTTGAATATGGCTCTTCTACTTCATATCTGTGGGGCACCAGCATTTCAGACTAATTTTCACCATCTCTGAGCCAGAGTTAGGAATACTTATTCCACTGGATGGCGAAGAATTAAATGTGATGAGACATCTTCAAGGGCACCAGTCAATCTCGTGGCAGACCCAATCTATAATAACACACCTGCAGGTGTTTCCTTCAGGGGAAGTAAAACGGGGGAATTTCTACCCAAGTGTAAACCTCAACCCAGATTCATCCTTAAGCTGGAATTCTACCCTCAAACTAGAGATTGTCTTTTCTTGTCTTCCAATTGCTTTCTAATCAATAAAAGTTAAGAAATATTTCTGTCTTTAAGGGGGTTGGTGAAAAAAATGAAATACTGGGACAACCTGCCACTCACTGTGATGGTGGATGACGTAAGGGCAGGACACAGACTCAGTGATGAGAGGGAATAATAGCTTTTACTGACTGAGCACTTACTAAGTGACCTGACTCTATTCTCATAGTAATTCCTCCATGTGGCTCCTGCCTGGGGAAGTGACCCACCCAAGGTCATGCAGCTGGGAAGGATAGAGGCTAGAGTCAAAGCCAGGGCTAACTGACTCTGTCTACCACGCTTGCTTCTGGCTCTCTAGATTTCCAATATCCAATGCTACTCACCTAGTCAGTCAACGGGTGTTCATGGGACCCTACCAAGTGCCAGACCTGTGCCAGCTGCTGGAGATGGAGTGGTCAAAGGTAGTCATAGCCCTACTCTTGGTACACATCCTTGGCCCCTGTCCATTCTCCCCTGAGCAGTGAGGACAGATGCTGACCTGTGATCAGGAGGTGGTCCTCAGATAGGAAGCTCTAAGTCAGTCACTCATCCCACCGTAAACCCTTTGACCTTGGTCTGCGTTACAAAACAGCTCTCCGGCCAGGGTAGGGGAGCCTGGGTTCCACCCAACACCTCTATTTGCATCATTCTCCCAGTGACACCCATAGATAAGTCAAAAATCTCCCAAACCAAACATAGCTAAGGCTGTACCCATCAAGCAGCCAGCAAGTTTATTTTCAGCTGGACTCCTTCTGGGACACATCTGGGACCCATAGGACACCCAAAGATTTGTCCCCAAAAGAGTGAAAAAGGCAGCCACCCTTCCAGGTGTCTGTCTGCGTCAAGCCAGAGGTTGAAAACATGCAGAAGAGGGTGACTACACTGTCCACCTTTCAGCTGGGCGTTCTTTGGCGTCTTAAAGACACTTTTTTGTCCTGGTCACTTCCTCCCTTGATCTCTTCCCTCCATTCTTCCTTCCACCCCCAGATCCATAAATCCGGATGTTTCCATTGTTGCTGGAATCAGAACCTTTGGGTTTTCCATTTAACCAGGGCGTTCCCCTTTTTAATAATAGCAAGTACAGCTGCAGGGTACCCTTGGCAAGAGGGGGGAAAAAAAAGGCAAACTAACCATTCCCAAGTTTCTGATCCACTTCCAGGTTTGTTACAAGTAAAAAAAAAAAAAAAAAAAAAGGGAAGAATAATATGAAAAGGGCTGGAGCCCATTTTGGAAAATTGTAAAATTACACATTCCAATCTTTAATACCCCAACGATCTGCTGCAGAGTCCGAAGAAGACTCGATACTGGCTCATTGATGAAAGCAGGTCCTGAGTATTCTCAAATTCCTCTAGAACCTCACCGCATTGTAAAGACATTCCAAAGCAAGCATCCAAACTTCAGGTTGTGATAAATGCTTTGGATGTCATCTTCCTTTCTTTTGGTTATGGTTTGGTTTCTGTTTTTTTCCTGGGAACCACCATAAATGATCAACAGCAAAAGATCTCTCTCCATGCCAAGCCATGTTTACCTTCCAGGTGGAGGGGACGAGGGGCTGCGGTCTCGGGTCAAGTCCCGCTTGAGATGAGTCCACAGCTTGGCTTCAGAAAGGTGTGTGGGAAGAGTGGTCCTGAACCCAGCTGTGTGCTTGGAGAGCAGGAAAGCTCTTCCGGATTCTGCCCACCGATCATTGCACAGCGCTGGGGGAATTGCATTTTTCTGGATGCTATTGATTCTGGAAAAAGTGGCTTTAATGACGAATCCAGAACATGGATTTTTAGGGCACAGAGTTATGTCTCTGGCTCTTGCTGGCTATGTGACCTTGGATGAACCACTGGGACCATTTGAATCTCAGTTCTTGACTGTACATGGCAATAATGCAGAAATTCCGTGCAGGAATGGCGTTGTTAATAAGCAGTCTAGCTTGCTTGCACATAAAGGAAGTGTTTAAATCTCATCTGTCTAAATATCTGGCGTACTGGCTTTTCCCCCTTAGAAGGTTGGGCAGATGGCTCGGTGGAGGTCATCCAATACCTGAAGGAGGTAGGGTGGATCCCAGAGCTGGGAAACACAGAGCTGCGTTCACATTGCTAACCCCATTGAGCAAATACTGCCACCATCCCACATGGGCCATTTCCCTTGGCAACTGAGTTAGTTCAGCCCCAGCCCCAGAGTTAGAGTGGTGAGCAGCCCTGCATGGCTGAGTGACCTTCAGCAACTCTAAGGTGGGACTATATCCAGGCCTGACTCACCTAACAGTGCTCTTTCAGATGGACAGCCCAGCCTTTCAGCTTTCATGGAACTCCTGTTCAGATGGATGGGAGGGAGGGAGGGAGGGAGGATGATGGGTGAATGGGTGGACGGATGGGTGGATTTAACTCTTGGCTTTAAGTAGAAAGGACTGGAATGCTATTGTAGGATTATCCTTGATTAGGAATCAAAAGACTCCAGCTCAAATCTCACTCAGCCCTTATTTGAAGCCACTGGTTTACTTACTTGCTTACCTGCCTCGCCCAGTGGGACACAAGTTTAATGGGGGCAGGGACTCTGCCACCCTGCTCTTCTCCCGAGCACCAGCACAATGCCCAGTGCTAAGTAAGTGCCCAATCAACATAAACCTGATGATGCGGCCCAGATCTGACCGCACAGCCACTAACCTCAGCAGCCTGGCCCACCTCCTAGCCCTCTGCTTGCCCTGCAGAATGGGCGAGAAGGACATGTCCTCTGGCTCAAAGAGCACAGGGAGGATCCAGTGAAGAAAGCCATGTGAAATCACCCTGAAAGGCACATCACACTGAGAAAACGCACCCTGCAAAATCACTTACTGTTTTCAATGTCCCTTCCCCTTGCTCCTCTGACCTCCCTTTGAAGACCCAGTGCAGTAAATGGCTTGCCTGAAATCTTACTTGGGTTGCCTTGGGTTGCTAGTGGGGTAGGGGGCTATCAGGGTGGGAAGGGGAGGAAGGCAGACAAGTGCTCTCCCAGGCCCTGGGGTCCTGGCTGTGGTTGAGTGGCATTGATAAAAGACCTTCCCGGCTCCATCCATCGGGATAGATAGTTTGGAGACAGCTGGGCCCAAACACAAGGAGCCCTCTGGCCTGCCTGGCCCTTTGACATTTCATTGCGCCGGCCTGCTGGGCTCGTTGGAAGGGAGACAGACAATGAGGGGAAGTCAGATAGTGAGTGGGGCAGGCCGGGGCCAGGGGAAAGCCACCCATGGAGTTATCACTTAACGGGAATCCCAAACTGGAAGGAAACCTCCACTGATTCCTTATCACTTTACAATGGAGGCTGATGATGAATTGCTTTTTGTCGTCTCGAGGCAGGCAGGACAGACAGGGCCTGGCTGGAATGTTCCTGTCCCTGGGAGCTTTCCTTTGGGGGTGGAGGGAGGTGAGAAGGGCAGAAGTTTCTGGAAAGGTGAAGGGAGCCCTGCAGGGTGTGTCCAATGCACCCCCAGTTCCTAGATCGCAGTGTGGATGGATTGGGGGCGGGGCCACCTACCAGCTGGGTGACACTGGGCAGGTTACTCAACCTCACTGAGCCTCAGTTTCTGCACCCGTGAAAAGGGGGTAATTCTTCACCTTCTTATCTCCAGCCCGTCACTGCATCCTGATTCCACCCACATCTCCCGCCCTTCTCCCCACATCCTGGTCTGAGTCATCCTCAGCTCACTTCGGAGCCCCTAACCGCCTCTCACCTGAGCTCTGGTGCTCATTCTAGCCCCGCCTATCACAGCCCAGTGACACTTCCGAACAAACCAAGTCCTGTCACGCTCAGTTTAAACCCCTCCAATGGCTGCCCGTTGGTATTCGGATAAAAGCTAAAGTCCTTCAAAAGGCTCACAAGAGCTGGCTCCCTGCTGGCCCCTGCCCTCCGCTCACCGAGTTCCAGCCTGTCATTCACGCCCCGAGGAGGGTGGGGCCATCTTTGTGCCTGACACTCAGTAACACCCTCTTCTCCTATCCAGCTACTCAGAGCTAGAATTCTTCCCTGACCCCTCTAGGCTGATACCCCTTCATGTTCATAAGCACTTTGTGTATCTCCTTTACGGCATCCGATTGCCATTTCCCCCCAACAATCATATAATTATGTCATCCTAGTGTCTGATCTGCTGGGACCAGTGAGCTGCACCAGGGCGGGACAGTGGCGGCTAACGCTCATTGAGCACTTACTATGTCAGGTCCTGTTCTGGGTGCTCTGTGAGGATGATCTCATTTCTTCCCCTAAGAAGCCCACACGGTGGGTACTATTATTATCCCCATTTTGCAGAAAAGGTAGTTGAGGCTCAGAAAGTCAAAGCAACTTGCCCAGGGCTACACAGCAGGAAAATGTCCGCTATGGCGCTGTCTTGCAATGGACCAGCCACCAACGCCGGCCTCCACCTGAAGCTGACCATGCGTTCCCGCGGGGATCCCGCCAAATCCCCCGTGAAAGTCCACGGCTCCCGTGATCGAATGCGGGTCACCGGCCAGGATGCTGCTATAAATACTGGACCGAAAAAAGCGCCTTGATTCTTTTCAACTTCTTCCTCCTCTTCTTTCGGTCTGGCCTTAATTTAATAGGCAGAGCTCCCTAATTCAAACCTGCTGAGCTCCTAATCAGCCGCTTGACCTAGTCTCACAAGCAAACTTGCAGCGGAGGATGCCATTTTGAGATTGTGGCTGATCAGCAAAGGTAACGCTATACGCAGTGGTTGGGGGCCCAGGCAGAGTCTGCAGACCTGGCGTGGGTTCAGATTCCACCTTCGAGAACCGTCAGCCTGTGGTTTTACCTTTCTGAGCCTCAGTTTCCCCACCTGTAACATTAGTTCATAGAAGCACCTACTTACTAGTGTTACTGAGAAGGTTGCCATCTGGAACCTAGGCAGGGCACCCTTAGGTGTCATACATAGGAAATAGGGTTTCCAGGCAGGGACCTGCTCCATGAGACACTCTTCACCCTGCTCGTGCCTGAAGATGCAGACATGTTTGCAGGCATCTGGTCTACAGCCCATCTGGCAGCGGACCTGCTGGGAGTTGGGCCAGGAGGCCGGGTGGGGTGATATTGTTCAGGCCTTTGAGATCCGAGGAGCTTGGATGAGCTTCAGGTAAATCCGGAACCCTCAGCCTCACCCAAGTCAGCTCCCCAGCCTGGGCTTGGACCAAACACAGCTCTTCCCTCCTTCAAAATGCAAGATGAGTAAATGTCACAGAGCCAACCCGATAGTTTCCTCGTGTAACCCCGGCTCCAGAGAAAGCCACCAAAGCATCGTTTGCATTGGTCCTAATGACGGAGGTGTGTGTTTTTTAAAGGGCCAAACACTGGGCACTGGACTTCCAAAGGCATCGTGCTGGCTGCTGGGGCTTTGCGATACAACAGCTAATTCGAGGCTGGGGTCTGGGCCTGCCCGAACAAAACAGTGACTTGGTCCTGCGCTAACACCAGCCTGATAGCACGACATCGTCACACCAAGCCTACGAGACAGGTCCCGTCATAAGCCCTGTGAGCAGATTTTTTTTAAAGGAGGCATGGAAGAGCCCTGGCTTGTATGGCTCAGTGGTTGGAGCGTCAGCCTGTGGACTGAAGGGTCATGGGTTCGATTCCCAGTTAAGGGCATGTACCTCAGTTGCAGGTTTGAACCCCGGCCCTGGTCCGGGCGGGTGCGGGAGGCAGTCAGTCGATGCATCTCTTTCACACTGATGTTTCTCTCTCTCCCCCCTCCACTCCCTTTCACTCTCTCTAAAAATCAATGAGAAAAATATCCTCGGGTGAGGATTAAAAAAATAAGTAAATAAATGAGGCCTAGAGGAATTAAGTAACAGGCTCCTAAGCACGAACATTTGCAACTGGCAAAGATAAGATTCCTCCCAGTTGTCTGATTCTGCGGACCACGGGTATAAGCACGAGGCTGCATGGCCCCATCCCGTGTCCGTTTTCTCCAGCCTTCACCTAGGTGAGCGGCCTTCTCTTGTTACCCCGGCACACACTTTCTGGAGGGATACCTGCCCGACATGATCACAGCTACCACTTCCTGGGTGCTCACACGGACCAGGTGCTTTAGGAAATGGCACAATTTACAAAGCAGGAAACTGGGACACCTGCCTGGGGTCACACAGGAAGCTGGTGGGAGAGGTGAGACTCCAGCCTGCGTTCCGTGGCCCCATCGCCTTCCCCGTCCTCACTGTCCCAGCTACAGTTCACACCAAGCGATGGTTCTAGTACGCTGAGCTCAACCACACCAACACGTCACCTGCTTCAATTCTGGCTCAAAAAAAAAAACGGGCCACCAGAGATTTCCTTCCTTAATCTAGTCCCTTTGGGCTCAAGTGGCTGAGGAAAAGTCATCCACTTCTTATTTGGCAGCATGGTGTGTGATGCACCAGGAACGCTGGCAGCAGCCTGCCTGTCCACTAGGTGAGAGAGGCAACAGAAACTCCACTTCCTCCTTCTGAGGCAGTACTTCCTCTTCATCACTTAAAAAAAAAAAAAAACGGAGGCAGCTCCAGCCTCACACATCTACAGCATATTCTGAAGTTTCAAGAAATGCAACTTGCAAAATACATACAGTTTGATCTCAACTGCTAAACATAAACAAAACTGTTTTTAGTTATATGTGTGCGTGTGTGTAAAGGAGTAAAATAGGTCTGGACCTTTGGAATAAGTGTTCCCCAAGGAAGGGGCTAGAATTGGGGGGAGAACTGTTTGCTGGTATGGTTTTAATTTCTTGCAATCTCTATGTATGTTTGTATTGTTTGCATTTTTTAAAGAAATAAATGTAGTTGTGGATACTTTTTTTTCCCCAAGGAAGGGAAAGAAGTCGAGAAAGAGGCACATCGGGCAGGGGATGCCCACTCACCTTTCCTTTTGGTGCAATGATAAATTTGGCCGTGCTCCGGGGGTAGTGGGTATGGATTGGGCGGGGGCAGAAGGTCCTGGGAGGGTCCGGACACACCATTCTCACACTGGTACTGGGACCCCAGGTTGGATGAGGTGGAGAGAGCTCGAGGCTCACTGCTGAAAGGGCTGTGGCTGGAGGCCACTTTCTGTCTCACTGTGCTCCTGGGAACCACGGGGTATTCTTTACTGGAAGAGAGAAGATGGGAAATGACAGCGATCAGTGCTCTGCTACAGACCCCCCCGGCTGCCCACGGGCCAAACAGCCCGCCGGAAAAATCACAATAAGAAACAAAGGGGTTGGGTAGGGCGGGAGAAGGGAGGGTGCTGGGGAAGAAAACGAAATAAAATAAAGTGAAATGAAACAAAGGGGTCTTTGATGAGCAAAGTGAATCCGATTATACTCAAGTACATCGTGTGTATTGGACATACATATTTGGGCACTGACTTTCCATGCCTTCTACAGTAGGCAAGTAGGTTTATGAATAATTCTACATGTATATAAAGAGGTAAATGGGTCAAGAACGGTAATTGACCCCTGGGATAGTCAGGGATGATTCTAAATTACCCTAATCTGAATAGTTTGCTGCTTTGTGCCTTCGAATTTCCTTTTGAGCTACAGTACTTGTCACCACTGACTTGATATTTCACTTCTCCATGCCTTCATTTTCCAATGGATAGCCTACAGATCCCCAGTTCAGAGGGGTGTGGAGAGAAGAAATGACTTAATACATGTGAAAAACTGAATAATAATGGGCACATGAGTGCTCAACAAATGACAGCCATCATTGTTATTGTCATTGTTAACAGAACTGGTTTCCTGTGCAATCTATGCGTTTTATTGAATGCATTTAATCATATTATTCTGAGAAGTGATCCAGTGTTCACCAGACTGGCAGGGAGGGCCATGGCGCTACACAGGTTCAGAATCCCTTCCCCAGAAGAAATCTGTTATCAGTCAATCCCAAACGTGGTCATGCTTTTTATCATGACCCAGAACCAACTCTTCTTTAACTGAGTGCATTTTTTAAAATTAAGTTTGCATCCAAATAAGTTTAGCCTCACTCTGAGCAATACCTGTGAAATTATGGGCTTGCAATGCTAATTGTGGTTCCTGCAATGCTGTTAAAATAAGTCCTTTCCCTTTAAAATTGAAGAGTACACCTGAAATCCTCCCACAGAAGAAAACACTACACCTAACACATTGTTGAAGGATGCTTCATTAACCCATTTTATCCTCTCCATGACTGCAGGAAGTGGGTGCTGTTCTTGTCCCCATTTTACAGATTAGGAAACTGAGGCCCGGAGAGAGTAAGCAACTTGCCCCTGGTCACAGAGCTATAAAGAGAACACCCGACACCTAACCCAATAGTCCCCTTAATGATTTCTAGACAATCTCCTAATTACTCCTGTCAGTATTTAAAACACAATGCTTTCAGGCGGGCAGGGGTTTGGAGTTCACCACTCCCACCCCTCAGGGGTATAACAGCCCACTCTGGGCCCCTGTCTTTGTTTGTCATGTGGAAGCACGTCAGAGTGGCCAGGCAGGGACATAAAGTGTCTGCCAAGTTTCCATGAGGCTCCAGACACCATCAGGACACCCAGGGGTCTCCTAGCCCAGTTTTCCCGTGGCATGTGCCATCTCAAAACCAAAGCTGGAGCCATCCTGCACAGCCACACCACTCGGAATCTCTCCCTGGGGCCCGCAGGCTGAAAGGAATGAAATTAGCTTTATAGTTCTCACTTTGTGGCTCCAGCTACGTCATGGAAAATGAAGACGAAGAATTATAATAATAATAAAACATAAAACCTGTCAAATCTTGCTGGCAATTCTATTTGGGTCTGCTTAGTAGAAGGACTGGACTGTCAGAGCTCCCCAAGAAGAGGGGACTTAGTTTCATATTCTTAATGGAGATGGGTTTTTCTTAATTAAAGAAAATAACTCCCAAAAATGTTGGCTGAGGGAGTGTACAAGAGAATGTATCAGTGGGCTCCGAGGAATTCTATATTCTGGCCAAATCGCAAAATTACTGTCTGGGAAGGGCAAATCCTGCCTTTGATTACTAACATGCACAGAAATGGGAAAGCCATTTCACCCCAATAACCTCTTGTCCCTCACAGCTTACTTCCTGCCAATGAGCTTGAGACATCATCCCCACCACCCATCATTCACATCTCTCAGTGCCTGAAATACAAGGCCTGCAAGCCCATCTGACAGGTGTCAAAACAGAGGCACAGAAAGGTGAAAGTGACGTGACTTCTCCATTGGTATGAGCCGATAGAGGCAAAGGGATGAAAATGCTACCACCAAACAACATTTGGGCAATTTTCACTGGGCTCATCAATGGACCAATCAAAGGAACATGATTAGTAGCAATACAGCGAAATCTCTCAAGTCCTTGTGATGAGGAGATCAATTATATTCCTCCACAGCTTGAGAGCATCATTGAAGAATCCAGGGCACAGAGGATTAAAGTGAAAGTTGAAAAGCCTTGTGTTTCTGGAAAGGAGGGCAGCAACAGAGGGCTGGTGTTTCATCACCATCACCATCATCATCACCTCACCATTATCATCACAACCATCACCATCACATCATCATTACCATCATCACCATCATCACCACTACCACCGTCATCACCACCACCATCACCATCATCATCACCATCACCATCACCACCACCATCATCACCATCAACATCACCATCACCATTATCATCATCACCATCACCATCACACCATCATTACCATCATCACCATCATCACCACTACCCCACCGTCATCACCACCATCACCATCATCACCATCACCACCACTACCACCACCATCATCACCATCATCACCATCACCACCATCACCATCACATCATCATTACCATCATCACCACTACCACCACCATCATCACCATCATCACCATTATCATCACCATCACATCATCATTACCATCATCACCACTACCACCATCACCACCACCACCACCATCACCATCACCACCACCATCATCACCATCACCACCACCACCACCACCACCACCACCATCATCACCATCATCACCATTATCATCACCATCACATCATCATTACCATTATCACCACTACTACCATCATCACCACCACCACATCATCACCACCACCATCATCACCACCACCACCATCACCACCATCATCATCACCATCACCATTATCATCACCATCATCACCATCACCATCATCATCACCATTATCATCACCATCACCGTCACATCATCATTACCATCATCACCATCATCATCACCATCATCATCATTGTCACCATCCTCTTCCTTATCTTCCTCATCATCCATGTTGTTCTGTAAGTGTCTTCTAATGTCCCAGCCACTGTACTGGTTGAATTATATACTTTCCCTCATTTGATTCTGATAAGAACTCCATTTCATCAGTATGATCAGATTTACTTTAGAGCAAGCATGTCAAACTCGCCACCCGTGGGCCACATGTGGCCACAACGAATATTTTTGCGGCCCAGCCAATATAACAGTATGTAAGAAACATTTTAATAATTTTGTAACTTAATTTTTACAATATCCTGTTATACATAATAATTAATAACAAACTACAATGTCCGCTAATGACGGATTACTATAATTGTGTTGCATTCATTTCCCTTATGCACCTTACGCCTTACATGCAGTGCAGGCGCACCATTTCTCTCCACTAATGCTTGCCGCGAATATTTTAGCAGCTGACTGCCACATCAATAGTCTTGTACTGACTTGTTTGGTGTGCGCAACAGGAAATATTTTGCTTTCGGAGAACAAGAAAAATAAGTTTATTTGTGTTACGCTTATTAATTTGTGCAGTTATTCAGTGTCTGGTAAGTTAATGTTCAAGAAAAAATATTAATTTTTATCAAAATGTTCTATTATTTTATGTTAACGATGACTTATTTATTTCAGCCCTTTGTATTCAGCATGTCTCTATCGAAATAAACCTACCTTTCTATAAAAATTGAAGCTTTTGCGGCCCACATAAACTTAATCCCTGTCTATTTGGTCCGTGTTAGCCTCTGAGTTTGACATGCTTGCTTTAGAGCAGGGGTCCTCAAACTACGGCCTGCGGGCCACATGCGGCCCGCCGAGGACATTCATCCGGCCCGCCGGGTGCCGCTGCCTGTCCTGCTTAGCAGCCGACTCGTCACAGGCCCGCAGTGCGCATAGGGATTTGTTCATAGATTTTTTTTTAAACTATAGTCCGGCCCTCCAACGGTCTGAGGGACAGTGAACTGGCCCCCTGTTTAAAAAGTTTGAGGACCCCTGCTTTAGAGGTAAAGAAATTAAGCTGCAGAGATGTTAAACAGCTTGCCCCAGATCACACAGCTAAGAAGAGGTAAAACTGCGCTCCAGCCCAGGTCAGCTATTCCAAAGATCTTGCCAACGTACACTTGATAATAGGAAATTGCTGCCTTCACACCCACTGCAGGGGCCACACAGCCATCCTGTGATAAAAGCTTCCTAGTGATACCAGAGTTGGGTATTGGCTACACCCGGGCAATATCAAGTTCTACCGGCCAATCTGCTGATCCTACTGTTTCAGGAACTTGTAGTTTACCGTCAAATCCCACCGCTCTCGGCTGTATCAACAGCTGCGCCTACATCCTGCCAACTCTCTCTGCTTAATCTGGGCTCCCAGGACACCCGCCGAGAGTCCTGAGCACCTCTTTTCACTCTGGGTGTCGAGCCCGCAGACCAGCCTCTCCCGGGCTCTCACATTCTGTTCCACGTGAGCGAGTGCAATGAATGACGCCATTGTTGCCAGGTCTGGGTTGTAAAACGTTACAAGGGAATATTGAGATCCAGGGCCAAACTGCACCCACAGCGTGCCGCCAGCTAACGAACGCCCCTGAGAACCTTTTCCACCGCAGCGTCTGAATTGGCCCTTTCACTGGAGCAGGTGGCCGCTGCTGGCGAGCGCGGGGCTGGTGGTGTTGTGCCCTGCGCTGCTTACTCAGTGTCTGGCAGCCTTTCTCAAACAAGCAGTGCAGCGGGAAGGCCAGCGACTGTGGCATTCCTGTTCTTGGCTGGGGGGGAGGGGGGGTTCCTCAGGCCAGCACTCCGTCTGCGATTAAAACTCATGAAGGACCCACAAGCCCGTCACAGCTGTCGCGATTTATTAACTCTCTACTGCGCTTGGGCACATTATTCTGATGTACTGTGTGGACATGCGAGGAACAGGGTGGTTCCCCGGGTGGACTTTGCTCAGTGCTAATAATAATCCCGCTCTCCTTGCCGTCTACATTTGTTCTATTACTTGGTTCACACCACACCAGGTTTGTGATTCAGTCCCCAGTTGGGGTGCGTACCAGAGGCAATGGATCAATGTTTCTCTCACCTCTCTCTCTCTCTCTCTCTCTCTTCCTTCCTCTCTCTAAAATCAATAAAAACATATTCTTAGCTGAGGAAGAAAAAGAAAGAAAGGCTTGGCATACACTTGGGACACACTGCTCAACAAACACCACCTTATAAATCACATTACTGTATTTTAAAGCAGTTCTTATCTGGCAAGGCCTTCAAATGGTCTATGAACAGCCCCCTCCCCCATTTATCAGGTAGTTAGAGCTTGTCCGTGTTCTAGGGAGTGGCCCATCCTGGCATCAGCCACTCAGAATGGGGCTGTAATTCACACAAACAAAAACGGCTGTGAGCGACACTACAGCGGTGGTTCTGGAGTCACAGGGAAAGTCCTGGACCAGCTGTGTGGACGAATCAGGACATCTCCCTTTGCCTCAGTTTCTCCATTTGCAGAATGGGGCAACAAGACCCATGCCCCATGTCACAGTTGCGAGTCGCCGAAGCAAAAGCTGGCTGTGAAGCCACAGACAGGAAAGGTCGATGCAGACTGAACGCGAGGGGCTCGCGGTATCGGCGGCGGAACAGTGTTGCCAGGTCCCTTGTGTTGAAGAGCCAATATTTTAATTCAGTCTCCTTTTAACGAACTTAAGCATGTCTTTGCTTTAGTGGTTTATTATTATTATTATTATTATTATTATTATTATGGAGGGAAGGTAGGAAGGTGAAGAGATGTGGTCAAAGACTAAGCCTTGTCCTTCTGGGAGCCGGGAGGCGAGAGAGGCCACGTCTAGCTGACCTCAACCAGACAGCTTCCTGGACTCAACGGGATTGTGCCGAGGCCTCCTTTGTTCTGATGGGAATCACATGGGGCCCCTGGTCATGCAGAAGTCAGTCAGGGACCTCCTGGTGACCTTCAGTGCAAATGGCAACCGTTGCAAAGTCACCCCAAAGCAACAGCCCTTGTAGGAATGCTAGCTGTTCCCTGTTCTAGTCTAAAAGCCTGCCTGTCCTCCAGGGGGATGTGGGGAAGGACACCTCCAGGGGAATGGGTCTCTAAGGAAATAATTCCTAGTGTGGGAACACTAATTATTGGGATGGAGTCGTTGAGAAACTTAGAGTGGGGAGGGGCTGAGATGGGGAAATCTCTCTAGGGGAATGGGTTTCAAACTTCACTGCATGCCTGTAAGCTCCTGGGATTTTTTTTATACCAACTCCTGAGCCCACCCCCAGAGACTCTGATCTTTGTCCTTCTGCAGTGCAACCTAGACATCAGGAGTTTTCAAAGCTGCCCAGGAGAAAGCAGCCTTACGCAATTTACACTAAATCCTACGGCATGAAAGAGAATCAGAACCCTGGTTGCTCTGTGGGGAGGTGGAGGCGGGAATTCCCTGGGATGGGGCGTGAGGGAAGTTCTGGGGGTGGAGGGGTGTTCTATCTGATGATGGAGGCTTGGGTTGTATAGGTACAAGTATGTGCCCTTGTCGGAATGTGAATGGTGCACGTGAGGTTTTTGCAGTGCACTGTGTGCCAATTTTACCTGAAGTAAAACATTGTAAACAACAATGGAATCCTACCTAGTTAATGATGTGCATGCCAAGTCTATAGGGATGGAATGTGCACAGGTCTGCAACTTGGTTTGAGATGCATCAAGAAAGAATAAGATCGATGAATGGCTAGATGGATAGATGAATTAATGGGCGGATGGATGATGGATGGGTGGATGGGTGGATGGGTGAGGAATGGATGAGCAGGTACGTTTGGGAAGAGCAGGTACGTTTGGGTAGGGGGTGGGGTGGAGAAGGGTGGAGACAGTGTTGCAGATAAAGCGGAAAGAAGAAGAGGGCTGAGCGCCCACACCTCAATGGGACAACAATGAGCCAATAGGGGACCCCTCGGGACAAACCTCAATTTCAGGGCAGAGGCTGGCTCAGCTTCCCAAACACAAGCCCCCTCTTGTTTTAGATCAATCCACACTGCCCTGGGGAACCATGCGGCTCGTCAACAACACAGCAAGAAGTGAGAGCAGCGCTCTCTCCGGAACCTTGACTTGGAAACCAGTCCTCATTACGGGGCGTTTGGATTACCCTAAACCACAAGCATGAGATACAAAAGCGCTAAGTCTTCCCTTTGAAAAACAACCATTTGAGCTGAGGAGCTGGACATGAATTTAAGATCAGGAAGGAAGGGCTGGCGTCACCTTTTAGGGGTCCCATGAAGCCCAGGAAATTTTTCAATAGTTTTTGTACTTAGATATTGAGTTTTTCAGAGAGTCCCTTTCTTTCATTGTGTTTTCAAAGGGGGTCTGAGACCCCAATTAAGCCACACCCTAGAGGAAAAAGACGGAGGAGGTGAGCGTGAGCATTTCAGAGGCTGGGAGAATGGTCCATTTCCAATGCGGGTGTGTAGAGATGTCCCTGGACCAGTCCAGCCGGGGCATCGTGGGCTCCATGCGTTCCTAGCCACTCTCTGGTTGGGGAGCTCAAACTCCAGGCCAGCCACAGTGGAGCCT
Source organism: Corynorhinus townsendii (assembly GCA_026230045.1). NCBI lineage: Eukaryota > Metazoa > Chordata > Mammalia > Chiroptera > Vespertilionidae > Corynorhinus > Corynorhinus townsendii. Next base: position 8,830,915 of record JAPDVU010000014.1, on the reverse strand, counting down.
CAGGGTCCCCCCACTCCGGAGACCGCTTCCCCAGCGCACCAGCTGCCCAGAAGAAGACTGAGGACACACAGGCAACCTCAGCCCTTCTGTGAGGAGCTCTGAAGACACCACCAATGCCAAGTGTGGCCCAACCACAATCTGCTAGGCTCCCAATAATGCTCCATAGAGACAGTGTGTGGCGCAAGGACCAGGCAGACTCGGTGCGAGGCTAAGCGAGAAGCACCTGCGGCTTGTTCCCACTCAGGGTTTGCTATGAGCGGAGGAGGGCAGAAGGGGATCGGTTCCACCTAAGGAAGCCAGCCTCTGCACTGACCAGCCGTGTGACCTGGGCAAGCCAGCCTGGCCTCTGGCTTCACAGGGCACTGACCCTCCCTCACGCCTAACCGATCCAGCTTCACTCTGGGCAGACACCATGCCAAGTGCTTCCGGGGCCGGGTACAGCACGTGGGCACTCTCTGACTCTCCTGTCTAGAGGAGGGATCGCAATCAGGACACGCATCACCGCATGTCTCCCATGCAGCAGCCCTGCGGGTGGGCTCTGTCATTATCCGTTTCACAGATGAGGACCTAGCGGCCCAGTGGAGTCAGGCAGCCTGCAGCTGCTCCATGTGGTAGTCTCCCAACTCCAAAGCCTGCTTCTCATCTGTGGAACCTGTTCCCTTGCGTGTTGATTCACCTTTGCAGCCCAGTGCCCAGCATATAGTAGGCACTTAATAATGCATGTTAGCTGAGTAACAAATCAACAGCTCAAAAACTAAATAAGTGAATGAGTCTCTGGCCTCATTTTCCCCTTCTGCAAGAGGGCTTGGAAGGTGGGGGTGGATGCTGTCTCCCGTGGTCCCTTCTACCCCTAGAACCCCAGTGTCACCCTGTCATAGCGCCTCTCCATGTAGCTTTCAGAGACCTTTAGCATCTGACCCTGACTCCACACCCCAAGGCTTCTTGACCCCTGCCCACTTCTCCTCTGCTCAAACCAGACAGCCCTTCTCCCCAATGGATTCCAATCCCCTTCTCCCTACAAGGCCTAGGGCCCATCTCTCCATAAAGGTGTCTATCTGTCTGCGCCCATCTCCCCCACCCCCACCCCACTGGTCCTGGCATCTTGGGCTCCTCGGCAATTTAGAACTTGTCTGAGCGCATCTCTGAGTGCCGCACAGTTGGAAGAAAGCCATGTCCTATGAACACTCAGAATCTAGACCATTTCAAACAGCGCAAAGCTCCCACACCTTTCTCATTAGATGAGCATTTAGGCGCATTTCCCAAATTCCCGCCATTTCCATAGCATCTGGACAACGTTCACCCATTCTTGATACCAGCCCTACTGCTGTTTAGTTAATATTTTTCTTTAAATAATCAACCTTAAGTTAATTCCTCTTCTCCTTCCTTCCTTCCTTCCTCTCATTCTAAGCAATGTCTAAGAGGTCAGGCTGACGCTCCTGTCTTCTGTGGACCCTCTCCGGTCACCTCCTTTGTCAACAGGGGAGGGGCACTGTAATTTGGGGAATACTGGATTTCAGGATTAGATGTTTTTTAAGCCACAGACTAACCTTTCAAAATAACCTTGGTGCATGTTTTAAATGATTTTACTTTCTTCTTCATGCTATCCCATTTTTATAAGAAGCAGTTGCTGCTTCTGTAACTAGAAACTATAAATGAATGTTGGAAGATCTAAGGCACCGTCTGCATTTTTCCAAACACGGAGAGTTAGGTGAAGAGAGATAGTGGGGTGAGTGCCCAGACGTTGGCCAAGCTAATCCAAGAGTGACTTCTGTGGGCTGACTTCAAGTTCACGCTCAGCCCTCCTTCCAATTGTTGGACTTGGAGGAAATTTCGCCCCTCCTGCTTTTCTCCCCAGCAGCTGTCACGGGGTGTGTGTGGAACAGGAAACAGGATTAGAAGATTAACAGGGAGCCTGCCCGTGCAGCCTGGCTGTTATCGCAGCCGCCTCCGGACAGTCACCTTCCTGGGACACTTGTCACTACCTGCTGCCACCTGGGAGTAGGGGCCACAGCTCAGAATAAACTCTGAACAAGGGCGAAACTGGGAGCAATGGGGAGGCTCACTCCAGATCAGACACATTTACTGAGCCTGGACCAGCCCCCTCCAGGCAGTCTCTCGTATCACCCCTACAAGAACCCTAGAAAGTGAGCGCTACATTTACTTACGCCCACTTCACGGATGAGGGAGCTGAGGCTCTGGGAGGTGCAGTCGCTTGCCCAAGGTCACATGCAGAGCGAGGATGCACCCAGGTTTGTCTGACTCTAAAGCCTTCTGTTGGAGCCATTCTGCTTAGTCCCCTGTCCTTCCCACAGGCCACGTCCAGGGAAAACTCGGCACATGGCCCTGTGCACTCCCCACCCTGTCACTGCTGAGTCCTCCTGTTCCCAACACAGCTCCTAACACAGCCACAGAGACCACGTGGCTCTGGGGCTGAGAGGTTTGACCCTGCATATCCATTACCAGCCACCCCTGCCTACCCCCACCTGCAGTGCCGACCAGGAAAGTCACCTGACCAAACCCTCCTCAATCCACAACAGCCAGGGGCTGGCTAGGACAGCCCATTCAGACCAAAGTAGAGTCAGCTGCCTGAATACCGTAGCGCAGCATGTGGCTGCAACTTCAGGGAGAGTCCCCAGGATCACCGACATCCGAGCTCTTAAGCTCCTGCACCTCCCACCTGTCTCTCCTTCCGCAGTTACCACCTGCCAATCAGCTTCCCACCTGCAGGGGCCGGGCCTGACCCAGGAAAGCAGTGAGGGGTCCTGGGAGCAGATGGGAGTGCACAGTCTGTGGCCGGGGGAAGCTTCTTGGAGGAAGGGAAAGCCACAAGGTGACACTAGTGATGGGCAGGGAACGGCCACGTGCAGGAGGAGGCGACAAGTCTGAGGCAGACCAAATGTATTGTTCGGAGGGACAAACGTCACCAAAAGAAGTAGGTTGGGAACTAGGTTGAAGCAGAGAGGAGGCGCCTGTGAGGGACAAAGCAAGGCGAGTGGCCCGGCCAGAGGGGAGTGGTCATGCCGCAGGGCTCGTCAATCACGTGAGGAAGTCTGGCCTCATGCTGAAGACAGTAGGAGGCCTAGATGTTCTGGGTGCGGAGTAACCTGGTCTGATTTGTGCTTTACAAAGATGTCTTCAGCGGCTACCCAGAGAACGCCTGGGAGGCGAACAGGCGAAGGCAGGTCTAAATAAGTTAGGAGGCTTGCACAGGCAGGGGCGGTGGTGGTTAGAATAGCCAGGCTGGACGGAGAAAGGGAGGTGAATGCTGAGATATGTTAAGAAGCATATCTAAAGCTATCTAAAAGCAGTTCCCACGGCATGTATTTCTAAACCCAGCTTTAAAACCACATAGCCCTAACCGGTTTGGCTCAGTGGATAGAGCGTCAGCCTGCGGACTGAAGGGTCCCAGGTTCAATTCCTGTCAAGGGCATGTACCTTGGTTGCGGGCACATCCTCAGTGGGAGGTGTGCAGGAGGCAGCTGATCGATATTTCTCTCCCATCGATGTTTCTAACTCTCTATCCCTCTCCCTTCCTCTCTGTAAAAAATCAATAAAATATATTAGGGAAAAAAAAGAAGGTAGAATCAACAGGACCTGGGAACTGGTGAAATTTGAGAGGTTGATTCAAAACACCTTAAATCCATTATCCTGTGTGCTCTTGGTGGTGGGGAGGAGGGAAGAAGTGGGGCCAGAAAAAACCCTTAGCACTCAGGCTGGAACGGGTGCCCTCCACCTGGTCCCCACTGCACAGCCTGGACCCTTACCTGCTGGAGACAAACCTCTGTCGATGGCTAATCGGCCTGAGCGGCAGGGGAGCTGCACTGGGCAGGGAGTTTGACATGGTAGGAATAAAAACGACCTTGGAGCCTAGGGCCACAAAGAGTTTGAACCCTCTCAGCTTTATGTGATCTTTGTTGTCAACCTTTTTACTGACCAGAGACTACATCCAACTCCAGCTTCAAAATGTAGGTGTGCTTAACGCCAAATGTTTAGCTACAAAAAGCATCTTACTAATCGATACTCATGAAGAAAACCAATTATGACTGAGGGAGGTCTGAGTGTACATGTGTGCACATGAAGGTTATGGCATTTTTATGTTTACTGAATACAGTTAACAGACAATATTACATTCGTGTCAGGTATACAAAAAGTCAATACTAATATGCCTAACGAAGTGACCCCCACACTAGGTCTAATAACCATCATCGAAGCTTATCACAATATGATTGACAATATTCCCTGCTGTACATTACATCCCCGCGACTTAATTTCTTTTATAACTGGAAATTTGCACTTTCATTACCCTTCGCCCTTTTGTCCTTTATTTTTTAAAGTATGCAAAATTAGATGTAGGAAGCCTGCTATCTAAAAGCAGTTCCCACGGCATGTATTTCTAAACCCAGCTTTAAAACCACATAGCTACGGCCTTTCTTTCTCTCAGGCCTCCTGTCTTCCTTTGAATGAGCATGTCTGTCCATCTGCCTGACTCCCCCTTTCTGTGTCTTCCAGAAAGGATAAGGAAAAGCTTCCTAAATGACCTCATTTTATTTTGAAACATGAAACCCATCACAAGGGGAAGGAAAAAAAACACACACTTTCTTGGTCAAAGGGATCAAGATGTATTTCTAATTCTCTTGCCATATGGTAACTTATTTTGGAAACATATCAAGAGGTAGAGAGAGTGTTTGACGAAATTGGCAATCCCTTCAAATCAGGCCAAATTCCCACTGTATACATTTGTACAGCCCCGTCTATTCATCACATCAGCGACTGCGACCACAGGGTATGTCAAAGTACGGAGTGATTTTTATCACCATCTCCCAATCCCCTGGTGCCCTGGACACCACGTGGTGTCGAGTTTGTCTGTATTTCAGCCCCAGGAAATCAAGTCGTTAACTTCCCTTTCATTGACCAAGAGCTGTTGCCAGAAAGAAAATCATTCATCAGCCGTGACTGATGGGGAAAAAGAGAGAGAGGACTCCACTAGGAGGAGAGAGACGGCAAAGGAAGAGGAGCAAATGGTAGCTTTCGTTCCCTAGGCGGTTGAAGGAGGCCAAGATCTCTGTACATCCCACCCCCACGCTTCCAGATACACTCTCCGGGTTGCCTGACGGAGGAAACCACATGTGAGGCTAATCAGAAAATAGGACTCAAGGAGGCTCCTTTGCCTTTTGCTTGCTGGCTAACAGGGCTCCGGTTCTCTGCACGCGGTGGGCTGTTGGAGGGAGGCGCCTTGTGGCTGATGGCTCACGTGGGCTGTTTGGGGGGGAAGGGGAGAGGAGGGAGCTCAGGAACCCACATTCTTACCTTTGCATTCTTGACATTCTGTGCAGTTCCATGTCGTCGCTGCCTCGGAAGCCTTTGGCGAAGGGATTGTTCTCGATCTTTAACTGGGTGATCTGAAGAAAGGAGAGCGCGTGATTGCTACGAGACCACCTCAGGACATCAGCTAAGATGGTGCTGCATAAACGCAGCCTTTGGCAACAACAGCAGCAACAAAATAGATATAGCAAATTAAGCCGGTCCCGTCACTGGGACCCACCGCTTGATTGAGGTGGAAGCTTTGAAAAATACCCCAGATCAGACTCCTTTTAAACAGAGAAAAGAACCGGGATTTGGTTTGCCCATTACCTAATTCAAGTCATCCTCAGCCTCATTCTGGCCAGTTTGTGGCTGCTGTTGATTTTCCTCCCAGCATTTTGTGTTCCCAACACCAGCTTGGCCTCACCGGCATCCCGCCTCCGCTTTGGAAAGGCGTGCGCGTTGGCACGCTGTCACACATCCTACAGTCTCCACTCGGAAGGCTTGCTCACTGCTTGCAAGTCCTGCATGCCTCATGTCATGTTCATTCCTGTTTCACAGGTAGACTCTGCCAGCTCAGGTGGGAAATGGTGTCTAATTAAATAAGCACCAACGGATAGAACTATAGCTATATAATGGCTATCGAACAGTTGCCAATCCTCTTTCATTTTTGAGGTAAGGGAGAAAGAGCCCTCTTCTTGGATACTTCTGTTGCAATGTACAAAGTTTAGTCATAGAACAGGGTCTTTGGGTCAAGGCCCAGAACTTCCATGCCAACCATCAGCACACATTCTATGAGGATGAAAAAACAGTAGCAGATCCAGATGAGAGGGCACCTCTGCCGGGCATTTGCCAGAAGTATTTCCTGACAGCTGGTTGTGAATTAATTTATATGTATCAAATCACTCCGTGGACGTCGAGGTTCAGTCACTCAAGCTTGGCCTTCATGGTCATTATCACTAAATCACACCTGTACACTGGTCTGTTTAATATTTTTACTTAAAGCTAGCCAGTTTTTACGTCAGTCGATTTAGTACAAAATATTGCATCACTTCTATGTCAAACCAGAATCACTTGCTATTCCACAGACAGAAAGCAATTCTTTCAATTCTCTTTACTGGAAAGCTTAAATGCAAGGCGGGCTTTCTCTTTGTTAGACACTTTCAATCACAAAAGAGTACCAACTAAACTAAGACCGTCTCCCTGATGGTTGAATAAAGATAATCAAAAGAAAACAACTTTCTGAGACTCTATCATATTCATGTAATTCCCCAAATCATCTCAACTACCCCCATGGTATAGTTATGGATGCTCAGAATCTCCGTATGGGGGTGATAAATGAAGGTGCCCTCTAAAGCATTTGGGGGCAGACATCTGGTATGTCCTGTTTTCTACACAAGATGGCTTAGTAAGGGCTTCTAACTCCAACGCTCTATAATGAGCACAAACTTACTATGTATGTATACGCGTGTGTTCATGATAAAAACATGTGTAAATTGAATATTTAAAAACATGCTATATGATTCCAATCATGACATCTGGAAAAGACATAACTATGGAAACAGTAAAAAGATGTGAGGCTGCCAGGGTTAGAGGGGAGGCAGGGGTGAGTAGGCAGAGCACAGGGGATGTTAGGGCAGGGACACTCTTCTGTATGAGTCTGTGATGCTGGACAATGCCATTAAACGCTTGTCCAAACCCATAGAATGAATGGACAGCACCGACAGTGAACCCTAAGGTGAACTGGACTTTGGGTGATGATGTGTCAGTCTCGGTTCACCGATTGTAACAAATGTCCCCTCTGGTGGGGATGTTGATAGTGAGCAAGCTGTGTGTGTCGGGGTGGGGGCAGGAGGAATGCAGCAAACCTGTGTATCTTCACTCAGCTTCCCTGAGCCGCTAAAAGTGCTCTAAAAATATCTATTACAAAATTTTTAATATGTATGCATGCTTATTCATGTGTATACACATCACCTCCTCCCTCGTCTTTTAAAAAATTATACCCATTCCTGCAGCTTTCTGATTTTGACTTGACTCTTCAGAGTCTACAAAATCCCTTTTAAAAAATGGTCTTTTAGCCCGGCCAGTGTGCTCAGTGGCTGAGCATCGACCTATGAACCAGGAGATCACAGTTCCATTCCCAGTCAAGGGCACATGCCCAGGTTGGGGGTTCAATCCCCAGTAGGGGGTGTAGAGGAGGCAGCCAATCAATGACTTTCTCTCATCATTGAGGTTTCTCTCTCTCCTTCTCCCTTCCTCTCTGAAATCAATAAAAACATATTTTTTAAAAACACAAACAAACAAATACGGTCTTTAAAATGTGCACTCCTGAGTCCAGTTCTGTTTTGAGTCTAAAAGCCCCTCACCGAATGGGGCTTTCTTTCCCACTCAGGTTTTGTCACAATAAAATGCAACCCACTTGACCATAAATTCCTTTTGTAAAGGGAGCGGGGAGATTCTCAAAAAGTTAAGTAAACATCCCATCACTGACGATCTACTTAGGAAATTAGATCATGCCCCACTCCCTACGCCCCTCCCCTGCAGTCCCTGAAGGCAGTCCCTGAGCGGGCAGAAGACACATGGGATATGGCATCGGGCCGGAATGAATGCCCAGTCCGTGATGTCACTGCTCTACTGGGAGCTCAGGACAAAAGTGTCACCTGAGATAAAAAGAACGGGGTGGATTTGGATATTTTATCAGACAAAGCATTTTGCTCAAACCCCTCTCTTGTCCCTCAGTTTGCTTCTACCTAACTCTTGTGCTTCTCACCACAGCGTTAGTCCAGAAATGCGGTTGCATGGGATAAGCACCATTTGTCGCCCAGACACCAACGTGTGTTGATCTTGCGTATATCTTGCTTTGGAGACTGAATATAGACCCTCCTGCGCGTGAGAACTACCCCCTGAGGAATGTGAGCATACAAGCTTAGCTCAGGTGAGAATATCCGTCTTATTTCCCATATGTCCACCTTATTCCTAAGAACAATGTCCTCTTTATTTCATCCGTACAATAACCCTGTCCTTGAATTTGCCTTCGGATGTTCTACCTGGCAGCTAGCTCACTCCCAGGCGCACAAACACACAAACAGATGCACCGTGATGTCCCAGTTCTAACAAAAGACTCCCCCAAAACTGACTTCCCTGCTCCCTCTGCAATGAGCATGGACCCAGATATCCGGGGGAGGGCTGAGGGGCGGGGGGAAATACACATATAAATGCCAGCTCCAACCAGTGAGACAGAGGTTGTAAAAATTAATGAGAATAATTGTTGTGAATTCTTGCTCTTGCAAAAAAAGAAAAAGAAAAAACTCTCACGAGGGCCAAAAATCTTAATTATGTCTCTCTATTAGGGGTTCATTTCCTGGTCCCAACCAGAAAGCTCGTACCTCATAAATACAGGCTCCTTACACAATGATTTAAGCAGGAGGAAAATGCCTTTTAATGGCAAAGTAAGTTAATATCGGGGGACAGACGTGCTCGCATACACAGCCATTGTTGCAACAGCAGGGAAATGAAATGCCCACGTGACCTTTTCTTAACACCTAAGTATTTCTAGGGATTGCTCCGGGAGCTGCTGACAACTCCAACAAAAACCTCACAAAAACGTGTTTCACGGAGCGAACGTCGCTGGGGAAGATTCGAGTTTTTTAAATATCTTTCTCAAGCTGTCAACCATCTGGGGAAATAACTCCCAAATCCAGCTCGGGATCGCAGCTGGGCTGAGGAAATACGTCATATCATTAGCAGCCCGTGGGCACGCCAGGGCGTGGCTGCAGCCTGAGAAATGAGCCCTCTCACATACCTGCCTCCACCTGGTACCTACGCCCTTTTGGCCAAAAAAAAAAAAAAAAAAAAAAAATCAGTGGCTCCTGTTTTCCCAAATTGCCCTGCCAAATGAATCACACGATTGCTCTTCCCTCCCTGCTCACTATCCGGAGCATAATGCTGGAGACAGTGCTGGAGCTGACGACACCATCGGTGAACAAACGAAGCCCCAAAAACTAACCGTTTGTGGTTTTGCAACCACAGTCATGAGAGCGTATTGAAAATCTCAGTCTTTCAGATTCTAAAATAGTCAGGGTAGGAAAGCGTTTTCCAGAGCCTGCCTTTTGGATGGAGCGAGCTGCCCTGGGAATAAACTGATCAGCGATGGAGCCAGCCAATGGAATTGTCACTAACACTCCGTGCCCGCCCCGTGCCAGTGTCTGCGCCACACCCTTCCCTGGATTCTCACGGAATCCTCACAGCGAGAGCAACAAGTAAATCTTCTGCTGTCCGCATTGTACAGGTGGGGAAAGCTGAGCTCAGTAACTTGTTCAAAGTTAACTGGATCTGAACCCAGGCCGTCTGCCTCCGGAGTCCCACCTTAACCCGATGCAGTGGTCCAGCTCAGGCGGCTTCTACCCATGAAGCCAGGGCCTCAACAAGAGGCCCGGGTGCGACAATAAAGCCACAAGACAGAGTCCACAAGTCACACTCAGCCTGGCCGGCTGATTGAAGTCACGCATCATAGATCCATGTGGGCACGTCTGCAGGCCCTGGACTTAGACTGGAAAACTGTACTGCTTTGGACTTCCTCCCGACAAACAACATAGGTGCTTTGCGTGCCCCACAACTGAAGAGGGGGAGACCTCACCGCGGGGAGAATGACAGAAAGCTGTCTCCCACGAAATCCCTCTGGCAGGCTGGCTGAAAAGACCTAAATGTACAGCTCAGCTGGGTTCCCTGGACCAACCAATAAAGAAAACAAGCGATTCCTGTTTGTGGCCACCAATTCAGAAATACCCAAATGCGTATCTGGATATGCACGTGATTAGATCCACGAGCATTTACACACACAGTCTCCTAGACTCGGCTCGACACTCATACGCACACACCCCACTGGACAAGCTCCTTCATGCAGGCAGATCAGTAAATACATTCGTTGGAGAAGACTTTTTTTAAGTAGAAATTTTACAGGGTACACAGATACCAAATCAGAGCATCATACATCTGAAATTTATATGTTAGTAACCAATGTTATCCCAATAAATTTAATTTTTAAAGATGAGAAAAAATAGAAATTTGGGGGGTTGGTTATAGCAACGCTATAACTAGATTATGACGCTAGTTTCCTGGGCATATACATGTGTCAAACTAATCAAATGTGTACTTGCCATATTCTAGTTTATTGTGTGACCATCATGCCTCAGGAAAACCATAAACAGAGAGAAAATCCCCCTAAGTGTACTTTTGTGATGGTGACTACACACAGCTGAGGCATTTCCCCCAAAGGGTCTGACCAGCCACGTGTCTCTAAGCAGGTCACTGTCCTGTGTCCACCACTTCCTTCCTTTCTGTGAGAAGCTGAGCTTCCTTGGGGGGGGGGGGGAGGGATATTCGATATATTTTTGGACCCTTTGGCAGGCCCGGGAGCCTTTAAGAGTACAGATATACAGCAAGGAGTATCCTGGCTGCTGCTGTTCCCACTCTTCTCCCTGTGACTATCACCACAAGCTAAACGGGTTTACAGCAGCGACTGGGAAACAGATTCCCAGCAGCCAGACTCCAATTCGCCCGAAATGGTTGTGCAGCTTTCAGGGTATTTAGTCTTAACGTTTTGGCTCTTGTCAGTTCAACGGATGGGGAGAACTCAGCCAAATCCTCTTTCCCTTTTAAAAAGTCATTGCATTTTGGGGGCGAGCGAGTTTTCTTCGGGAGGGAAGCTCTCTCCAGACCTGGGTTCCCAGACAGGCCTGTGGCCTGGAGGGGCCATCCATCACAGGCCAGCCTGTCACTGACACTCTGAATTTGGAGCTGACCCACAGCGTTCTCTAACTACCCAGTTTCCCCGGGTTCCCCTGACACCCAGTACTGGGATGACCTCCACGGGATGCCTGGGAGCTGCAGGGTGCTCTCTCCCTGCTGGCCTCCCTCACCTGGCCCCACAGCCCTGTAACTTCCTTACCTCGTAGGTGGGGATAGGACCTGGGGGCGGGGGGGGGGCATTGCCATTCCCAGATACATCTCCGTAAGCTGTCCTCGTGACCCACCCTCACTGATCCCATATGGAACCCTCTACTTTCCCCTACAGCAGCCCTTTAACCCCAAATCACTGCTCAATACTCTTAACAGTCCACAAGGCACAGTGGCTGAGGCCTCTCCCAGGGCCTACATCTTGCCTTGTCAGGTTCCAGATCTTTCCATAACAAGCCTTAGGAATCATTCAATCCTACCCCCCCCCCCCCCGCCGCCAATAAATGAATCGCCGCCCCATCAGGTTTCTAAAGAACAGACATGAACCATGACAAGTCAAGACAGCCCTGACTCCTGGGCAAGAAGAGATTATACTCCCCCAACCTGTGGTTAGGGGGCGCCCTGTTCCGATGTCACTGCCAAGCTTTGAAATGCCCGCATCAGACTCTGGATTTCGAACAGCTGTGGGGTCTGGCACCATCCCACCTCCACCCCAAGCTACAGCCACCTTTTCCCAAACCACTCATTGACCATTGACCATTGCCCACCAGCATGACCCGCCTCACCAAGCTGTGGTTTTGCAGGATCCTAGCTAAATCCTGGGAGGGTGGTCCAGGCTGCTGGTGGCAGAGTTGCTCAGTTTTTGTTTTTGTAACAATGCAAACCTTGCTTTAGCATGTGGTGTGTGTGTGGGGGGGGGTAGATCAGAAATCGCTGAAACCAATTAGAGAAGCATCTGGAAAATCCAAGCCCAAGGTTTCCGGCAACCTTGCCACCTGCCCGGATTGGAGTTGAAATGCATCCAAAAGGCAGAGGGAGGGCGGGGAGCAGGAGACTGATCTCCACAGAAATGCGGCCCCAGGAAGGGCAGCCCCAGCCCCACCCAAGAGCATCAGTCATGGGTGAAGTGGCCTTTCTTCTCCCTGAAAATGTCTTGGGTGTAGTGGGGTGCCTCCTCGTTGAGTACGATACGTTTGTTTCTAACGTGTGTGTGTGTGTGTGTGTGTGTGTGTGTGTGTGTGAGAGAGAGAGAGAGAGAGAGAGAGAGAGAGAGAGAGGAGTCTGCCAAACCCATGAAGACAGTACAAAAAAGCTACAATCCTCAGGCCATGGCTCTGCCCCAGGCCCAGCCCCGGGAGTAGACGCTGGTGCCTGCATGCTCTAGAGCCGCCCAGAGCCTGCAGCTCCAGCCCGAGACCCCTGCAGAGTCCTGGGGCCGAGCCGGCAGCCCCAGGCACGGGTGGGGGCACTGGACTTACCTTGTGATTCTGGTAGGAAGTCACCGCGATAAACGCCGTCTCAGGAAAGACGTGGGTGCAGAAAGCAGTATTTTTTGAGCCAAATCCATTATTTTCGTCCGCTTTCACGATGTGTAATCTGGGCTGGTATTTGTGCATGGAATTTAGAATAATCTAGAAATAATAAAGAAAATGAGATTGTAAGAAAAATGAAAACCCCTTTGTTTCCAGATAAAACCCCGCAGTCTACCCCCAAAATGAGCCTCCTCATATAGGCTCTCGAAAAATAGTCCGATTTTTCCCCCTCCTGTTTTGAAAAGGGTCCAGTGATTTCATTAAAAAGAAACATTTCAAAAATGACAATTTCCAACTGAAAAAGCCAGGGTAATATTCCAGGAATCTACCCAAAGCACACAGGGCAGTAAATCAGAATTCTTAATAAAGTTTGCTTAATAAATTAACTCCCTGCGTGGGCACGTTCACCCCCAACAGGAGCAAAAGCAAGTCGGGAGCAAGGAACTGTGCCCCCCGCCCACCAACGCCTGGTGACAATTGTTGGAATTAAAGGGGAGAAGAAATAAACAAACATACAAATAACTCTGCCCCTCCCCCCCAAAAAAAAAACAACTCCAAGAGATGCAAGAGAAGAGGCAAGAAGCGCTGGCAGAACTGAGACAAAAATCGCGGGCTTGGCTCTGTGGAGAATGTACAAAGCGTGAGTCCATGAAAAAAGAGGAGGATGGGGTGGGGGACCCTCCCCCTTCACCATCCAACACGGCTGCCCCGAGGTTCTCCTTCTCCAACTTTATCAACATTTCAGGATCCACAACCGGAATTCTCTCGACTTGGCCCCAGACAGAGCTGCGGCCTCGGCTTTCTTGGGCATATTCCGTCTCCTTCCTTTCTACTCCGTGTGTGGGGTGCTCCCAGGGACTAGCGGGGTCTGGCGGATGTGGCTGCGCTGCTATTCCTACCGCTGGGAGGGGGCAGCCGGGCACGAGGATTCCCCGAGAGGGGCATCCTTCTAAGGCACTAGTCCGCATGCTCCCAAAGGCTGGTGATGCTGATCTTGAGCAAAACCGTTCTCATCTCTACCCGCGAAAGGGCGAATCTCCGCGTGCAACAGGCTGAGAATCTGGCCTGCTCTTTCCCCAGGCCCGCGGGCTGCAGGCCGCAGCGGCGGGGTGTCTGGGTGTCTCTGATTATTTGCAGTGATGCCCTGGGGCCGGGTTCTGGGGCCATCGCTAGAGACCGGCCTGGAGGGGGAGGGCCCCTGCGGCTCCCGGATCCGGGCCGCGCGGCTCTAATCTCGGGCCTCCGCAGCCCGGCCGCCTGCCTGGCCGATAGCGACGCCGGCCCGGGCGGCCTGGCGACAGAGAGACGCAGCGGGGCCTCGCGCAGCCCTGCCGGCGCGGCCATCGGCCCGGCTTAGCCAAATTGCTTTGACGGCCGGGGCCGGCGCGGAGACATCAGCGCAAGGGCTATCTGATGGCCCCTAATTTCATTAGGGCGGCTCGGCTCGGGACTCGGAGCCCCGAGTTTGCGGTGGGAATGCGCGGCAGCTGCGGAGCGCTCTCTCTTCCCCCGGCTCCGAGAGACCTGACTCCCACGATGCCCGGAGGCGGGGAGGGACCCTGAGCCTTCCCCAGGGCCGCCCCCCCCCACCCCAGCGCGACCCCGAAGGCGCGTCAGAGCCGCAGAGGGAAGGCTAGGAGCCCAATGGGGCCCGGAGGACAGTCCCGCTTCCTGCCACCAGGATCCCACGCAGGTCCCCACACTAGGGCCCTAGCTCCATAGGGACGCAAGGTGCATGTGGGACCTTCACAAAATAGCCCGCCTCTCCCCAGCGCTGCACCTGAATGAAGGGCTCGGTACCCGCAGGTACGACGCCCACCAAGCTCGGGATCGGCCCTGCTCTCAGGGCAGCAGCACAACGGGCGCTGGCGACAAAGCACCCGCTTTCAATGGGAGGGACTGCGCTCTTTGGTAGAAACGCCCCTCTGCACCCTTCCGAGCGCTCCCGGCCACGCAGAGAGGAACCCGGCCTCCCTGGTCCCTGCCCCAGGGGCCCGCAGTTCAGTCTGCCACCAGCCACGCAGAGAGTGCGGCTCCCAGCGCATCCATGAAGGGGCCTGCTGTCCCCTTCCCACCTGCGCCCACGGAGATGTCTCATTTGTACCTTCAGCAACTGACCTCCCTCCCGCTCAAACCCATTCCCACCCAGTCCCCTCACGTCCCCAAATCTCGGGGACCACGTTTCTGTCCACGGTGTCTAAAGAAACCTTAGCAGGACAGGGAGCACTTTGGAGATTGGAGACCCGGCCTCACATCCTGCCCCCAAACCCCAGCTGTGGGACCTTGACAAGCCCCCTCCTCTCCCTGGCCTCCCAGTCACAGAGACTGCGGTACTTCTGTCCTCCGCCCCTCCCCAGGCTGCTAGGAGGTTTAAACGCCCCAAGACCCAGGAGCCCACGTGCATGGCGGCATCGCCAACCTGAGGGTTGCAAACACTGAATTCACGGACCGTGTTCTGTCCTGGTGATGCATTCTTTCCAACAACGAGTTTAGGGGCGTTTTTCTAAAAATCAGTGTTTTGTTCTCCACTTGTTTTTCTTTGGGGAAGACAGGGCGGTGCCCTCTGGGGCATCTGCTCAAACTGCACATCTCCTGGAGGGTGGGGTCTGCACACTCAGTATCCTGTACTCAATTCCAGGGGCTCGCCAGGCCCTCTCTCGGGGCCCATGGGACTCCAGGTTTAGGACCCGGTCCAGGTTTGCCCGCTGTGGGCATTGATGGGGAGGAGGAAAGCTAGAAGTTGGGGGGGAACAGGTCTGCCGGGGCTGGGGGTCGGTTTGCCAGGCTGTAAGAGAGGGGGCAGGTGGTCTGGGCTCCCTCTGGGCTGGAACCTCCCAACACTAAGGCAGGATTTGGGAGGGGGTGGGGAAGGAGTGGTCTGGCCTCTGAGCTGGGGGAGTGTGACCATGGTTTGTTTTTCCTGCGGGACTGAAACCCCCACCCCCACCCCTAGTCACAGATGGGACTGGGTGCAGGCCCGGTTCCCAGCCCCGGAGTCCAGGCCCGGAATGTGCAGCTTCAGTCACAGCAAGATCCCTGCTCCTCAGCAAAGGCCGGGCTGGCAGCAGGGACGCAGTGTGAGCTCCAGGCCAGGAGAACCAGGCCCCACCTCCACCCACTCGGGAAAAATGGGCCAAAGCGTGGGATGAAGGATCACAGGGAGGACTGCAGAGGGCAAACGTCTGGGGGGAGAGCGGTGGGCGCTCAGAGGGGCGAGAGAACACGGAAAGCTGAATTAGAAGATGAGAGAAATGAGAGAGGAAAAAGAGAAAGGAAGACCAGATCCAGAAAAAGGGGGGTGGGCGGAGACCAAGGGGTGAAATAAACAAAGCCGGGGAAGGAGATGGGTGGGTTCTAGGAGCCAAGGAAAGGAGGAGGAGGAGGAGGGAGAGGAGGAGGAGGAGGGGGAGGAGGAGGAGAGAGATGGACCTGCGTGCTGGGCTGGGCTGCACCAGGTACTTACATGCCCAAATGGGTCCAGGTGGTTGTTGGTGAGCTTGAGTTTCTGGAAGGAGACCAGCTGCCGCATCCAATGCGCCCCGGTGGCTGGCGAGTCTGGGTGCACGTACAGGCGGCCCGGCATGGCGGGCTCCGCTTTGCCCGTCACCGACCTAAACCAAGGAACCAGCTTCAGCGCACGTGGTGCAGGCGGGTTCGTGCGCCAGGCCCGGGCTGCTGAACGTGAGCATGATCTGGAAGTGGCCTGACCCTCAGGTCTGCCTGGCCCTGCGCTGCCCTCCGGACAAGCTGCCCTCCCTGGCTCCTTTTCTTCCACCGCATCCCGTCCCCAGCACCGGGGGTGCGCGGGCCTAGCAGCCGCAGCCTCTCGCTGCCCACAAACAATCGCGGGATCTGGGAGCTTGGGCGTGCAAAAAAGTCTTGGAAAACTCCTTGAGGGCTTTCAAAGGGGGCTTCCTCTTCAGGCCTCTGCACTCTTGGCAGCTGCGCAGAGATCTACCCACGGAATGGGCCTCGCCCCTCCGCTCTTGCCTGTTTTACTCAAATACCATGGGCCGATTTTGCAATTTCATAAAAAGGCATGTTCAAAGCGGGTAACTCATAAAAAGTAACTGTAAATGGTTTTATACCCCCAAATACCTCCAGCTCTTGGTAACAATACTCTTTTGAAAAATCGACAACCCGCGGGTGCAGCGGTACACATAGGCCCGTTACTGCCTCTGAGCCTCAGTTTTCTCATCTCTAAAATGGGGGCTAATCGCTGCTCTTTTGCCCTTTGGAGTGAGGTCAAGGAAATGCAATGGGAAGGCAGCAAAAGCCTCTGTGCACAGTAGGACCTCAGACAAAGCAGCTGGGTCCGTGGGGAGAGCACCCTCCCCACCTGCCACTCTGGTGCCTACCATTTATTATCTGCAAACTTGTATCTGTGGTCGTCAGCGGGGACGATGTCCATGAGGAGAATGTACTTCGTTTTGGGATTAAGGCCAGTCACCTTCACTTTGTAACTGGGAAACATCCGCCTGAGAGGGGAAGGAGGAAGAACCCAGGAAGAGAGAGAGGGAAGGAAGAAGGGAGGGAGGGGGAGGGGGAAGGGAAGAGAGAATATGAATTAAAATGAATTAAAGCTAATATGAAGAGCATGTCCACAAATTTCAACAGAAGATTCCTTTAGAAACGTGAAAGACAAAAGTGGCCCCGGCTCCGCTCTGGCCGAGATCCATCCCGGGTTTCCCTTGAAGTTACGGGGAGGAGAAAGGCTAAGGAAGTGGCTGGCTGGCCACTAAGTCTAGGCAGAAAATAGAAAGCAGGAGGCAGGGCTCCTGGAGAGCGGGGTTTGAAGGCGGCCTGCATGGGACCCCATTTCCACTCCTGCTTAATGCTCTTTTCAGAGCCAGACAACTATCTTTTAAATTGGGGGCAGGAGGAGGCTTCTTAGGTACAAAGCTGGCCTCCCCCTCCACCCAGCCAGGTGCTTCTGGGCAGCGCTGCCATGTCACGTGGACACCAAAGTGTGTGTGCCCTAGGGACTGAACACAGGTGGGTGCCCACACAGGTCCTGTCCCCGCTTCAGTCCTCTGCCCTCAGAGAGTAGCTCGGCTGGGGACCCCTAACACAAGCCTCGCAGGGATGTATTCCTAAATGCCTCACAACTTCCCCAGGGCACTCTTCCTTGGAGAGTCTAAACTCATGGGCCCGCAGCAAAGAAATTAAAAATCCTTCTAGATTTGGGTTCAGAAAGAGGATCGGGTGGTTGTGTCCCAGAACTGTGGGCGCTGCGCCCTCTCCCAAATTCCTGGCCCGCCTGGGGAGAGTGCGCCCTGGAAAGTAAGCATTCTCAAGGCTCGCGGGCATGAGAGGGCTCAGTTGCTGGATCCGAGGTCGCTCAGGGATGGCGGGAAGGGGAGCCTTGTCGGGGAAGCCTGGGTGTTTATCTGGCCGAGTGAGTGCACTCAGAGGCGGACGGCCGCGCAGGCCTTTTATAGTTAAATCCTCTGGGCTCCGGCTTGGCTCGGGAGAGGCAGCCGCCACCGTGGCGTTCATTCCCAGGCGGAATGGGAAGAAAACCTTAGTTCTTTGGTATAAACAGAACACGCCTCCGAGTTCACCCAGGCCGAGCGGGGGAGCAGACATTGTTTAATTTCAAATAATAATAAATGTCACTATTGTCAGTTTATTGCAGGAGGCTTCGGGCTGGAGAGCCGGGGGCGTCTGGAGGGGCGGCTCCACCCTCCCCCTTCACACACTCGGCGGCTCGGGCCTACCGGCCTCTCCGGCTTCACATGCCGCTGGTCCTGGGTGAGCGCGGGGCTTTCTGCCCTTGGGGACCCACAGGTCCAATCCGGGACGGGAAGCGATGTGGCCAGGCTGTCCCCAGGCCTGGGCACCCTCGCGGCACTCTCACGCACGGAGATTCCACACTGCGCGCCTCTCCCACCCCCTCCCCCGGAGGGCGAGCATTCCCACTAAAACTCCGCGAGCTTTAAAACGGAACTGCAGGGCGAGTCTCCGGGCAGGCAAAACGACCGTGTTTATCGGTGTCTGTATATAGAGCCCGGCCGAGCCCCGGTTCAGTTTCAAAGGCTTCGCCTGCGTTCTATAAACAATGAAAGAGGCAGCGAATACATCCAGCGATTCAGACTCGGCCACAGGGGGACTCGGGAACCTCTCCAAGGTCAGGGCGGGTGGGAAGGAGGGTGGAGGCGCGGCAGCCACGCTGAAACCCGGTCTCATCTTTGAGTCCTCCCTGCACCTCTGTTTTCCGGTCCTCGCTCCCCTCGCCTCTCCTCCTGTTTCTAATGCAGCCACAGAGCACAGCCTCCGGCCCGCGCCGCACTTCTCCTTACATAAGAGGTGGAGGAAATGCGCCCTTGGAAGAAATACCTGTTTCCCCAGTTGAGCCTTCCGGGTATTTCCCCGCGCTGATGGAGGCCCCTGGAGGAACTCTCCACGCCTCTTTACCCGGGCGCAGGCAGACAATCTCTCTCCCTCTCTCTGTCTCTCCCCTTCTCCCCAGCCATCTTTCCTTCGTCTCTCCCACACTCTCCCAGTTTCCCCATGGCCCTCCGCAGAGGCGACCGCTCACCTGCCGGCCTTGGTTATGATCATCTCTGTGCCCACTTCGTGGAATTTCAGCCACAGCTCTCTTTCATGGAGAAACACCTTGATCCCTTCCATGCCCTGGAAGAAGGAGAAAAAAGTCACATGGACAAGCCCGGGGACAGTGGGTCTTCGCTCCCCAAACTGGCCCCAAACACGGACACTTCTTCCCTCCGGAGCCAGTGGGCTCAGAGGCTGAAAACTGTCCCAGCCCACTGCAGCCCCTGGCTGGGAGCACCAGGCAGCCCCGCCCAGGAATCCCCATGGGGGGGCTCCTTCTAATGTCACCTACACCAGCCTAGAGGGGAAACCCAGGCATGGGGTGCTCCAGAACGTCCACTGGGGAACAGGGCTGAGGATGCAACTAAAGAAACCACTCCATCTCAAAAAACCACTCAGGTTCTCCTCACGGAGGCTCAGAAGCCCACACGCACGCCTACAAGCAGGCCAACACTGTAGGTGCGTGTTTATTCTCACCACCACGCAGCACAGACACAGACACGGTGCGATTCTAATTTTAAAATATTTACAGATTGTAATAGGTGCCCGCTGTCCAAAACAAAGATGAATTCTCCAATGTCTATATTAATAAACCTTCTAGGCTCTCCGCACGCCCAGCTTCCTTCCCGCAAGCTGTTTTCATTATGAGCACAGCTTAAGCCATTTAACATTTCCGCTTTCAGCTAAGAGTTACTTCACAAAAGCGACGCAAAAGAAGTTATATACAAACTCTTCGTTTTGCAATAATCCATAAATGAGTGAATTTGCTTTTCTGTAAAAAGGGGGAATCTGCGTTTCCAAAACTGCATGCCCATTCTCGCTGCTTCTCTACAAATAGACATAGTTTCCTGAGACCCGTGAAGGGCAAAGCACAGAGGCGATGAGCTAGTCGGGAAGGACGTCAACATCGCAAGAAGGGCTTTAGCTCCGTCGAATACCTTTTCTGGTGAAGTCACCCCGCTTGGTGCCCCCCTGACAGCTTATTTAAAATTGTGGAGGTCTACCTGGGACCCGGCCCAGCTTCCGGCCCCGCGAGTCCGAGTCCGTGGCTCCCTGCACCCTCCCGCCCTCCCCGCACAGCCAGGCCCCGCGCAAGACAAATGGTGCGCCACTCGGCTCTGGGCAGCTCCGGCGGCAGCGCGAGGAGGCGGGCGGAGGCGAAGGCTACGGAAGATCTGAAGAGGGGTCAAGCCATCGCTCATGCTGGCCTGAAGCAGCCGCTGACCTGGCCCTTAATGAGGCGCTCAGGGCCCAGCCTACACCTAGTGCGTCAGGCAACGGATCTGTGTTCTTGTGAGTTGGCCCCAAATAACTGGAAAATCAAGGCTTCTCTAACGACCCAGTGTGTTTCATACACCCTCCTGCCATAAAGGGAATCGCCCTAATAGCGTGGATCGGAATAAACTAGTACTGGGGGAGGCAGGGCAGGGGAAGGTGTGACTGAGTGGGAGTCGAAAGGAAAGGGCACAATTAGAGGTAGTGGGCGGCCTATCCCTGCCCCCCCCCAAAAAAAAGGGCTTTGGTTTCTGCGGAAGGCCCCTAAGCTAGGGTCTCCTTACCTGCTGGGTGAAGGCGGCCTGTGGGGACGATGGGGACTTGCTGGGGGCCCCTAGCGTGCTCTCTGGCTTTGAGTCACACGGTAGATCCTTTGAGTCAGGTTCCAGGGGTGTGTGCGCCAGGCCAAAGCCCTCTTCTGCGTCGGCCATGGTGTGCCCGGGGCCCTGTGACCGCGCGGGGTCCAGCGCTGCAGACAGGAAGCAGAGACAGAGAGAGGGAGAGAGAGGGAGAGGGAGAGAGAGAAGGTTGGAAGTGCAGTACAAGTGACAAGGGGGCAGTTGGGGCCCCACTTTCCAGCTACCGGCACCTCCGTTCCCAGCGGAAGGAGGCTGCAAAAGGCCCCCTTATTAGTATTGTTACTATTACTTTAGGATCACGCACAACCTCTTGCGAAAGGCCCGCGTCTGACCCAGAGGAGGCAAGCCCGCATCTGCCCTGCGCAGACTCCCCTCGATAAGCCAGCTGCCCGTCAAATTTGTCTGGACTTCTGGAAGAGCCAATAAAGATAAGGCCTGGGTATTTTTGGAAGCCATTGGGTAGGAACCAAAAACAAAACAAAAACCTAGTGTCCTTTTGAGAATTTTTTTTTCTTCGTCGAATTACAGGAGGTCATCAGGGCTGTGTTTCTGAAAACCCCGCGGCGGAACAGTCCTGTGCCGCAGGCAGCATGTCTGAGCAACCCGCCTCTTGCAAAACCAGGAACTTCGGAGGGGGAAGGTTTGCAGAGGGAGAGACCCCTCCGAAAGAGAATTCGCGCGTTCATCCTTTTTCTGTTTCAGGCCTTAAAATCACAAGTCCTTGAGCAGTGAGAGTCCTCCCGTCTTCCTCAACGTTAATAACGTTAAGAACAAGAAGCCAGCCGGGCAGGGAAGCGCCGCGCCGCAGTTCCGAGGGAGTCGCGCTACCGGGTGCGGGCGGCCCGCGCTCTGCCGCCGCCCGGGGCGCGCGTTCGCCGGCTTCCTCCGCTCTCCAGCCCGGGGTCGGGCGTTTTGTCGAGCGGCCAGGCCGAAGGGAGCTTCTCCGAGCTTCAGCCGGGCCTGGCTCTCGGGAAGTGCAGGCCCAAGCTCGGCACTGGCGAGGGCAACGTGGGCCCCAGCGAAACCCGGGCTTCGGGCGTGGAATCGGCCGCCTCGGCCCCACGCAACGCGCAGAGTGGCCCGGGCTTGCAGGCATAGGAGACTGGAACACACAAAACAGCAGCTGCAGAGCTGTTCAAGCCCCGGCGAGCCAGCCTCCTGCTCTGAGCGCTTCCGATCTCCCAAGTAGGAATTTCCTCCCTCGAAATCCGGGAAGACAGAAGGAGGCGCAAGGGATGCCCCTCCACTCAGCGGCCTCTCGTACCAAAAGCCAAATCCCATCCTTGTCCGCAGCGACCCAGAAACGGGCCGAGGACAGCTGCCCAGGCCCCACTCCCAAGAACTTCCCTGCCTGCGCTCTGGGGTTTTCAGGAGGCAGTGAGGGGAGCCCCGCAGTCTGCTCACAACAAAAGATAGCGGGGCTGGCGTCACCCACGTGCGCTCCCAGCACCACCGGCCGCGGGGATAATCCCACCCCTGCGCCCTTGCCAGGATCCCTGGAGCTCGGGGCTGGCGGAGGCGAACAAGATACGGTTTGACAGAACCAGGCCGCGCGTCCCGGAAACCACCCCGCTCCCCTGGCCGCGGCCGCCGGCCCCGCGAAACCTCTGCGAGACGGACTCTGCGGAACCCAGGGCGCGGCTGCTGTGCTGCCCGGCGCGCCTCCCGGAGCCCACTCGCCGGGCTCTCTCCCGGGCCTCCCTCCCGGGCCAGCCGCCGGCGAGGTTACCTCACTCGGTGAAGCCGGTGCATTCACCACATCCCTGGCGCTCCTAGCAGGGAAGCCGGCCGCGAGGAGGCGGGGGCGCCGGCATGGTGGCTCCGGGCTGACGCGGGGGACTGCGTGCGGACTAGAGGCTGTGCTGCCTGCACAGGGCACCCGGCGCTGCAGCCTCGGCCGCCGCGGCCCACTTCCAGCACACACCTCCTCGCTGCGCCGCTCTCCCCCTAAAGACTCCCAAGCTGTCAGGCGCCAGAAGGGCTCCAAATAACGCAAAACAGCAGCGTGGGGGGCGGGAGGGCTCAATAGGATAAGCCCCGTGGCCTGCTCCTCCTTGGAAGCCCCAGGGAGGGAAAGTGGGGAGACCCGAGGAAGCCGTGGGAATGGTCCAAGTCCTCTCTGAGTGCCGCTTTCAGGGTTAAAGTTCCGGAATCCGAGGTAAGATACTTCTCTCTCTCTCTCTCTCTCTCTCTCTCTCTCTCTCTCTCAGAAATACAAGCCGACTCAGCTGAGCTCAGTGACGTTGGGCTGCCTTGATGCTTACAAAGTACTGGAATTGCCTATCCAACTAGCTCCTCTCTCTCCCTCTCTCTCTCTCCCTCTCTCTCTCCCCCTCTGCCTCCCTCCTTCCTCCTCCCTGTCCCTTCCCACTCCCTCCCCCAACCACATTTTCCATTAGATTTCCCGAACACTCACATCACAACACGACTCTCAAACCCAGACCTGGAGATCACCCCCTCCTCTCCACCCCCTTCCCGGCGTCCATCCATCTCTGCTGCTCTGAGAGCGGCTCGGTGGCTGCAAAAATTCCTGCACAAATCATCGCAAACCAGCCGGCTTCTGCTCGGGAAGTCATCCCCACGCCGCGGCCCGTGCAGAGAGCGGAGCCTAAACGCAAGACGCGTGCACACGCGCCCGGCGCCTCCTCTGCAGCCTCACCCGCGTTCTCTTTCCAACGCTGACCTCAGGAGGGAGAGCTACGTGACCCCGCCTGGCCCAGCCGGCAGCCAGCCGCCCTGACATCTCTCCCCCTCCCCACTCATCGCCCAGACTCTCGGTGACTCCGGGGTGAAGGCAGGGTGAAGGTGTGTTGGGATGGGGGTCGAGATCAAAGATGCCAAGAAATCACCATTGGCCCCCACTCCCAGGGCCACCAGACCTCCCTGGCTGGATGTGTACACAGGCAATGCCCAGTTTTATTAAAATAATCAAACAGTCATTGGGGACTGGCTGGGTTTTTCATCTCCCCTTGGCTCTTCTCCCTGCCCCCCCCCCACATGTTTTATTTTGAGGGTCGAGTTGAAGAGGTCAATAGAAGCGTAAACACAGTCAGTATCTTAATCTGAGCAGACCCAGATTGGAGCCCAAGTGCTTGGGATAAATGTCAGGGTTCCTGTTCTCATCTCCTGTACCCCCTCACCCTGTTCTTTTGTGGGGCTCTGATGAGCGACGTGGACTTGCAGGCCAAGGTCTGGGTAGAGCGATTCAGGAAGGAGAAATGCCCCGGAGACCAGCCGCCCCTCGGGTGATCCCCTGTGGCCACGGGGACTGAACGGAAGGCAGGCCTGACACGTCGCTGCAGAATTCCAGAGTGAATTGTCCAGCCCCAGCGGTGGGGCGGCCTGGGAGGAAAGCAGCCGAGCACTTGCTCCAGGTCCCACTGCACCTTCCAGGTTTGTTTGCACACAGCCTTTCACTGAGGCTGTTTATTTATTTGTGAAAACACCCTCGCCCTTCCGAAGTGTCAGCTCCCAGGACGTGGGGCTGGCTAAGGAGGAGACCCCCGGGCCAACGGCAGGGAAACCAACATGGCCTCGGGCTGAGGCTGATAGTCTGCATCTCTGGCAAAAGGAAAGGGAAATCCAGAAAGACCTCTTCAATCCCTGTAAATTCTCCGAGATTTGCGGATAAAATAAAGTCCCATAAATAACCTGCCAGCCCCTCAGGAGAGGGAAAATCCCGACTCCCCCAAGCCACCGCCTGGCCAGAGCCACGGAAGTTTGTGGCTGGCGCGGAGATGGTGCAGGCCACCAAGCGAAATGGGGATTCTGAAGCCCCCCGGGGGAATCTATTCCTGCCAGGTGACACCCGAAGGCAAAATGCAAGAGCATGCACTCTCCCGTGGCCCTCAGAGCTAGCACCTGAGAGGGGGCATTCGGCAGGGAGTTGGGGCGGGAAGCTTGGGGGGCTGGGGGCAGGCGAAGAGTAGAGAGGAACCTATTCCCCCCTCCTCCCCAGAGCTTTCCGGGGCGACACTCACCTCCAAAAATCCCACCTCTTCTAGCCGGTGCAAAAGCCAGGAGTGACGCCTCCCTGGGGTGGGGGGCTCAGTGAAGAGTTTGAAAAAGGCCCCCAAAAGAGATTCCTTTTAGGCCAAACCTTCTTCCAGCGTCTGTCAAGAGTAGCATGTACCTCCCAGCTCGAAGTTGGTTTGTGGTCTTGGACAAATTAAATATTACTGTTTATTACCAGGCATACCCCAATAAAATAAAGAGGCAACCAGGCGATACCGGCTATCTCACCAGCCGCTGCACCTATAGGACTTGGAGACGTCACGAGTCACGCAACCCGTCCGCGCTGTCACGCTCGACTGGGGGGCAGTGGCGGGAGGTTAATTTCTCTCCATCTTCGCCTATCAGTCCGCGGGTCGGCGCAGCCACCAGTCCCGGACGCCTGGGCCACGGGAATAAATAAAGAAATAAACAAACCCCGCGCCCTCTGGGGAAATGGGGGTGGCGAACTTCAGACACAAATTGAGCCAAGATCGATTTTCTTAGGGAGGGGGAGGGGGCCTTTGCACGAAGGGAGGTGGGAGCCCACCTCAGCCCACGCTTGGAAAGCAATCTGGCTGTTCCTAGGGAGACGAGGTCTCTTGCAGGGGAGTCCCCTAATTATTTAAAAATTATTTTTTTGAGGAGGAGCTCTAGGCAAGGGCATGTTGGGCGTCCCTGTAGCTGGTTCTGTTCGGGAAGGGGTGGCTCAGGGTCCCCGTGCAGACCAGCTTAGGAGTAATGACTGGGCTATCGCGGAGGGGAAATGACACAGAGGCTTGGGAGGAAGACAGAAAGCCGGGGCCTGAGTGTTTCTTGCTGAGAAAAAGTCCATTCTGCGAAAGGTTCTTTAGCTCAGTTGTGGGGTGCGTGGCCCAGCGCTGCGGCGGGGGGCAGGGTGCGAGGGGGTGATGGGGTGGGCATGGGGAGAGGCTATTTCTGCAGAGAAAAATTATAGCTCCGGGGCCTGCAGAGGGACGAGGAGCTCTTTTGTTTTGTAATAACGTTTGTTATTATTTCTGTTCTCATCGATGGGCATAACTTCTACGCAGACCCGTGGAGGGTGCGCGCGAGCTTTTTGCACGCCGCTGGGAACGCGCTGGGGTTCGTTGGGAATCGCGCTGCGTAGACGCCCCCGGCGGCGGGAGAGGAGAGCTAGGCCTGCCCAGCACTGAGCCGGCGAGCAAGCGCCGGCCTTCTGGAAGGGTAAGTTCCCCGCCAAGGGGCCCCGAGGGAGCCGGACTTTGCAAGCTGGACTTGCCCCCAGCTTCGGGGTTCGATCCTGGCTTTCGCGCGCCCCCAGTCCCTCGGGCTTTCCGAAGCCTGGCCTGGCTCCAGGCGTGGTTCTTCTGGGGCTGGAGCGGCGGCAAAAAGTGCAGGAACGCGGTCACTGAACCCCCCAAGGAGCTAATGAGGTCAGGCCCGCGGGGAGAGCGCGCAGTCGGTCCCAGCGGCTGATGCGGGCGCCGGGGCCAGCCGGCCGCACACTCCGTTGCTTCCAGCAAGCAGAGCCCGTGGCCCCACGCTTCGGCCAGGCCGCACTGGCTTCCGTGAGCTTCGCTTTCGTTTCCCGAGTTACTCATCACTATCTTCTCCCCAACCCGAGGCCCGTGGGGGCAGCGTAGCTCCCAGATGCCAAGTGCGCAACCCGAGGCCCTAAACCCAAAGCCTGGAAATGAGTTGCTCTTTGACCTCAGGGCCGAGGTGGGCCGGAAACCGAGGCCTGGGTCCCGCTGGGGCTGCGAGGGGAAGGCGAAACCCTGAGCGAGACAAGTTCCTTTCCATTCCACTCCCTTCTCTCAAATCCCCGGTGCGGGGGCCCAAAACCACCCGGCAGACTCACAAAGGGTCCCACCAGCTCAGCCCAGGCCCCTCTGCCACAGCGCTGGAGGCCGCGCCGCGCGGGGAGAGGGAAATAAAGACTTGGGCGAGATTGGAGAATATTTCTTCTTTTCCCCAATCATGGGCAGTAACTGGAAAAGGCTGCCACGCTCACTTCCCTTCCTCCAGGCCAGAGCTGGGTTTCCCTGACCCGCCAGCTCCCTTTGCTCCCCAAATCTATTTTCCCCGTCTCACGGCGTCCCGTCCCTGGTTCTCACACTGCGGGGGCAGGAGAAGGGGCTCCTACTTACAAAGTCAAAACCAAAACAAAAGCGAGGACCCACTGCTCTTGGCCTTTTTTTCTTTTCTTTAGTCTTGTCCGGTTGTTTTTTTTTTTTGTTTTGTTTTGTTTTTAAGAACGTCACCATCTTCTTTTCTCTCCAAAGAGAACTGGCTTAAGAATCCGCCCCATCTCTGTGTCTCTCCCTCCGGCCCCTGCCTGACTCAGGTCTCCACGGAAGGAGAGAAGTAGGGAGAAGTGCGCTCGGGGCTGGGAAAATTAATCCGAATCACAACAATAGAAATGATGACAAAACTAAACTTTGACCAACTCATTTTCCGAAAGCGAGGGTCAGACGGAGGGTGGGAATTTCCCTGGTTTCTCAGGGGGTCACTTTCCCTCCTGCCTAGTTAAATCTGGCTCTCTTATATTTTCTCCAGGGCTGCAGGGTCCGACTTCCCAGTGTTTCATTCGGTGCCTCACTTCCCCCCTTCTGACCGGATGTATGTGAGAGGAGACTGGCTGTGGGTGTTCTTTTAACATCCATTTCCCCCCAATATTTCTCCAATGATTACTCCCACTTATTGTACGTAGCGTCCTGCACGTCGGTGTCGGTTCCTGTGCCTCCCGCTCCCCCAGTCTGGCCGCTGAGATTTCTGTCCCTTGATCTAGTTTATGAAATGAGAAATGGAAACGGAACATGGTTGGGGGGGCCCAGCTGAGATAGTGAGGCGCAAACAGCTGAGCTGGGGGTGTAACGGAGCGCTCCTCTTGCCCCTCCGAGCTGGGTGTCCCCAGTGAGGAGAAGGGTGCGGGTCTTGCGCTGAGAGAGCGTGGAGCCGCCCGTCCTGCGTGCTGAGCTGAGCCTGAGAACTCCGGCCATATCTACTGCCCAGAACCTCTAGAAAGACCTCAGGGTGTAGCCAGCACGTCTGCGCGGCCAGCACATCCCCAAGGCCTCCAAGATGTGGGGGAACACACAGAATTCCAGGCTGTGACCCGGGTGATAGAGACTCCAGGTCTGGGGTGCAGGCGGGGGCCTGTCTGGAGACCCCCTCCCTCAACAGGAGGGTGCAATGGAAACTTGGGAGCCCGCTGCTCTCGGGGCTCTGGAAAGACAAATTTTCTTTGGCAAAGGGAACGGTGTCGCGCTGTCGACACGGCAGACTATTTTTCTTGTTCCCTCATAAGGAGGGGTAGGGGGGGGAGAAAAGAGAGCAAGAAAGAGAGGGAAATTAAATCCACACGTGTTAAGCTTGCTCAAAGGGCCGGATTCAAAACCAGAGATGAAACTGCGCCTCCAGTTCTGGCTGCTCGCCGGCCTCCTTCCAGCCAGCCCCAGCCTGCGAGCGAGGCGTCCCCACCGGGGAGAATTCGATCCGATGTTTCATAAAGCGCTTTGTGTCAGG
The DNA here is from genome assembly GCA_026230045.1 of Corynorhinus townsendii. Lineage (NCBI taxonomy): Eukaryota > Metazoa > Chordata > Mammalia > Chiroptera > Vespertilionidae > Corynorhinus > Corynorhinus townsendii. The sequence goes on along the minus strand of JAPDVU010000014.1, from coordinate 8,802,657 downwards.
GGGTTGGGGGCAATGGTTCCTTTCTGTCTACACCGCAGAGTCAGAACTCGGAGCGGCAAAGAAAACAAAGGAGGTCGGATGGCGAGGCTCCTTGCCCCTGTGAGCCCGCGCAGCTCCCGTCTCCCCAGGAACCTCGGGTATTCGTGGCCACAGCGGGCCAGCCCAGTGGTTTTGGAAATGCACGCCATCTGCCCAGGCTTTTCGGACTTGGGCCTCCCTGGGTCGAGAGAGCCCAACAAGCTGTTGTATTGACGCTGGAATCGCCAGCCTAACCTGCCGCTGACACGCGCCCCCGCACCCCTCTCTTTGGGGAGAAACTTGCCGGTTAGGAAGCTGCAGGCCCAGCCGAGGAGGAGCCCTGCTCGCTCGGGGAAGGGGCGGACGGAGGCAGCCAGCCCTCCTGGAGCTGCGAGTGAAAACTCTAGTAATGACGTTAAGGAGGTGAAGGGAGGCGGGTGGGGGTGCGGGTGCGGAGGGCGGCCAAACCCCAAACTGGAGGGATCGGTCACCAAAACGATTGCTTGGTCGAGACCTCTAATTTTTCTTCCCTTTCAGCCCGGGGAGGGAGCGCCCGCCTCGGGCCTCCTCTGGCCTCCGCGTGCAGGGTTTCCGCCCTGCGGGGGCAGCTGCGACAGAAGGGTCCGGAGCAGGGGGACCCAAGACGCGCGCTCCCCGGCCACAGTCACACCCGGGAAACACTGGGGTGCAGCGGACAGAGGTTCTTGGTGGAAAAGCTCCTGGCGATGTTTCCGGGAGGGCCCTGGGTTTGCTGGTCACCATGGCAACCCCGGAGCCCCGTCGAACAGCAACCAGGCACCCCGGGGACCAGCGCGCACATTTGCCGCCCGTCCTGAGGCCTGCAAGGCTCTGTCCCTGGGGCTCCGGACTGTCCCAAGGCCCCCCGAAGTAGCTTCCATGAGGCGGGGGGGGGGGGGGCAGAAAAATCCCCTTTTTTCAGCGGAGGAGAAAATGGAGATTTAGTACCATCTCTGAGGAAGGTTCTGATCCTGAGAGAAAGCCCCACCTAGAGTTCAGGGCGCTGACCTGGTGGGGAGGGTGCAGGCAGTGGCGGGCGGGACACTTCCACGCGGCGTGGAGTCCCCGCATCTCTTCACACGGACTGCTCACCCCCACCCGCCCCCAGGCTCCCCGTCCCTCCATCCAAGCTTGCCTGGAATGACCTCTCCTAAAGGGAAGGAGGAAGGTCGGCAGGGAAGCTGGCGTCGTCCATGTCTGCAAGGTCTATTGCGGGAAAGAATAAATTCTCCTCCATTTCCTTCTAGAGAAAGCATGTCTGCGGGAAGCTGCGATTGAAAGAGCCCTGGAAGGGTATTGGGGGTGCACTTCCTTCTTCTTGAACCAGGAGGACAGGATGCCATTGGCATTTTGGAGGCAGCGAGCTCTGAGCAGGACCAGGGTGCTGAGCAGCTCAGGCTGACCAGTGTGGCAGGGATGGAGGGTGCCAGTGAGGGGGCACAGAAAGAAGGGGGCCTGGCCTGGGTGCTGCAGAGGCCCTTGGCCATGGGGTGGGAGTGACTCCTCTTTTGGGGGCCTACCCCGGGTTTCACTCTGTACCCCATTCATCTCCAGGCTGGCCAGGAAAGACAGCACTTAGCCTCCTTCCCTCTGCCTCCATGGGGCCCCCCCGCAAGCCTCCCAAAGCCCCGGGCTGGCCTGTGCTGCCCCACAGTCTGCAGAGGCTCCCTCCACCTCCAGACCCCTGTCTCCTTCCCGCCCCAGGACCTCGCATTCATATTCTCAGAAGAGCCCCGTCGGTGTCTACACAGCCACAAAGAGAATGCGAGCATTTGAGGCTCACAAACCAGTTGGCATTGGAGGTGCAGTAATAGCTAACGTTCTGGCAGGCCGGAGCTGTTGTAGCAGGTTCCACTCACTCATGTGGCTCAGAGAGGGCGAGGACCTGACTAGTCACACAGCCTCTGCAGAGGTGCACCCAGCTGCTCCCACCCCCTAGGCTGCAGGAAGAGGCGGAAAGGGAACGCCGGCACTTCCCGGTGGGGTGGGCAGCTGGCTGTGGGCTCAGCCTGCTGAGGTCAACGCTGGAGGTGCAGAGGCCTCAATGGGATGACGGCCTGCAGGGTCCGGGTGGACGCAGTTTCCTAGACTCTGGGTTCTCAGGGTGGAGGGAGCAGGCCAGGCGCCGCCCTGCAGCCTTGATGTGATGCGCTTCCTGAGCCGGTGGAGTCCCGCTGCCTCAAGGTCCCAGTGGTGGGCCTCAGGGAGGTCCCAGGGCCCCATAGGCTGGGGACCCAGAGGGACCTGTGCCTGGCGCTGGGCCTGAGGACTTGCAGTCACGTTCTCTTATTGTCCCTCTTCTAGATTCTTCTTCCTGTTGCTTGTTTGTCCCGGCAGCAGAGCACACCTCTCCCACGCTGGCCTGGCTGCCACAGCCCAGGTTAAGAAGGGAAGGGGGGGACTCTGAGATCCAAACCTGGGAGTAGGGTCCCAAATGGAGGCTCCAGGGGTCCCCGCTCTTTCACTTCCTCTCTTCACTTTCCTTTACCAGGGACCAGCCAGCGCTGGTCTTCTAGGGGTTGATTCTTCCCGACCCCCACCACCATGCAAAAATATGCTTCCTCTAAGGCTGCCCCTCTCCAGACTCACCAGGGGCCTCCACACCTTCTCTGTCAGGACGCGGGCCAGGACACCAGATTCTGTTTTGGGGGCTTTCTTCTGGCTCCAGCTCACCAACAACAGCTCTGCCAAGAGCCCGATTTCCTCCTGCGCCCTGGTGAGTGCGAGGCCCAGCAGTGGTGCCTGACCCACAGCACCCAATCCAAGCTCAGGACCACGCATTCCCCATCCCCATCCCCAGTCTCCACCCTGTGACTCAGCTCCAAGTCCTACTCAGCACCCGAGAGGCAGAAAGGCGGCTGTGCGACTCCTTCTATGTGGCTCAATATGACTGTCGCCCGGTGGGTGTGGCTCAGTGGTTGAGCATCAACCTACGAACCAGGAGGTCACAGTTCAATTCCCGGTCAGGGTACATGTCCAGGTCGCAGGCTTGATCCCCAGCATGGGGCGTGTAGGAGGCAGCTCATCAGCGATTCTTTCTCATCACTGATGTCTCCATCTCCATCTCCCTCTCCCTTCCTCTGAAATGAATAAAACACATTTTTAAGTTCACGCTGTCCTCCAGCCTCTGTGGTGCCAGTGTGCCCTCTGAGCAGGGACTTGGGGTGCCCCTCTGCTGTGTGGGAGTCTGTGCGCATGTCAGTGTGTGTCCTTCCTCGAGAGCGGGCATTTAAAATAGCTGTGGATGTTCCTGTGCGCCTCCTTATGCAAAAACATCCGCGAGTCTGCACGGTACATACGAGCCCGCGTGTGTGGTTCGGGCCTGTGTGGGTCCGTGTCGGGCTGTGGAAAGCCTGTGTGCGTCAGGGCAGCCACCACAGGTCAGACGTGCCCTGGGCTCATAACCCCGTGTTCAACTCCCCTCTACTTTTATTAGCCGCTTTTATGATTATTATTTTACCGACAGCTCCACGCGGGCACCAGCGGCCGGCCTCCAGGAAAGCAGCCCAAGTCGTGCCTTGCAGACGGGAGGCCACGGGGGCTGTCTACAGGCTCCCAGGCCACCGGGCTCTATATTTGGAAACAAATTCCACAGTCACTTCCTGGGAACTGGGCGAAAGGTGCCTGGGAGTGGAGGAGACAGCGTCATAAGAGAAACCCCCTCCCTCCCTGCCCCCCGCACTCGGGGAAAGCCCCCACACCCCTGACAGTCTGGAAACACCAGTAAAGCCAGGGAAGAAGGTCAATAACATCGCCTTAGCTATGTCCGGTGCCAGGTGGGGACTGGAAATATCAGGGGGATCACTGTGTGAAGTGTATGATTGTCTCACCACCGAGTGTACACCCGAAACCCATGCAAAAAGAATGGGGAAAAGGAAAAGGGCCCCATCCACACTTGCCAGGAGGCAGAGTGACGGAGGGGCGGCGAATGCACAGGCACACCCAGCCACTGCCCAGCATCCTGTGCGTGTGCACCTGCCCCAGGACAGGTGGTCTCCGGGTCCTCACCGCATTTACTTTTGGAAGTTGGTCCCAAGCAATCAGGTGCTGCCGTCCTCACTCCCAGACAGCCTCCGGCCTTGTCCCCAAGTCCGTGGGCCTGGTGGGCTGTGTAGACACCAGGGGGAGGCCAGGGGGAGCAGCGCTCACTGGGCCGCTGAGCCCATCCCCCACCAGTCTCGCCTGAAAGCAGCCGGGCTCTGGTTCCTGCCACCTGTGCCCTGGGGGCTGGGAGGCAGCTGGCTGGCCTGTGCCCTGTGCCCTGGGCCCTTGCTGACACCACTGTCACAGCCTCTGTCCCCAAGGGAGTCAAGCAGCAAGAACCACTAGGGAGTCACTTTTGGCACAGACAGCCATGCACAGTCATCTGACTGTGTGGCGATCCTGCCACACACACGATCAGGGACACCCCCCACATATGTAAGTGTGGTCATTTTGTGGCACACGGCGCTGGCCATACTCATCACACACATGAATGTACACATACTCACTCACTGTCACACACACACACACACACACACACACACACACAAACACACACACACCCTCTCCCATACTCATTGTCACAAAGACGCATACCCACCTGCCACACTGAGTCAGACACACACACTGCGGTCACACAGTCGCCCACAGGCTCACACCTGCCCACATGCAGGCATTCACTCAGCCACACACAACCACAAGCAGCCACACTGCCCACAGTCACGCACAAAAAGCCTCTCACACAATGAAAGGCCTTCACCCTGAGTCACACGCACGAGCCATGTGTACCTGCACGCACACACATGCTCCTCTGCACGGTCAAGTTCACAAGCTCTCCTTGGTGATCTGCATTCAGTCAGTGGGTCCACGGGCCCCTTGGACCCTCACATCTCCTCTCCTGCAGCCTGGCCCACGGACACACTCGGCTGGAAATTATTCACCAATGGCATGGTGAGGTTCCCCTGGAGAGAACCCCGCGACTCAACAGCCCCACCCAGGCTGCGAGTCACCAGTTCAGGAGGAGGAAGGACCGGTGGGTTTTTGCAGCTGGTGAGAGAGAAGCCATTTCCAGAACCCATCCCCTCGCCATCCTCACTGGGCCTATCACCCCTGGGCTTTGACACAGGCCCATCCCAGAGGGCAGGACCCAAGTGAGCCTCAGCAACAACTAGTCCAACTCCTGAATTTTACACACGGGGAAACTGAGGTCTAGAGGCACAGAGACAGACAGGGAAGGAAACTGTCAAAGTTCCCCAAGACTTTAGAACGGAACTGGGACTGGAACCCCATCTTCTGCCCCATGCAGACCACACTGCACGATTGCTGGACACTCCCCTCCACAGCGTTCACCACCCTTCCGCCCACTGGCCAAGTCCAACCCCCAAATGCTTTTTCCATTGACCTTTAGAGAGAATGGAAGGGAGGTGGAGAGACAGAGAAACATCGATGTGAGAGAGACACATCGATTGGTTGCCTCCTGCACGTGCCCCGGCAAGGGCCAGGGTCGAGCCTGCAACCGAGGTACTGTGCCCTTGACCAGAATGGAACCCTTTCAGTCCACCCATGGGCCGACGCTCTATCCACTGAGCCAAACACGGCACTCGTCCCTTTCACATAGTCAGTACTAGATAAATATTTAGTGAGTAAAACATGAAGGTATTCTAGCTGATGGACTCAGAGCCCGAGATGTGGAGACACAGTCAAAAGATATATCAGGAGCCGATGAAAGGCAAGGCGCTGCAGACCTCGCCCGTCCGTGCATCACGTTAGAGCCGTGGTCGGCAAACTGCGGCTCTATCGGGGGCTTAATCACAAGGAACAACAACAGCCTGTAATTATTGGAATCGAGAGTCTAGGTCAGTGGCCGGCAAACTCATTAGTCAACAGAGCGGCAAACTGCGGCTCGCGAGCCGCGTGAGTTAGAGCAGAAGTCTGAATGGTGAGGGGTTTGGAGAGAACAAAACCCTGCGGTAGCTCCGTCCCTGCCCCAGGTGCCCCCTGCCCCTGGCATCCCTCCCATGCCCTCTGGGCCATTCTTTTGTCCCCTCCATTTGTTCCCAGGAGCCCGGAGAAGGAGCAGGCAGATAAGTGAAAGCAGTGTTTTTATAGGCCGATAAAAAACACACGCTTGTCTAGAAAGGTCTGTCCCACCTCCCAAGTGTCCCTAATTGGGCATTTGCCCAGTGCCCTCTCCCCCAGGGCTGCAGACACCCTGGGAAAGGTATGTCTTCCCTGGCCTTCTTCCTTCCGCTCTATTGCCCTCTGTCTCCCCCCTCCTCCTACCCCCCCCCCCAATGAGGATGGGCCCACCAGACCTTTTCCAGGAAGCCTTTGGATCAGGAGGGAGGTGAGAGAGGTGAGGAAGAGGGGTGGTGGGGAGGGAGGGGTCCGGATTTCCCCAAGTGGGTTCGCTATGCCACTATTTAATGGTGCCAACTATATTAAATTCTATACTCTAGCAGCCTCTTAAATCCATTTATGGCCCAAGCTAGACCCTGAGCTGTAATAATAATAAAAATAAAAGAAAGAATTTATGCACCCAGGGTGTGGACCCGTCACCGGCAGAAAAGAAAGAGCTGTTTCTCGCTGATCTCGCTGGCCTGCCGCCCGGCCCCTGGCCTCCCAGTTCCCCTGGGCCGAGGCTCCCAGGGGCATGGAGGGTACCTGGTCTCCAGTGGGAGGGGCGGTTTCTGGAGCTCGGAGGAAAGTCAGCTTAAAGGAGCCCTCTCGGGAGCTGCTCTCTCTGGAGCTTGTAGAGAAGGACTTTCTTGTATTCTATTACTTATATTATGTTTAGAGCAGTTCTAGACCCAACCTGTGGCCAGGCACTATGCAGAAAGCAAAGAACTGGGGTGGAAACGGCTTAGAGAGGAAGCTGGGGGTGGGGGCGCAGCCCCCAGACATTGCCACAGGTTGAAATCCAGACCTTGTCACTTCCTGGTAGTGGAAACTGAGCAAGTCTCTTGACCCCTCTCAGCCTTAGTGTCTCAATCTGTACAATGGGTCTCATAAGAATACCAGCCTCAGGTGGTGCTATGAGGGGAAATAAAAATGATATCATGCCCTAGTTGGGCTCAGTGGACAGAGTGTCGGCCTGAAGACCGAAGGATCCAGGGTTCGATTCCGGTCAAGGGCACATATCCCGGTTGCAGGATCCTCCCTGGCCCATACCCTGGTCAGGGCGCGTGCAGGGGGCAACCAATGAATGTGTTTCTCTCACATTGATATTTCTCTCTATCTTTCCCTCTCTCTTCCACTCTCTCTGAAAATCAATGGAAAAATATTCTCAGGTGAGGATTAACAAACAAACAAACAAAAGAAATGATATCCTGTATGTCATTTTACTTTATGCCCACATCCTTGAGGAGCCCTTCCCATGTGACTCTGAACTTGGCCTCGGTGTCTTGCTTTGGCCATGGGACCGCAACCAACTTGACACATTGTGCATTTCTACTCTCTCATCCTTCCTTTTCTCCATTTACAGCTGGGCCAGCCTGCAGGAGGGTGACACAGAACTGAGTCAGCCGGGTTGTCCCAGCCAAAGGCTTAGATAAGTAAGAAAGCCCAGCCAAGAACAGAAAAGCCACGTAGATGGCTTGGCTGACCTGCAGGTGATCACAAGCACCTAGGTAAGCCCCAATTGGCAGAGCCTTCCAGTAACCCATAGTCTAATTAGCAAAAATAAATGCTGTTGCTGTAGCCGGTGGTGTTGGTGGCTATTTGTTACGCAGCATGAGCGTGGCGGTTGATAACTGATACAGAGCCTTGAGCTGAATCCAGCCCCGACTATCCCCACATTCCAGGTTTGGCCAAGGAAAGGAGTTTTAAGGCTTTAGCTGCAAAAGTTCAGGCCCTGACTTTAATTTCAAAGGTTGGTTTTTTAAAGCATCAGAAATAGATGGGTGCTTCCGATTTCCAACCATGGAAACGGGAGAGGACAAGAAGTGAGAGGAATTCCTGTAAGGCCCAGTCTAGGCTGAAACAATGTCCTGGTTAATCTACACACAGGCCTGGGTTCAGTGAAGCTGGATGAGCGATCCCGCTGAGAAACACCAGGGTGGGTTTCCATAGCACAAGTTGTCACAGTGGACAGCGTCCGTTTCCTCCTCCAGTTACAGCACCCTGATTTTCCCTGGAAATCAACCCTGCCTCACTCTCATTACCCAGCAGATGGCCAATTAGCATATTCCAGCCCCAGCCACCATGATTGGTTCAACAGTAGTCACGTGTTCAAATTCTATCCAATCAGAAGTTATTGTGGGACTTTGGCCAGACACAATGGACAGAGAAGACATCTGGCCTTAGATAAGGAAGAAAGCGGTGGACTTAGAGTTTTAAGAATGGAAAGCCTCATGTTGCTGGCCACCATTTCATTACACCAGGAAGAGCCTGCCCAAAGGGGCAAGTGCCTGACATTCCTAGGAGTCCGTTTTCCAACGGGTCAAAAGGGGATCATAATTGTGGCCCTCGCAGAATTGTTGCGAGGGTTTGAATGAGATAATACTGGGAAAGTATCAGGCGAGTGACCCATCAATGTTAGCTATTGTGATTCATTTGGTGCAACCACTGGCCGAGACCTGTAATTGCTATTTAACCTGCAACTAGAAATGAGCAGATATGTATGCGCGCCTCTGTGATGCTTTCCATGTGCGCATGGATGCTGGTAAACATCTTGCATGGCGTATGCTCCCAGATGCGCTAGTAAAAATTCAAGCCACTCTTTTCAAGTGGAGAGAATCCTGACTCTAATCAGGCATGTCCTTTGGCTTGCTCCAGGGAGGGGCGGTTTGAAACGAGCCACTCTGAACTGCCCCTGGCCACCAGAGGCACCGATGTGGCCGCTGCAGAAGGCACTGCCTGCAGTGAGGACCAGATGAGGTTGGAATATGTGTCTCCTCAGGGCCATCCTCAGCCTCCCTTCCCTCCAAGGATGCGTTGCTATCCTTGTGCGGCTGTAACAATCGGCACGCACCGAGTGGCTCAAACAGCAGAAGCTCATTATCTCACAGTTTTAGAGGTTGGTCTGAAGCCAAGGTGTGGCCAGGGTTGGCTCCTTCCAAGGCTGGTTCCATGCCCCTCTCCTAGCTTCTAGAAGCTTGCTGGCACTCTTTGGCATTCTTTGTCTTGTAGGCGCCGCGCCCTGATCTCTGTGGTCATGGAGTTCTCCCTGTGTGCAAATCCGTATCCAAATTTCTCCCTTTTATAAAGACACCAGTCCTATTGAATCGGGGCCACCTGACCTCATTCTAACATCATTGTCACCATAAAGGCCTGTCTCCAAATAAAGTCACATTCTGAAGTCCCGGGAGTTAGGACTTCCAAGTGTGAAATGAATTTGGTGGGGGGGGCGGGGGGGGAAGAGACACAATTCAACCCATAGCAAGGGGATTGTACCCTCTGTGCTCACCCACAGAGCATATCCCGACCCGTGGGCATGTTTCCAGTATCCGGGTAACTGAAATCCACAACCATGGGTCAGAGAGACATCCTGAGGGCAAGGCCCACGTGACAGGCATTCTGGGAAGGAAAAAAAGCAACAAAGGACCTGATGCCTGTCGCTACCCCTAATGGATTACTTACTCCCTCTGAGCTTCCACTTCCTCGGCTGTCACGTGGGCCTGCTGGGAGAGGAACAGTGTGATACGAATTAAATGAAGTCATACGTGGCACAGGAAGGTGACTGGCATGTCACTGGTGAACAACGTCCTGCGGTTCCCAGGCCACAGATCTGTGTCCCAGGTTCTGCACTGACAGTTTCAGACTGTGTGGCCTTAGTAGGTTGACCCACTCTCTGAGCCTCAGTTTCTTCACGTCTAAAATCAAGATACCGTCAGGACCCCCCTCAGTGGATTTGGGAGACGGTAAGTGGCCACAAGAAGTGCCAGGCAGCTGAAGCCTAGGGAGGGCTCCATAACTAATAGTTACCCCCCCCCCACACACACACACACCATTGTAGCCCTGGACATTTGCTTTGATCCTATTTTTGAAGAACAGATTTGGCACGTGCGCGCGCACACACACACACACGTGTTGTGCATCCTTGAACCTGATACTTGAGTGAGACAAATCCCCCAAAATCTCGGCTGTGGATCACCCTGTTCACGTCTCTGGGGAGAGGTTGGACCCGTCTCTTTGGAAAGAGACACCCGCTCCCGCCGTATTCCCGAGGAAGTGTCTGGAAAGGGGCAGCGGACGAAGCGGAGATTGTAAAAAATCCTCAGCAGCTCGAAGCCCACAAGCAAGGGTGTCGGTCGGAACACCTGGCGCTATCTAGGCACCGTTTTACGACAATGCAGCTGTAGGCTGTCCCGGTTCAGCTTCCCCCCAGCCCCCGCCCCCGCCCCCCTCTCTCATAAAGTAGCCATGCCTCGATTTATATGAAGAGACAATGAGGGGAAGTGTGTCGACCCATCATGTCCTATGAGACCGCAGTCATTTACCTGCAACCCTTCACGTTCCAATGAGGGGAGATATCTGCACAGCCCGCGTGGATCGCGCTAACCACATCCTCTTTTCCCAGGAATGTCAGTCTCTGTTTATTTATATCAAAGCCTTCTTTCCCTTTTCACACCCCTGAAAAGAAAGCGCACCATGAGGGGATGCAATATATCGAAAGGGCCCGGGGGGTGATTAAGCATTAATGGGGGGCAGTCTGACTCGGAGCTGCCTTATAGTTCCTCTCCCGCTGGATTATGAAGGCAGTTCAAAGGGTGGCCCGAGCGTCGAGGTGGCTTGCTTAAGGGTTGGGAAATCTTAAATCGAGCCTTTCATCTCTGTGGCCACATTCTGGCTGAGAAAGTCATTACCATCTGCTTGGAGGTGGGTGGCCAGGGAGTCACGCTGGTGGACGCTCAGCCACTTTCTACATCTCAGCGGCCCTGGACAGTGACCTGGAAGACTGCATTCCCGTGGCCACTCAATGAACACGTCTTTATTTTTTTTAATTAAATCTTTACTGTTGAAAGTATTACATATGTCCTCCTTTTCCCCCCGCTGACCCCCTTCTAGCCCGCCCACATCCCCTGCCCCAGGCCTTCACCACCTTATTGTCTGTGTCCACATGGGTTATGTATATATGCTTACAAGTTCTTCAGTTGATCTCTTCCCAACCCCACCCCCACCCCGCCTTCCCTCAGAGATTCCTCAGTCTGTTCCATGCTTCCATGTCTCTGGATCTATTTTGTTCACCAGTGAACATTTCTGTAGGTGCCGATATTGCAACACCTCCTGGCCCAGGCACTTATCTGACGTCTCATTTCGTTGACATGGAGGAAAAGGGACCGTGACGCTTTGAGCGGCTCTCGATGTGAAAACAACCCGGTACCTCCTGGAGGAGACTTGTGGGAGGGTGTGAGGATTCTCAGTGGCTAAGCCCCTTTTCACTGCGGCTCAGTGGCTGGACCCAGGTGAAGGGCATTTGGCCGTCAAGGTTCTGAGCCTAGACAGGCAGGCTTGGGTGCCACAGGGAAGTCAGTCAGGTTCCTGAGCCTCACTTTCCTCTTCTGCAAAATGGACAACCTGGAACCTCCTGTTTAGGATCGCTGAGAGGATTAAAGGATTAAAATGAGATCTTCATGTCGAACACTTAACGCACACTGACAGAGGGCCACCAGATGTGGGAAATCACCGCTCTTCCGCTCTGTGGTCCATGTGTAAAGCTGAGAAAACTTGCTCCTCTTAACCCACAACAAAGCGTTCAGGCCTTTTAATGGGAAGGAAAGTCGGTCCTGAAGAGGGTGTTCCTCAGCCTCGATGACTTTATCTGAGAAGATGAAACTGCGAACACCCACCTTGTAGGGTTATGGACAGGATGACAGATAAGGCTCACAGGGTGCCTGGCACAGGGAAAAACGCAATAGCTGGAGATGGCGTGTAATTAGAATCATAAGGGGTGAATCGGATCAAGAACCCATGGCCTTAATTTACTCAGCCTCAGCTCACTTCTGTTCCCCTAACGCCCCTTTCAGCTCCAATAGCGGCACTTCATGAATGCCCTACTGCCGGGGCAGAGAGCGACCTTTCCACCCTTTCTCGGGATGGATGGAAAGGTCCGACAGGCAGTGATCTGAGCTATTGGACCTGGAATCCATTTCACGCTCTAAACCCCTCTTATTCCAAGATCAACCTCCAGGGCTACCAAGCGGGAGCTTTTTTTCCCCCCTTTTTTAATATATTTTATTGATTTTTTACAGAGAGGTAGGGAGAGAGAGTTAGAAACATTGATGAGAGAGAAACATCAATCAGCTGCCTCCTGCCCACCCCCTTCTGGGGATGTGCCCGCAACCAAGGTACATGCCCTTGACCGGAATTGAACCTGGGACCCTTGAGTCCGAAGGCCAATGCTCTATCCACTGAGCCAAACCGGTTAGGGCCCAAGCAGGGGCTTTTAACTTAAATAAATATTGGCAGAGTGGCTACTGTGTGCCCATAATGTATCTCGGAACCAAAGTCACAAAATCAATAACAACTTTGTCCTCAAGAAGCTCATATTCTACTGTCCTGCTGGTCAACCACAAAGGAGAAGGGGCTTGCCCAACTCAACCTTAGCTGCCTCGTCCCCAGCTTTCTCTCGAATGCTGTTTTAGGAAGAATCAGGCAGGTCTTTATTTGCAAAGTAACGAGTGAACTCTCCCCATAGAGAGAGGTAAACAGAGCCACATGGACACATACAAATACATTGGAGATACAGAACATGATTTGAGCCTTGTGTGACTTTCACGCAAATTTAATCCTCCAACAACCTAGGACATAGGTAATGTTATTGTCTCCTATTTATGGATGAGAACACTTGGAGCTCAGAGAATAAAAGCGATTTGATTTAACGAAGAATTGCTTCATAGCTTCACTGTCATCGGTGTCAGAGCAGCCAGTGAGTAAAACCTCAATTATTGGAATGGATCTGAGGGTGTGACGTGTATTCAGACAGGTTGGAATATGGAGCAATCGAGTGTAAATGGTTAAATAAAGGGGACCAAAGACTTTTATGTTTTTACAGGAAGGCTGCCTTCCTGAACAAATCTTAAGAGGGACTCAAATCTGGCAGCAGATTTATGGACGCGCTCGGAGCCGAAGATGACCTAAAATGGCCTGTGGGCTGAAGGTAGCCCTACAAAGTCACACGGCCTTTGAACACCCAGCACCCATAAAAGCTTGGCCAACGAGCATCATGAAACCACGAGCCAGGAACACAGGAAACTTGGATGGGCTTCCTTCAAAGCCCACGTCCATGAGTTCACAGAACCCAAAGGCTTGGAGCAGTGTTATATGAGGTGTCTAATGAAAAAGCCATCGCCTTCCCAAGGATTAACATTATGCTCACAAAAGAGCACGTGGAGACATCAGACAAACCCAAAGAGAGGGACCTTTTCCAAAATAACCGGTCCGTACACTTCAAGGAAGACAGAGAAGAGCTAAGAAATGCTTCCAGGTTAAAGGAGAGCAGCGTGTTGACTAAATGGAATTCTGGATCCTGGGTTGGATTCTGAGTGGGTGGGGGCAGGAGGGCAGGGCAATCTAGAAGACGACTATTGGAGCAATTGATGGAAATGAAATGGGGATTTAGTATGTGGTAATAGTATTGACTCGACATCGTTTTTTTTTTTTATTTGATTATCATGCTGTGATTACATAAGAGAAGATCCTTTTGTTTAGAGTAAAAATGGACCATGTTTCTAACTTACTCAGAGGATTCACTAAAAATTATTTCTGTGTATATCTGTGTGTATATCTGTGTGTACATGTATATATGTACGTGTGTGTACATACGTATGTACACATACACACACACATACACACAGAGAGAAGCCTGAGTATACTATAAGCCTGGTCGGCTCTAAGCCCAGAGCATCTAGTGACTACTATCTGGAAACATCTGATGAGGAATCCAGCAGAGAGGGAAATAGAGCCAAAAGAAGAGTCTTTGTTGAGATCCTTGATCCAAATATGCCTGAAGCCAACATGCCCTCAGATTTCGCACTTTAGTGAGCGAATAAACTCCTCCCCTTTTAAATTGTTTCTGCTCAAGCCAGTGAGGGTTGTGTTCCTGTCACCTGAGTGAAGTAAGTTGAGAATTGCATGGGCTGGTGATTATCGTGATGTTATATTATAGGGCCACTCTACTGGAGGCACTATGCTAGCCAACAGGTGCACAAAGATGACTGAGACCCCATCTCTATGCTCCATGGTCTGCCCGTGGTCTAATAAGGGGATGGACATGCAACCAACTATTACAATACAGTGCCACCCGACTTTTCTCAGCCTCTCCTTGCTTGAAATAGCCTCTCCTTTCCCCCCGCCTATCCAAATGCTCATTTTCTTCTGGCCTGGAGAGGCCAGCCCCAGTTCACCCTCCTTTAGGAACCTTCATTGACCATGGTAGCCATAGGGACCAACCGTCAAACATCCACTTGTGTGGAGACGGTACATGACACTGCATACCCTAGCTTGCCAACTGCACCCACAGCTGGCGGGGAATGAAATGTACAGAGCCTGGTATGTAATGATAATTAAGAAATGTTTTTGGAATTCATTAAATCATATAAATAGCCAAGTGGGTGATTGGAAGAGCATGTGGCTGTGAGGTGGGGGGTTAATGACGTCTGCCAAGGAGAGTAGCTGAAAACAGATTCTTAGGGAACATTAATTTCTCAGGCCTTGGAGCCCATCAGAGACATCTGACAACAAGAACTGCACCACAAACCTGACTGTGGGCCAGGCACTCTTTAGAACACTTCAGCCTGATCACAAACGACTGCCTCTCACCGAATCCGAGAAGCTTTACCTAAAAATTACGATGGGTTGCAATCCCTGGGGATTAGTCACCCTCCTTGCGTGATAACCACATTCCCAGATGACAGCATTGCAGGGTATTTGCCAAGAAGCCAATAAGAAGGGTGGCACTCCCTCAATCCAGTTTCCACTATTTTTATTTATTTTTTTGTGTGTGGTTTGTGTCATCATCTTGGATCCAAGTAGAGCCCAAGTCCATGTCTGCATATGGCTAATCACCAGGACTATAAACGTGGGCCTCCCATGAATACACACTCAATATGCCTTATGTTCATTCGTTAGAGTTGCCATAACACAGCACTGCTGGCGGATGGCTTAAACAATAGAAACGTGTTTCCTCCTGATGCTGGAGGCTAGAAGTCCAAGATGAAGGTGTTGGCCGGGCTGGTTTCTTCTGAGTCCTTTCTCCTTGGCTTGTAGATGACCTTCTCCCTTTGTCGTCACATGGTCTTTCCTCTGTCTGGGTTTGTGTGTGTCCTAGTCTCTCCTTCTATGAGGAAACTAGTCGAAGTGAATTAGGGTCCACCTGCATGTCCTTATTTTACCTTAATCACCTCTTTACAAGACTTATCTCCAAAACCAGTCATATTCCGAGGTGCCAGGGATTGGAAATTCAACATAGACATTTTAGAGGACACAGTTCAGCCCATCACATGCTTTAACTTATTTGTCAAAGAATTCACTAGGTCCCAGGCATCATGCAAACACTTGATGTGCCTCGATCTCTTTCATTCTCCCGGTAATTCCACAAAGGTGGCATTATCAACCCCATTTTACTGATGGGGAAACGAGGCTCAAAGTGGGGGAGGGACTCGAACAAAGTGACACAGTTGCTGGCAACTGGAGCTGAGATTTAGCTCAGGTCTGACTGACACCGACCCCTATCCTCTTAACCATCACCCTGAAGTGTCCCATATACCCTGGCCATTCTTGAGATGATGTTAGGTATAACCAGATGGATGTTAGGAAAAGAATTAAATGTACATATTCACTTTAATGTATATTATGTTTATAAAGACCAACCCACCAACTCATGGCTGCTTTGGACGAGCCCATAGTGGATATTTAGGTTTAGAACCGTGACTAAAAAGGAAAATAGAGTAGATAGGTTTTTAATATGAGGAAAATCATGACAGGAACCCAACGATGACTGAATTGTGGGAAGCAATGAATTCCGTAATACACAAATTCACACAAACACATTATAAAGCCACCATGGCCCACTTGTCATCAGCCTGACACCCATACACCTCTCCTGAAACCATACTATACCCCCAACTAATGACAATAACAAAGTCGTATTTCTGCCTAGCATGATACAACCACCGTGCATCCTGGGATTCAACTGATCAGCTAATCCTTTCCCCACCAGAGGACACACTCTCTTTTTTTGTCTTTGAGTGCTGTCCACTCTCAATTCTTCTCCCAGCTGATTTATACAAATAAAAAATCTATTTCATTATCCATCTTCCATCTCTCCCTCTCCTACTCTCTCTCTTGCTCTCCAGCCCCATTATTCCCACATCATCAGCCGTTGGAAAACTAAGCCAGCCGTTGTACCCCCAGGACTTGGCTGAAACAGCAGGTTGGGACCACTGGTGAAGCTCACTGTCTGCTTTTCTCCCTCCCCCACCCACTCCCCCAGGACATGGTGCATTCGCTGTTTCTCTGCCACTCGCAGCAGCCAGCATCTTTCATCAGTTCTTCACTGTGGACTCTGCGGCTTTATTAGCAAATGAAAATGGCCCAACTCCAACCAACATCAATGGGGTCTCAGCTCCGAGCAGGACCCGAGCATTTCCTGTGGCCCCAAGCCTCAGACGAACCAGTTTGAAGGGAAGCCAGTTGGCTTTACTCAAGCTACCAGCGAGCTATTTTTGACATAAAAAGAAGCTGAATGTAGCTGATAACTGATTGAAGAAATTTTAAACACAACGGTGCAGCGAGGGGGTTTAACGTCTTGGCAGGGATGGCAAAGAGACAAAGGAAAGATAGTGAATTTGGTCAGGCAAGATGTTTTGAAAACAACTAATTGAATTACATCAAGTCACCAATTGTTTGCCAAACAGCTGTTTGATTGAGTTGTAGCTGTGCGCCTTCCTCTCCCTCCCATCTTTCTACTACCTAAGTGGGTTTACATAGGAAAACAGAGCCTTCATATGTTCATGGACCGGGACTTGGCAGAGTAGTGAGAAATGTTCATAACACATTAATATAACGTGTCCCGTATGTCCCAATTTCAAAAGTCAAAAGAAACTTCCCTGAACTTTTTGGGACATGTATGCAACAGAAAAATGGTTTCTGAATGTCCAGCCAAAGTAAGGTGCAGAAAATAATATCTCGCCCTAGCTGGCTTGGCTCAGTGGATAGAGCATCAGCCTGCGGACTGAAGGGTCCAGGGTTTGATTCCAGTCAAGGGCACGCATCTCAGTTGCAGGCTTGATCCCCTGGCCCTGGTTGAGGCACATGCAGGAGGCAACCAATTGATGTGTCTCTCTCACATCAATGTGTCTCTCTCTGCCTCTCCTCCCCCTTCCACTCTTTCTAAAAATCAATGGTAAAATATCCTCCAGTGGGGATTAACAAAAAATAATATCTTTACATAAATTATGTTTCTTCAGAGCAGCCTCGGATTGCAAGGCAAGAAGATATAATCATTTTCCCATGATATCTGGAGATTGGGGCACCCAGAAAGGTCGAGTGAGCTGCCTAGAGTCACACAGCAGTCAACAACTGGCCCGGAATGGCCCCATCCCATCTGAAGTCTCTGCTTCACTTTGCTCACTCTGGCTTGTTTGATGTGGTTTTGATATAAAAATTTAACAGAAGTCCCTGTTGCTTATTTTCGAGCCTGTAAAATAATAACAACTAAGAAGCATCGTTAGTTCAGCCCTACAGATCTTTTTTTTTCAACTTTGGAATGTGTATCCTTGATAAGAGCTTGGCCAGCATCGCCACGGTGCAAGGCTACAGTAATATTCTTATTGCGCACTATAACAGCCCCTGGTTATTGAGTGTTTGCCACGTAGAGCTCCTTTAATCTCCACCTCAACCTTTACAAGCCAGCCTTTATGTCTCCACTTTACAAAGGAAGAAACCGGGGATCAGCAAGGTGAAGTCTGCCCTGCCCAAGATTCCACGTGCTGTGGTGACCTTGAAAATGGCTGGTAAAGTCAGCAGTGTGTACACTCAGAGTCCCCGAAATTCCTTTGGGCATTGACTCGCTAGGAATGCTTGCCGGTAGAAGTTGAACTGGCACACATGAAGGAACAGGAGCAAAGATGTTCAATATATTATTGTTTATAGCGGCGGGAAAATGAAACAATCTAAATGTTCATTGAGAGACAATGTGTTTTTGCATAGTTATTGAACTCTGTCTGCCTCCGTTTTCTTCTCTAGATAACGAGGAAAACAATAGAACTTTCTCATAGGTTTGAGAAGTAAGTGAATTTGTCATAGAAACTGCTTAGAACAGTGACTGGCATATACATGGATGTGTTAGCTACCATTACTAGTATGTAATAAATTGCTATATTGCCCTGGCCGGTGTGGCTCAGATGGTTGAGCATCGTCCTGTGCACCTAAGGGTTGCCAGTTTGATTCAAGTTGGGGCACATACTTGGGTTGCAGGCTCCATCCCTGGTAGGGGCCATTCAGGAGGCAGCTGATCAATGTTTCTCTCTCACATAGATGTTTCTCTCTCCTCTCTCTCAAAATCAATTTTAAAATCTTTAAAAAATAGCTATGTAGCAATTAAAATGAATGAAATATAGTTAAATAATATTTGTGATGACATATTGTGTCTATTTACCAAGACAAATTAAACTCGGAAATAGAACTTTGAGTGAAAAAAGTAGAACTATACACACGTGCAAATCAAGAAATACAGACCCCACTTGGTATCACTGATGGAGAAGTGTATATTTCCATAAAAGCATAAAAATGTGGACAGCAGGTATTTATCAAAATTATGGTAGTGGTTACCCCCAAGGAGAGGAAGAGAGGGGGGCAAGGGCATTAACGTCAAAAAGGGAAAAATACTTCCACTTTATAATATTTTACTTGTGTTATTTAAAAAAATTAAAGTGGATATGACCACATAGGTGGTTTTCCTGGGGAAAGGGGCACAGAATTAGGGATGTTACTCCATGTGCATGTCTGTAAAAGAAGTTTTCCAAGTATAGAGAAAAAAACACAATTTTTTATTGTTTGGCTTCTTTCCTGGCAGGGAAAAGGGGCAGATTTTATTTACTTGGAACCAACCAACCAAACAAACAAACAGCATCATTTATTGTCCAACTGTACGATGATCTTTGCAAAGAACTATGAACTCGTTTTCCAAACGCATCTCCAAGGAAGAACCCAGCGTTCACTCTCTCCATAAAGTACAGACTGCAGCCTCACGCCCGCACTGCAGCCCCCAGCCTGAGAGTTCCCCGCACCGACCACAGGCTCTCTCCACATGCAGGAAGCACCTTGTATCCACGGCGGGACATTGCATGCCAACACAGCAGCCAGTGTCTGCAAACAACGCTCGAGCACGCCCGTCACAGGGAATGCGTCTCATCCAGAGGACTTAATTTCAAAAGGCAGCAGCTAGTTTACAGTGTGCGCAGCAGCCTGACATTTGCACACACCAGCCTGCTTTTCAATATGACCACAGACATTTTCAAATTTAACGCAAATGTCCTTCCTTATTGAGGTCTACCCACATTCCAATAGCCCGATTCTGGGTTCAGGCATTTGCTTCATATCACACACACACACACACACACACACACACACACACACACACAGGTAACAGGAAGATCAACTCTATTTTATATAACCCTCACACATCTATTTGGAAGAACCCAAGCTTAGGGAATTTTGGCATTTTTGCCCTTTTTCAAATGTCATAAGTTTTAAGATACTTTCTCTGATGGTAGAAACGTAATTCCTCGGTTCTTTTTTTCTGTTGGCCTTAGACACCATGACCAAGGTCAGGGAGGAGCCCCGTGAAGGAGAATGGGGCAAGACAGAGAGAATGGAGCACGATGATGTATTATTCAGCCTAATAGTAATAGCCAGGCACTGTCCTAGATGCTTTGCATATTTTGTCCCATTTAAGCTTCATAGGAAACATTTGGGGCAGGTGCTGGGATCACCCCACTTTCCAGATGAGAAAGCCAAGGCAGAGAAGTTGAGGGACTTGCCCAAGGTCACAGAGCTAAAAAGTCATGGCCCAGTAGCTGGATCCCGGCTACTCTCACACACTAGGCTATATGTTGTGTCTCAAAGGTTACCCCTCAGAGAAGAAGCAACTAGCCATGCACAGATTGCACCCCAGAAATAGACAAGCCATGGGGCCAGAGTGGAAATTGCCTCGGAAGAAGAAAACGGGAGGAAAAAGGGCTCAGATGGAGACATTTCCCCCGAGTAATTTAAAGCAGAGTTTGAATTTAACTTTTACACAATACATGCAGATATGACACTAACACACATTTTAGCATCTTGGATGCATAGTGGCCTGGACATCCTAGACCCTGGAAGGCTATTTGCTGACTTGGCCATGAGTTAGTCCCATCTGCCAACAAGTAGGATCCCGGCATCGTCCTGGTAGGAGAGGAATGCATTTGAGTTTTGTAGGCGGCACACGCAGAAGCAGCGTCCTCAGATAAGAGGAAATCGGGTAACCCCCAGCTCCCACGGTGAAGGGCTCCCACAGGAATCTGAGCACCACGTTGGATGTTAACCGAGAAATTTTCCAAAGCCATATTCTCACACCCCATTAGCTCTCAGGGCTTAGAGCCGGCTCCGGGAATGACCTGCTAGGATTTATGGTAACCGTGGTAGGAGATGGAGAAAAGGACAGGCCTTGGGACCAAAGCTTCTTGAAGCACCGAGTCCATGGTGGGTCTCCTGTGAGCCGCTGAGACGTGCCTGACTTACTTCTGTCTCCCACCCCAAGCCCGCCGCTCAGTGCCTCTGCCGCCGCGTCTGTGACAAAGTGCCTTTGCGCTTACTTACGACCGGAGGACCTGCCTGGGTCTGGACTCAGCTGTTCTCTTTCAAGCATTTTATTTTCACATATTCAGCTGTGAGTGGTGGGAGACGGGGTGGAAACCGAAGGATGGGAGAGGGGCTGGAGGATTTGGAAAAAGAAAAACATGTGGAAAAGGAGGAGGCTGCTGAAACAGGGGTCAGTGAGGGTGTAGTTGCTCAGTTTAGGGAAACAGACGGTGTGGGTTCAAAAGCATCTTCCTAAGGGTACGTGACGTTGGGCAAGAGATGAGCCTCGAAGCGTCTGTTTACACACCCGTAACATGGGACTGTGGATGCCTCTTGCCAGAACTGAGGTGAGGCTGAAATGGCTTGTTTTTTAAACAGTTGGCACACAGTGAGGGCTCATCAGATGCTGAGTATTCTCTGGAAGGCAGAGAAGACAGACGTGGGCAATCTGGGGGCTGCTGAGAAGGACCGCGGAGACAACCATTTTCTATTCTTGTGTCACCACGGACAGCTTTCCTATGGCATAGGTCAGCCAACGGAACAAGGACAAAAGAGTGTACCGTGAAGAGTCACATTTTCTCCTTCCACTATTCCGTTAGCGTCTGGAGGTAACTGTGGTGACGGGTGATTGTTTTTTTGTACACCCTTCTGTACACGGTGGAAACCGGTCCACCTCTTACTTTTAATTGAGTCACTTTCACTTGTATCCCAGAGATCTTCTCTTAGCTGTACATACAAAGGCCCGTCTTTTTTCATCGCTGCATAGTATTTCACTGCTCCTTTTGCCAGAGTGCGTGTCTCCAGCTCCCATTACTATCCCCATCCAGTAGCTGTCCGTCATGTGCTATTTCAGCACTGCCGTGCTGACTCTCCTTATGCATGGCTCATTTTGCATAGGAGCAACACCTTTTTAAATATTTTTATTGATTTCAGAGAGGAAGGGAGAGGGAGAGAGAGATAGAAACACCAATGATGAGAGAGAATCGGCTGCCTCTAGCATGCCCCACACTGGGGATCCAACCCCCAACCTGAGTATGTGCCCTGACCGGGAATCCAACCAGAACCTCCTGGTTCATAGGTTGATGCTCAACCACTAAGCCACGCTGGCTGGACTATAGGATCAACAGCTTGGACCAGAATTGCTGAGCCTTATATTTCGGGAGGATGCACCAAATTGTCCCCGTACCGGTTGTAACCACTTACCCTCTCCCAATCCATGTTCAAGAGTGCCTCTCTCCCACACCCTCACCAGGGTTCATCATTACCGATCTTCTTACTGCTCTCTCAGCTTCAGAGAGCTGGGCGATCAGTGGCTTAAAAAACAAGGCAGCTGCTGGGGTCATTCCAGAAAAGCCAGGCGTAAAGAGCCTGACTGCGGTCAGGAAAATGAAGTGTGACTCCGCTACCAACTTTTCTCTCCTGAAGTCACCTCCTTGATCCCCACACCGGAGCGCCTGGCTCTCCTCTGTCTCCAGAAGCAGGAGTCCCCAGCATGGGTCCCCGGGGAGCCTGTCCCTGCTCGAGGCCAGCATCACCCTGGCGTTGCCCCCCCCCCCCCGCTCAGAGACGGCAGTGTTTCCTGCCTGTCTGCTCCCGATTGCTGGCCGAGGTTTGGGGCCTGGGAGGAAGTGACCTCTGATTAATAAGGAAGCTTGGGAAGGTGGCTGGGGGTGGGGGCTGCCCTGGGAGCAGAGTGGTCAGATGTTAATATTCTCATCACTTAGGAAAGGGGGCAAGGGGTAGCGGTCCTGCCCTCTTGGTCAAAGCGAAGAGGTGAACGGGTGGGAAGATGGATGTTGGCGGCTCTGAACGGCGTATTAGGGAACATGACGCTTTTCATTCAGGTATATTTATGTGGTTTATGTTTACCTAATAAATATAACAATGGGGGAACAGCTGTTGAGAAGGGGGAGACCTGGGCTGGGGGGAGGGGGAGAAATCTGTCATCCAAGGGAGCAAGGTGCTCTGGGCATGGCAGGCTGTAACCTTGGGTGGTTTGCTCTCTTCTCGAGATCCTCGCTCACTCTTGGCAAGGTTTCCTCCTGGGCGCTCAGGACAAAGGTGGGGATGGAGTGGGCAGCAGACACCAGCAGACCTGGAATGCACACGCGGGTGGCCGCGCCCGGGGCAGGCCGCTGGTAGCTGGGGTTTCACGCCCTCGGCAGGGACAGTCCTGCCATGGCCGTGTGAGTGCTTGCCAGTCCTCCAGCCCCTGTCTCTGGGACACCAGGACCCTCAGCCCTGGCCAGCCCGGGGACGCCCAGGAGGAGGTCTGCTGCTGGCGCGAATGCTCCCCTACCCTGCCTGGCTGTCCAGGGGCCCTGTGACCTGTTTGGGTGGGATTTCTCATCATCAAGAAAGTTGACGTTGAACGGCTGCCCCTTCTAAGCCAAGAATTAGGAAACTGAAGTCGTTAGGAAAAGGAAGGAGGGGAAATAAAAGAGGAGGAGGGTGTAGGAGGAGAGGGGAAATGCAAAATAGTGTAAATAGGGGAAAAGACACCAGAGAGAATGGGGGGGGGTGTGAAATACTGCAAATGTGAGGAGAATAAGGAAACAAGAAAGAAACTTGAGTATATAACGGGCAAGAGGGATCGAGGAGGGAAGCAGAGAAAAGAAGGAAGAAGAGAGCAAGGGAAGGAAGGAGGAAGAAGGGACGAAGATGTAGAGGTGGGGGGGGGACCTGGGGGAGGAGAGGAAGCTGGATGATGGGAAATGGCCCGCTGCTTCCGATTGGCAATGTTTGGGACACTCCCGCGACTCGCTCTGGCGGCAGCACGTACGTCTAACCTCTCAGACAAGCCCTCGCTCAGAGCCAGGCATGCAAAGGCATTTTCAATCAAACCTAATTAGCGAGCCAAACTGAAGGCGTCCCGGCGGGAGCTGGAAGGGGGACGCTGGGCCCCAACTCCCGTGACCCAGGCCGCGAGGACGTGGGGCCTTGCGCTCAGGAGGCCGGGACTTGGGCCTGGCCCCTTTCTCTCTGGCTGGTGAGGCCACCGGGAGTGGGGCCCGAGTGTTTCCCAGCGCCCTAGCGCCCCGGAGCCCGGGCGCCGGGAGGGAGCTGCAAACCGCGGGGACGCCCGGCGCGCTGCTAGGGCTCCCGTCGCATTAGAACCCACAACCCGCTTTCCCCGAGCCGCCGCGCTTAGGCCTCTTTACAACACAAACCTATAATTTACACATTTTGATTCCGCCTGTAATTTTGCCCTCCGAGCTCCGATGCCATAAAACTCGTGGGGCCCGGCAAAGGGACCCGCACCCCACCCCCCAAGGCCCCAGCTCTCCCAGAAGTTCCCTTCGCCGCTACAAATAATCGTGTGGACGGCAGCCAAGAATAACTAGAAAATAAACACAGCTCCCCGGCCCTCGGAGCGCCGGCCCTGGGTCCCTCCGGCCCCACCTGGGTTCGGCCCGGGGAGGCGGGGAGGCCGCGCGGACAGCTCCGCGCTGGTTGCGCCGCCGCCGGTTCCCCTAGAAGCGCTCCTGGGCCTCTGTTTAAAACCGGTGACCGGCTGGCTGTTTAAAACCGGTGACCGGCTGGCTGTTTAAAACCGGTGACCCGCTGGCTGTTTAAAACCGGTGACCGGCTGGCTGTTTAAAACCGGTGACCGGCTGGCTGTTTAAAACCGGTGACCGGCTGGCTGTTTAAAACCGGTGACCGGCTGGCTGGTCTTTGTCCCCGCGGCCTCGCCTAGCGGGACCCTGGTCTGACTTGCCACCTCTGTCCGGGAAAGAACAGCGACAACAAAGAACCGACGCGGCCGGAGAGGGTTTTCTCGGAGGGACTTTTTGAGAAGATGCGAGAGCTCGCCCTCCCTCCCCGCGCGCGGCCCTCGGTCTTCGCCTGTGGGTGTGAGCCACGCGCTTCGCCAAGGCCCGGGGGCGCCCTAATGTGCGTGTGTACAATGAAGTGTAGATGCGCTGATGCGCGTGCAGAGAACTGTGTGCGCGCAAGGATGATCTGCCTGCGGATAATTACGCGTAGATTTTCGTGGCTCAGAAAATGCAAACAACATATGTGAACGATTATCGATGTGCGAATAATTCCGAGCCCACGTGCCGGGCAATTGGGGGCGCGCAAGCACCTCCGTGTGCATATAATTCTTGGGGGCAAACTGTTCCGCGTGCAAGCGATTTGGTGTTCGCGCCAATGTTTCTACCGCTGCAAACACTGTGCGGCTGTGCAGAGCCGAAGAAAGGGCTCCCCAAAGCGGGTCTCCACGGTTGGTCAGGGCGCTAGCTCAGTCCCGAGCAGCAGCGTGTCAAAGAAGAGTGGTCTCGCTTCCCACCGCGCCAACGCCTCGCGGGCTCTGCCTACGTCCCCGCGCCCAAGGGCAAACAGAGGGTGGAAGAAGGGAAAGGTGTTGCAGGGTCCCCTCTGTGCTCCCCTCAAGCGTCCTGCTCCACCAGGTCGGGCGTGTGTGTGTGTGTGTGTGTGCGCGCGCGCGCACAGCACTGCCGGGCTCAGACACGAATGACCTCTGAGGCACCACCTCCTCGCTGCCGCCACAGAGATGGGGACCTGGCCAAGGCCTCCCAGTGCCCAGAGCCTCCTAAACCGGCCCGAGACACGAGCAACCCACTCAGACCAGCGCCACGCGGAGAAAGAAAACGTTCTTGCTTTTCAACCAAGCGCTCGCTTGCGCTGTGACTCCGCTGGGGCGGCAAGCCCCTGTGTCTCCCACGGGCGCCGCAGTGGCCAAGCCTGTCCTGGCTAAAGCAGCTGGTCCCTCCCAGCGCTCACACGTGTGCCCGGAATTATAATACAATATAACACATCGTAATATCTGATCTGATGCCGCGTTTACCTTCCATTAGGATGTGTATATTGCAGGGGCTGTGCTTATGTGTTTGTTACGATGTGCGGCGATATTGTATCTCTCAGTCTCACGCCCGGCGCCAGGCGCCTATTCGCCTGCTTGACCCGCCGCAGTGACCCTGGAGGCAGGACGCAGTTCCCCCAGGGCACGGGGCAGGCACAGAGAGGGAAAGACGCTCGCCCAAAGTTATCCAGCGCCAAGCGGGCAGAGCTTGGATGGGAACCCACAGCTCGGGGCGGCAGTAAAGGCAGAAACAGACACGACCCACACGACTCAGGTAGAGCGGCCCTAAGCCACACACTGCTGTTTCTGGAATGGCTCAACAATCTATTTATTTTATTAAGCTCGCACCCTCTGGCGGAGTGGGCCGCTGCCAGCCTGCGCTCTGGCTGAGGATTCCGGGGGACAGGCCCGCAGCTCCCCCAGCAAAGATCAGTCCCGATGGGGCCAGGGCCTCCTCCCGCCCCTTTCGGTGAACACCCGCTGAGGGGAGCGCTGTTATCAGCCTGGTTCACCTTGATACCGCGGTCCAGAGAGGTGAAATCGCTCGCCCAGTGTCACTCAGCAAGTGATACCGGTCAGGCACCGGGGCTCCAGATAATTGCCTTCCCAGCCCCTCCGAGGAGTGGGGTTCCGTGGCAGTCAGAAGGCAGGTGGGGGCCCCGGGTGGGGACCAGGTCTAGTGGCAGGAACATCCCAGGGATGCAAGAAACCACCCAGCTCTCCTTTCCGGGGGAGGCGATGAGAACCCAGATTCAAGCCTTTGGAACCACCGTGGTGGCCCAGGGCCTGGCCTGGGAGCGGGACGGAGCCACACAGCCTGGGTCGGGCTCAGGACAGCAGAGGGGGGCCCTTCTCATACCCCACCTTCTCCTCTCCACGCAGCTGGAGGGGACAGCGGCGGGCGCACAGCGACACCGACACAGGACACGGCGCACCCCCCTCTCCAGTGGTAAATATCAAGGGGCGCCAGTGCCCTCAAAAATGTCCCGGGCAACGGAGGACAGTCACCCACCCCTTCGCCCCGGGGGAGGGGATTGCTCCGCGGTTCTGGACTTCCTCGCCCTCCGGCGGAGATATGGCCTGGGCGAGGGAAGGAGGCGAGCCCCGGCGCATCCGGGTTATTCCACCCGCCCGAGCGGCCACGCGGTTCCTCTCCCAATATCCCAATTGTCGGGGAGCCCTCACGTGCTGCTCCGTGGAGCCTGCCCCTGGTTTAGGGCCGGAGAAGCCCCTCCCGCAGGGCTCCCCAGGAAGCGGCGTGGCCAGAAATCGGCGCCTCGGGCAAATCCACTTCCGCTCGGGGAGACCTGACGGGCCGGGCCGTACCGGAGGCTGCGGAAGTCCGCAACCCGCCCAGGCCCGGCCCGCACCCCGCCGCCAGTTAACCCCGCTGGTTTCCGGGCCCCCGTTGCCAAGGCCAAGGGGAAGTTGTTGAAAACAAACAAACACAGAGCGGTGTTTTGTTTGTTTTGTTGTTTTGTTCTGTTTGCCTTTCAAGATAAAACGTGTGTGTCTTCCCCTTCCTCGAGAGAATGCAAATGAAAGGAAATTAGAAAGGTTTCCGGAGACGTTGGCGGTAGCGTCCCCTCTCCCACACCCACGGAACAATCTGGACATTTGGGGACAGTTTAGAGATGTGGTGTCCCGGCGGTTTCATTTCCTAGCTCTGGGGGTGAGTGTGCTGGAGGGAGCCGGCTTGGAGGCTCTTCCCTCAGCGGGAAACCGCCCCGAACCCCAGAGAGTCTGAGAAAAGACCAAGGGGAGGCCAGTCCCCACCACCCGCACCCCCACCACCACCATTTCCCAGCCCAGCCCCGGGCGTGGGGCCTCGGGCAAAGGAAAGGACTGCAGAGTGTGCGGAAGACGCGGGAGACGGTGCGGCCCTCGGAGTCGCCCGGGAGGGAGAGCGGGTCGCGCTTGCTATACGATCTGGACAAACGCCCCCACCGAACAGATGTGAGCGCCTGGCAAACGCCAGGACATTCTGGGGAGTCGGTAGGACAGCTGGATAATTGGCAATTTCGTCTGGATCATTCCAGGGGCGTATGGTGGGGGAGTTTGCGAGGCGGCGATTCGGAGCCAAGGTAAAAAGTTGAGTCGAGTTTTTCGTTTTGTTTTAATTCAAAATGCGCGGTTTGGGCGAGAATTTCCGCCTCCGCCACACTTCCGAGGCACCGCGAGCGACAGCGCCGTGGGCTGCTTTCATCCGCGGCCAAGCCCCCCTGGAGCGAGCCCCCGGCGCGGCGGGGCCGAAGCGGGGCCCTCGGAGGGCAGGGTCGCCGGGCGCGCACCCGGCGAAGATTACATAAGTGACGCTGACGAGCGCAGCGCGGCTTGAAACGCGCTTAAATAAAGGGCCCGCGGCAGCGTGGGCCGGAGGGATTGCCTCACACTCCCCACGCGGGCCCAGGCACGTTCAGAAATGTTTAGCTGGACGCCTGCCCCGCGCGAAGCTGCGCGGCGGGTCCCAGGCTGGCGCTGAGCGGCGGCCGGGCGGCGTCCTGGGGGAGCAGATCGCCTTCCCGCCTCTGCCTCGGCGGGTACGTGTGCCCTCCACGTGTGCGTCCCCCTTGGGGGCAGGGCTCTGTCGGCTGCCTCCCGACTGTGGCCAGGAAGACGTGAAGGAAGGGCACAGGCAAGAGTTCGGCGCCGAACGAGGCCCCCTTGGTCCCCAGCACCGGTCTCTCTGAGTGATGGGAGGGCTGCGCGGGGTAGAGGACCGTCTTGGTCACAGCCGAGTCCCCCAGGCCCAGAACGGAGCCTGAAACTCGTGGAATATTTATTGAATCAATGACTGAATCCAGAAATCAGGCTTTCAGCCTTCACTTTATCACAATCCCCTCTGGGACTCCCTGGCCGGGGCCCCCGGTCGCTCCCTGGCTCGGGTCCCCTGTGCAGAATAGCAGGGCCTGCCAGGCGCTCACACTCAGCCGTAATAAGTGATAACCGCAATAACATCTGACACTCATTGACCACCTACGCTTTTCACCAAGGTTTACCTCTAATTCCCCAAGAACTATTAGGGGTCGGCCCCCGCTATGGCCCCATTTTACAGATGAGCAACCCGGAGCTCCAAACAGCTAATTAATTCGGGACACCTTGTTCATCGGGGATTTGAGGACCGTGTGAGTCTAGTGCTCTGAATGCCAAGGTCGCTCACGCTGAGTCCGTGGCCCCCAATTTCTCCAGACTTACAATTCTACACAAGTCCTCCCCGACGCACTGAGGGTCTGCGTCTCCCCTAACTGCACATCCGGAGCCCAGCAGTCTAGCCAGGCGAAGCCGGGACCCTAGGAGGCGGCTGTAACCAGCTCTAAACTTATAGAACAGGCTGGGACCCATAACTGCTTGGGTATCCGTGTTCACACGCCCTTACTCTCCAGGCGAGAAGAGAGCCTGCCCCGGGCCACGCTTAAAAAGACTGACGGGAATCCCTAAAGCCCCTGAGAACCTGGAGTGTCCCCAGGTTATGGCAGAAAGGGTCCTGAGAAAGGTCACCCCAGGGGCGGATGTGACCGATGGAAGCCCCTGCGCCGTCCTGCGGCGGTACGCTCCGCCCCACCCGCGTCTTTACGCACAGGGGCAACCACGCCCGCGCCTGGGTGCAAATCAGGAACCTGCGCGCCGGCCTCCGGTCCCTCCAGGCTTCGGCCACTGCACACCAGTCAACGTAATGAATGGAGAGAGAAAAGAAGGGCGGGGAGGGAGGGGGCATGGGGAAGGGGGTGAAATATCTTGGAAATAATACACGGAGAGAAGGAAATATGGACAACAGTTTATCAGCACCCCCGCCCCCATTGCCCGCATGTTTAAAACCCCTAAGTAATTTTAGATCGTGTCTTCAGTTAATATATCTCTCTCCCTTTCCCGCGGGCTGACAGGGAAGCGCCGTGGCTGCAAGATGTCTGCAGAAAAGGGTCTTTAAGAGTTTCCACATTGTTTAGCTACACAAACGTGTTTGTGGTTCCCGGGGTCCTCCCCCTCCCCCACCCGCCTCCGAATCTCATTTCACTTTATGACTCCAATTGTTTGAGGATGCCCGCGCCACATAAATCCTGCTTCCAGATTAATCTTTCTGCTCGCTCGCGCTGGGCGCAGTGATTTCTTTCTTTCTTTTTTTTTTTCTTTTTGAGTTCTTTAAAAGAGGGCGCCGGGCGGAGATTTATTAACAAGGAAAAATAGTTTATTTTTATAGTCGACCTCGGAAAAGTGGGGGTGGGAGCGGGCTGGGGAAGGGGAGTCGTTCAGATGGATAAACAATGAGCTGAAGGGGCCGGGTGTTGAGGACCATGTCAGCGGAGAGGGGGCTGGCGACTTGAACTCTTCTCCCGGCGTGGCTGCGGGTGCCCAGCCAGGGGTCTGCGGACGAGTGCCCCCTTGTCCAGTGGGTCCGCTGATGGAGGGTGTGTGTGTGTGTGTGTGCCCGTGTGTGAATGAGGATCCCACACACTCCCCGCGACAGCTTCTTAAAAGACACGGGGACCAGAGGGGCTCCCCCAAACCAGCCTTTACCATGACTACGTGGATGGCCCTGGCTGGCCTGCAGGGCACTGTGGGCTGCTTGCAGAATCCTGTGCTTTGGTGTATTTTTCTAGAGAAAATCCATAGTTTTCACCAGCTTCTCCCGGGATACTTTGTCACCCAAAAGTTTAAAAGCCCACTGATTAAGGAAAGAGAGGCACTGGACCTTCCTGCTCCCCTGCTCCGAGGGTTTGTCCTTCCAGCCAGTTTAGTGTGAGCCAGTAACCAGTGACAGTGGTCAGAAGCCAGCACCTTAATGCGGGGCATTCTGGAGGCTGATTTTGGCCACATTTTGGACTCATGACCCTTAGGATTCTAAGGAGCATTCGGTTCAGGTCCAAGGGGCCTGGGTGTTGCTTTTGGTCTTTCCCGGGCTGTCTGACCTTGAGCCAGTGGCAACGCCTCTCTGGGCCTCAGTTTCCCCTTAAGCTTTGGGAAGGGACATTTCTGAGATGTGTATGTGTGTGTGTGCGCACATGCGGGTTTTTTCTCTAGCAGCCAGCTGCCTTGAGGGTACATGTCAGAGAAGAACACACAATCTGGAAGGTTCCACAGGACCAAGGACAAGGCCTGGAGCTCCTGGTGGGGACCGGTGGTTCTTCACCTTTGGGGGAATGTGGATCCTGTAAAAAGCAGGCCTACTCCACCCCAGAAAAGAAACAGAAAGCACTGAAATAGGCCCTTTTGCACACAATTCGCTGGGGCGTCCCTGAGCAGGTGAAGGTCCCTTGCTTAAAGCCAAGAGCTGGAGCGTCAGTCCTGATCAGCACCCCAGGGAAGGGCCCCAGGAAGCCTGGGGGCTCCGGCCACATGAGCCCACCGGTCAGAGACCCGGTTCAGTGCTCCCGGCACAGAGGAGGGTGAGAGGAGCACGCCCCTCCTTTGATTCACAGACCCGGGCGCAACCGGAGACCGCCCGGCACCGCGGCGTCTGTCTGTCTGCGAGTCTGCCCGCGGGACCGGGCTGTCCCCAGTGAACTCCTTGCGCACCGGGCGAGCGGTGAGCGGGGCGCGCGCTGGAGAGGAGGCGCTGGGGTCCGGGCTCCGGCCGCGGTCTCCCAGGGGCCCCTGACGGGGCCCCTAAATTAAAGGCCTGGGAGTCGCCCCTGGCTGATGCCTGCAACTCTTGTCGGAGGATCCCGGAGTCCCGCTGCCCCTCTGCCCAAGCATCTTTCCTGAGGCTGGGGGACACCTGCTCAGGGCAGAGCGGGCCACGGCGCAACCTGTTTGACCCGGACCCCCTTCTGGGGAGCGCGCGTCTCAGTCCACTGGCTGCCCACGCACGCTCCCGAGACAGGGCACGGTTCCTAATAACAATAGACCCTAAAACTGAAGCTCTTTCTGCCACGCAACAGTCTTCCAACCATCATCTTACTCAACGCCAATGACTCGCTTCCTTGTTAGGATTTCTCCCCGTAAGAGGTGGAGGCGGGCCCAGAGAGGGTAAGCAGCCAGCCCAGGAGAGCACAGTAAAAGTGGAGGCGAGCCTGGGCTCAGACTCAGGCTCCGGGCTCCCCATCCCTGTCGTTCTCTGATGCACCACCCCAAGCTGCTGTGACAGGTCCTCCTGCCCCACGCGGGAACCTCACTATGCACGCGGGTTCGCGGTGGAAGCAAACGAGTGCAGCGCAGGCGCGGAGCCCGGGAGGCTGGGGACCAGCTGGGGGAGGTCAGGCACACCTTGCCAGCACACCTTTGCGGACAAGTCGGGGTGCGCAGCCTGCGCCCCAGCACCTCCTGCCCTCCTGTCAAGCTGCCCTGAAGCCCTCGAGCTGTGAGCTTGCACGGATGCCCCAGCATCTCTGCTGTGGCCCCCACCTCCGCACCCTGTCCCCACGCTCCCCACCCTCTTGCCCACAAAATACCAGCCCAGCCCGAACAGAGCCCTGAGGGCGGAGGTGCGGCAGTCGCTCCCCATCCACCTGAAGCCTTACCTGGTCGCGGTGGGTGGATGAAGCCGGCCCTGGGACCTACGCGCTGGCCTGCGCGTCCTGGGACGCACCCCGCTCCATGGAGGATGCCTCCAGCCGCGTTTCCGGTTGTGGCACTGGGTGCCCCGGAGTGGGTCCGATAAGCTATCGGCCAGCCGGCCAGGAGGGGCGGTCAGCGGCCAGCCAGGGCACCTCAGCCGGCTCCCGGCTCCGGCCCGGCTGCCTGCCAGCAGCCGCTCAGGACAGCAGCGAGATGCCTGCCGAGGTGTTTCTGGTTACAATCACCTCACACACAGGCCTGCATCCCCCCCCTCCCCATCCTTACCATTATGTCTGAAGTCACACCTTCTGCCCGGGCCTGGGGAGCTCTGGGGGGTGGGCGCTGAGTGCCTGAGTGTGGGGCCAAGCTGCTCATCTATAGAGTTGCAGCGGGTCTGTAAAAAGGAGTATGTTTGGTGGTCAGAAAATCAATATGGAGTGGAGAGATCGCCTCCTTCTCCTATCCACTGGGAGTTCATTTTCTACCAGTTTATCCCGGGCCTCTGTGTGTTCCTGATTATTTTCTGGTCAGAGCTGAGGCATCCCGGTTAATGGATTGGCTTGTTTTCTTCTCCTTCGGAAGATGGACAGGTTAAAGGATAGGAAAGGATTCTCAGGAGAAAGCTAATCTTGGCTCTTACGCAGTCGGAATAGGAATAATCACACGAAGCTACCATTGATTGCGCCCTTATGTGTTTGAATCCTTCAAAAAAGTCTATGAAGTGATAACTATTACTTTCCCCATTTTTCAGATGGATCACTGGGGGCTGGAAAAGGTGAAGTGGTGTCCGGGCGGCTCACGGCTGCAGGGAGATCAGCTCCCAGTGGCCCTCTATCTGCTTCCTCCCGGTTTGTGGGAAGTCAGAAGCCTGATGATAGAGGGGCAGGGTGCCCTGGGGTGCAGTCCACCCCCAAGGACGAGGGCCCCATAAAATGAGTCATGCCTCTGGATTTCAAACACAGTGGCCCTTGGCTGGCCCTGGGAGCGAGGCTCAGGGAGTCCAGCTTGACTCACAGGAGAGGACGAAGGCTAGTGCCTTCTGAGGTTTGGGAAGAATCACACCAGCCACGGGGGTTCCCGGCTGGCCCCCTGTCCAGGCCTGAAAGCTTCGGCCTTCAACCTTCTCCAGGCTGCCAGTCTAGCTTCTCCGTTCCTCAGGCCTCAGCCTCAGGCCTCAGGCCTCGACACTCTGCAGGGGTCACTCCAGACTTCGTTAACCCTCCCCCAGCTGGGGAACAGGGCTGCCCAGGATCCACAGGGCAGTTCACCTCCCCCACCCCCACCCCCCCAGTTTCCTTAAAATAAATGTGACAAACGTGGGCCTAATGATCCGCGGGGGAAGATCTATATGCTTCAGGACGTAACACATGGCTCCCGCCCTCCGGTGCTGCGGGCAGCCCTACTTCAAAGGGCAGCGGTTGGTGAACTTACAGGGGTTTCCTGACTCTCAGGAAACAAACAATCAGCCTGGTTCTCCGGGGGCAGAGTTACAGCCACAGCCACCAGCACCAGGGATGATGATGATGGCGGCGGGGATGATGAGGGGCCTCGGGAGTACACGTGCCAGGTGGGTGCTTAGGGCTTTGCACGCTCCCACTCACCTGTTCTTTGCAACAACCCTAAGAGGCAGGCAATACAATTGCCCCATTTTACAGCCCAGGACTATTGAAGTCACGTGCCCACACCCCACAGCTAGTGGGTGGTGAAGCGAGATTCGAATCAGACCTGCCAAACTTTAAATAATAGTAACAATCACAACAACAACAAGGATAGATTTTAAAAAAATAATAAATGCACGTGATAAAAAGTCCAACAGAGGAAAGTACAAGCAATAGCCCTAATCAACGCCTCTCTGCTTTCCCCTCCTCCGGCCTCAACAACAGGTACCCCAGCTGGTGTTTTGTAAGTTGTTTTATATTCTGCGAATGCAGCTCACAATCGAAATCGCTCTGCATTTGGCGTTTTCACCATTTGGTTCCTTGCTGGCGCATTTGGAAAGTGAGGCCTTTTAATCACTATTCGCTGTAGGTCCAAGGAGATGCTGCCAAACCAACCAACCGACCAACCAACCAACCAGGACTTGGTGGGGCTGGTTTTCTGGGGATCGTGCAGGATCAAGTCCTGCTCAGGGTCATTTGAGCTGCTTAGGGACAGAATGGGGGAGGGCGGGGAGGAGAGGGAGGGCGGGGGGGGGGGGAAGAGGGGAGAGGAGATGGGAGGCTCAGACATCTCTTACATTCCACTCAGAGATAGCAGATGTCCCAGGCACAAAACATGCTCATCCGCTCTCCGCACGGGGGTGTCGCTAGACTTGCATCTCAGAGCAGGAGGTTTTCAAAGCCTTAAATGGTCTCTCAGAGACCTGGCGGGGCCCTGGCCACTCTGTTCTGTGCGGAGGGGCAGGCTTTCAGGGCGGCGGGCCCCGCTGGTCCCGGAGCTGGGGGTGAGGCTGGCCTATTTTGGTCCTGGCTGTCCATGTGGTCTCCCCTGCCAGGGTGCAGGGAAGTTTAAGGCATTGTCCTGTGCATGCATCCCTCACCCCACCCCCCACACAGTCACCACTTAATTTTTATAAATCTCCCTTTTGTACACTTTGGCTCAAATCACGTAGGCAAAGGGGTTTTCCCAATGGTATTTGTGTGTTTGTTCACATGGTTTTTAAACACAGAGCGGGTTCTTGAGAAATCTGGGAAGCTCCGAGGGAAGACTGGCTCCCAGGTGGTGGGGGGAGGGGGAAAGGGCCCGGCAGTGCTTGTGGCCTTGGCTCAGGGGAGGTGGGGTGGCCAGAAGCCAAGGCTGTGTGAACCCCTTGGGAAGAGTTCTTGGTCCCACAGTATCTTGTTCCTTGTTTAGAATAACAATGACCAGTGGGTTTGTCTGCCTCTCTCTGTCTCCTGGTCCACTGGTTCTAGCTCTCTAGCAAAAAACAACCCATCCTTTTTCTCTTGATCTCTTCCATTTCCACCCACTCTCACTCCTGCTCTCTCTTTCTCTGCCCCTGTGTGATCCTCCCTCACTCCTTCCCTTCCTTCCTTCTGTCCTGTATTCAACCATCCTCCCATCCATCCCCCTTTGTCCCTCCCTTATCCATCTATCCATCCATCCACCCATCCACTCATGCATCCATCCATTCTTCCATCACTCTTTTGCCTTTCTCCTCTCTCCCTTCCTTCCTTTCTTCTGCCGCCCACCTGTCATTCCCTCTTCCCACTATAGTCACTTCTTCCCCTTTCTCACCGCCCCCTTCTCTCTCTCCTCAGGCCTCTCTTATTTGGGGATGGAGAATTATAATGAGAAATACATGCCAAGTGTCTGGGGCCTTCCAGTCCAGAGCTTTGGGAGCTGATCTTAACTGAAACAGCAAGTCTCATCTGCAGTACTGGGGGGACTGTAAATGGAAACATCTTGGCTGAAGGCACCTTGGCAGTTTGCAGTTCATTTGAAAGGGGCAGGCACAACTGTTTTCCTTCCAGAAAAGTTTTCTAAAGAAATAACCAGAAATATGGACACATATCCTATATAATAAAAGGCTAATAATATGCAAATCGACCAAACGACTAGTTGCTGTGACATGCCCTGACCACCAGGGGGCAGATGCTCAATGCAGGAGCTGCCTCCTGGTGGTCAGTCCACTCCCATAGGGGGAGCGCCACTCAGCAGGGCTTCCGGACTGGGAGAGGGCACAGGCTGGGCTGAGGGACCCTTCCCCCACCCCAGTGCATGAATTTTGTGCATTGAGCCTCTAGTCTATCTATAAGAATGTCCACAGCAGTGAAACATATAATAACAGAAAAGTCAAGAGCTCAGGCATGCAAAAAATAGGAGATCGGTAAAATTGTGCTTTATCTATGGATGGAATACTATGTAGCCACTAACAGTCCAATTTTAAGTGAGAAGAGCAGATTGACAGTAGTATGCATTTTTATGATTCCATATTCCTTATATGTGTGTGTCAGTGCGCGTATTACATACATGTTAAAAAGACGGTGTGTATACAGCAAGATGTGAACACTGGGCAGCAAGATTGCAGCATTCTGGCCGTGGCCGTTATGGCTCAGTTGGTTGAGCACCAAAACGATGGCAGTTGGATTCCAGGTCAGGGCAATGCCCCGGTCTCCAACCCCCTCCCCAGTAGGGAGCATGCAGGAGGCAACCAATTGATAGTTTTCTCTCTCATCAATGTTTCCCGCTCTTGCTCCCTTTCCCTTCCTCTCTCACTAAAATCAATGTAAAAACCTATTTTAAAAAAAGATTACAGAATTTTGGAGGGTTTGTGTCTCGCTTGCCAGTGTCTGTGTCTGAAGTTGGATGGTGACGTTCTGGTGGGTCAGTAGAGTGTCTTTTCCATATATGTTGGAAACTCTGCAGCAAGAAGATACTTTCAGAGTCTCCAATGATTCACGCTTCTCTCCCAAGTGTGCAACAGACAGAGTTCAAGTTCCTTCCCCGCCCCCCGGGGGCTTTTGTTTGGGAGCTTTCCCAAAGCTTCCATTGCTGGGGAACAGGTTTCGGATCCTGGGGGTTCGTAAACCCGGATTCTGTCCTGCTCACCTGAGCAGGGTTCAGGTGAAAGGCGGGGGTGCTGTCTCCCAGACATCCTCTCCTCTCAGATGGAGAGCACGATGGAGAGCAGCCAGGCCGCCTGTGGGGACTGGAAAGGGGTGGAGTCAGGTAGGTGGGTTCCCAGTAAGAGGCTATTCTGAGAAGCCGGGAGGTGCCACGGAGATGTCGCCAAGGGGAGCGAGAAGGAGGGCCTTTTAGGCCTGGGGGACATTTGGTTGCTATTATGAATGAACCCAGCGAAACTGGAAGAAAATGGCAAAGTTGGGCATCGCAGTGAGCTGGAGAGAGGCCCAGTGACCCTGGGGCTAAGTAATTCCAAATGGCCTTTGAAACATCTGACGGTGGAGCCACCGAACCCAGGTCAGGGGGAAGGGGCCAGAGGTCCCTTACGAAGGGGCTGAGGTCCTAGGCACCAGCCATGTTAGCGAAGGTTAGTGACCGCCCTCCCTTGCCAAAACCCTTAAAGGGACCACCAGAAGTCGGTGTTCTGAGCCACCAGCTTGCAGAACCCCTGCATGCTGGCCTTTCACAGCTGGGAACAGACCCTGTCAGCTCGGCCACAGAACGGCCGCCTGTGAGCCCTGGGCAGGGCCTGCCGCTGGCTCCGGGTGGCCAGCCTGTCCGCAGTGCCGGGAGCACAGGGGGCACCAGGAGCTAGCTGCTGTCTGGGCACAGGGGTCAGTTCATTAATATGTTGTGGCTTCATGCAAAAGGGCTCCGCCTTGATTGCAGCGTTGCTCAAGGGGTGTGTCTGGGACCACCCGCTCCCGTCACTGGGTGGGTTATAAGCCGCACCTCCTGGCATCACCCCAACCTCATGAATCACAATCTCTGATCTGCAGCATCAGTGACTTTTTTAATGTGTTTTAATTGATTTTAGAGAGAGAGGAAGGGAGAGGGAGAGAGAGAAACATCCATGAGAGAGAAGCATCAGCACCAATCGGCTGCCTCCTGCACGCCCCCTGCTGGGGAGTGAGTCCAAAACCCAGGCGGGGAATTGAACCAGTGACCTCCTGGTTCATGGGTTGACGCTCAGCCACTGAGCCACACTGGCCGGGCTGCATCAGCGGTTTTATCACGCTCCGTTGCACAGCCCAGGGTCTCCTTCTGCCCCCGCAATCTGCGTCCGGCCACAGGCGTCATTGTCACTCCTAGAAGCAGATCCGGAGGCACAGAGAAGGAAATACGTTGTGGAAAATCACGGGATCACACATATTATTCCCACCATTTATGTGGCGTTTATTGGAGGTAAGTACCACAGGTAAATATTATGCTTACCATTTATTTCAGATTTATTCTGTGGCAGGAAACTGTGTATCTGTGCTCTCATTCATCCTCCAGCAACTCCTTCAAGTGAACAGCACACCTGCTTTCCAGAGGAACTGTCCCATCGTGAGGCGACGCGACCTCCCAGACTCGTGACCTTCCAACAGAAATGACGATCGCCGCAAAAATAGCAATGCCAGGTGTTGGGGTATCTTGGGAGCGAGGCTCTGTGCTAACACCTAGATTGGTAACAATTCTTATCTAATCCATGCAACTTAACTTTACATGGATTATCTTACTGCATTTTCACAACTTTTCCAGGTAAGTCCTATTTCTCTCCCCATTTTATAGATGAGAAGACCGAGGCCTATGGAGATTTACTTCCCATGGTCACCGAGCAGTGATGGCGGGATTCAATCCTAAAACTGTGGGCTGCTTTTTTAGCCATAGCCCAGGACTCTCTGTCCATTCTCTTACATATTTATAAACCTGAGGCCAGCTTTAGTCTAACAGAATATGGAAATGGGCTCCAAGGTTTCTGAGGAGCAGGGATGTTGTAGAACAAAAATCAGGCATTCTAGTTGTTAGCCTTGCATTTCTGCGGGGTGATCTCTTCCTCAGTTTATCTACCCGTTAAATGGGGAGATGGGCCCCTGAGAGGGTTTCAGCAAGGAACCATTAAGCAGAAGAGCAACTGCCCAGCTGGTGTGGCTCAGTGGTTGAGCATTGACCTATGAACCAGGAGGTCAAGGTTCGATTCCCTATCAGAGCACATGCCTGAGTTGCAGGCTCCATCCCCGGTGTGGGGTGTGCAGGAGGCAACCGATGAATGGTCCTCTCTCCTCATTGATGTTTCTATCTCCCTCTCCCTCTCCCTGCCTCTGTGAAATGAAAAAACACATGCAATGGATCAACAGTGAAGAAACCCGGGACTTGAACGCAGAGGTACCCAACTCATCGTGTGCCTTAGCAAGGTGGCCCCTCCCCCTGGGACTCAGTCCCAGGCGGTCCCATCACTCTGAGGCACTCTGTCCCTGGACCCTGTCTTTCCTGAGTTCCCATCAAGTCACTCTGAGGCCTTCCTGCTCGCTCAGCTCAGCGTTTATAGGAATAATAATAATAATAATAAATAAAATGTAAGGTTCTGGGGATGAAAATGCCCCCGCATGAAAGCAGACTTGGGGAGTTTTCCCACTCATTAAAAAGGGAAAGCCAGCCTCCCTAAGCAAACAAATTCTCCTCTCACTGTAAGTGCAGGTTATCAATTGGAATTCTGATGACTTTGGGGCTGACAATTTTAACAACCACTTAAGTCTCACCCTGCGCCTTTTATCTGAGTGCTACACAAACATTGTTAAACACACAAGCCGAGGCCAGGGAAACCGTATCATCCTGGAGGGGAGAAGACCCAGGGGACGGAGGGGTCCACGGGCCATTCCCTCCCACTCTCCCTCCACGGAGCTAATCAATGGCCTGGCGAGGCTTAGAATTAATAAGTCTGGACTCTTGCACTTTTGACCTGGCTGTTAGATAACAATTCCTTTAGCAAGGCCGTGGGTTATTAGGCACGGAGAGTCCATTTGATAAATAGATGTCATTTTATTTATCTAAATTTCTGGCGCAGTGGTGTTTATTTTAAAAGGGAGGAATGTCATTTATAAATCATTTATTTGCTCATACATTGAATTCTTATTGAAGGAAACATAGTTTAAAAGGACCTCAGTTTACTGATGTAAAAGAATACCTGACTCTTTATACCTAGGTGTGTCTTTTTTAATCCTCGTCCGAGTATATGTTTGTTGATTTTTAGAGAGAGAGAAAGGGGGAGAAACATTAATTGGTTGCCTCCCATGCACACCTGACTGAGGGACCAAACCTCCACCTCGGTAGGTGCCTGCCTGGGACTCAAAGCCGCAACCTTCTGGGGTCCGGGCTGATGCTCCAGCAACGAGCCGCCCGGCCAGGGCACTCCCTGGGTTTATTCATCCTTCTCTGTCTTTTTAATGCATGAGCCGCATTTCTTTCATTTTTCTAATATTTCTCATTGAATCTCATGGTTGGAAGTGGCTTTCTCCTTTGCTGCAAAGCAGTTTGGATTCTGCAATGGTTTTTAATTCTGCAAAGGGAGAAACAGTCGAACCATTCCCAAACTGAGGATAGGTGGAATGAGCAAGGATACAGCTGCAAAATGCAACATTCTAGAGTTCATGCATTCTCTCTCACGCACAATCTCTCTCTCTTTCTCATCACTAAGAAAAAATTTTAAAATATGCTTTTATTGATTTCAGAGAAGAAGAGGGAGGGAGAGAGAGTTAGAAACATCAATAATGAGAAAGATCATTGATTGGCTACCTCCTTCACATCCCACACTGGGCACTGGGGATTGAGCCCCAACCTGGGCATGTGCCCTGACTGGGTATTGATCCGGGACCTCCTGGTTCATAGGTTGATGCTCAACCACTGAGCCAAACCGGCCAGGCAAGACTTTTTTAAAAAAATCTTTATTGTGGCTCAGTCTTCCCAGTCACCGGAGCTGGGCACTCTAGATGTGCCCCTGTGTGGGCTGTGTGCACAGTCTGGTAGTTGGGCCTTGATTGCTGTTGGTGTCACTGGGGGAATTGACCTCCAGGCTAATTGGCTGTGAGGACCCGCTGTGACTACAGGGGAAGAGCTGCTGTGCAGGAGACACCCCTGTGGAGCAGGACTTGCTTCAGTGGGGCTTTGGTGCTCACTGCGTCTGCCCCTTGAGTGTGTCGCTGGTGGGTGTGTAGAGTTGTAATCTGCTGGGGTCTGAAGCTGTCCACCAGATGCACTGGCTGTGGGGCTCCCAGGGAGGTGCAAAGCCAGTCACTGCCTGGGGCCTCCAGGCAGGAGCTACAGCGATCTGCAGATCCCTACTACTTGTATTGGGCTTGGAGGTGCCCAGGCAAGGCCCAGCTGTGAACAGGCAGGCCCGGTGCTAGTGCTGGGTCTTGGGCCTCTTATTAATGGTTTGGGGAATGCTGTCACCAGCTGCTACTTGTTTAAAGATTTCAGCAACGTCTGAAGCCTGAACCAGGACAGGCCATTCATATGCAAAAGCTGCTGCAAGCAGGTCGGGTAGGGCTGCAAATTGGATGGGGCGGGATCTCAGGGAATTATCAGGGCGGAGCTAACAGTGTGGCTCAGATATGGCTGCCACTCAGCTCCGTGATGGGGAAGGAACAATGACCCCTGTGAGCACCCCTGTCTCGGAGAAAGCCGCCCCTGAGGTCCTGCCCTGATGTCAGACAGTCCACTTCCTCCTTGTATGTTCCTGGACTCCCCCAAGGCCACCGCCCAAGCCTGGAGCTCAGAGGAAGTGAGATCGTGTAAGTTCATGGGCCAGCCCTTTAAGGGGGACTCCTGGGTTTCTAGGAGCCTGTGTGTCACTCAGCCACCCCCGCTGGTTTTCAAGGCCCGGAAGTTACCGGGAACTTCTCTGGAACCCTGGGCAGGGGGTCTGGTGTGCGGCTGGGACATCCTGCTTCTCATGGGAGGCCTCCCCAGGGGAGATCCCTCCTGATTAA
The DNA here is from genome assembly GCA_026230045.1 of Corynorhinus townsendii. NCBI lineage: Eukaryota > Metazoa > Chordata > Mammalia > Chiroptera > Vespertilionidae > Corynorhinus > Corynorhinus townsendii. Next base: position 8,761,167 of record JAPDVU010000014.1, on the reverse strand, counting down.
AAAAACAGCACACTGGGGTGCAGGACCAGCCCGTTCCGTGCCTCCGCCTCTCCTACGGTCTCAATGCGCTTCTTTCTTTACTTCTCTAGTTGCAGGAGTGCCAGCCTGCCAGCTCCCAGGCGGTTCTGGATGGTGGTGGTTCTGCATTTTAGTTGTAATTTTGATGTGGTTGTGGGAGGCAGTGAAGACAGGCATTTACCTTCGCCGTCATCTTGGTTCTCTCCTCCTCAAGAAAAAGTTTAAAACATCCAGCCAGGCTACAAAGTAGTTTGGTTGCATTTTCTTCAAAATACCAAATGTCCTGTCAAAATAACAAGGGCACTAGCTCTCTGACCCAGCAATTCCATCTCTAGACATACTTGCAAATTTGCGCAATGATATGTCTACAAGGGTTGTCATTGCAACCGTGTTTGGGATAACATACTATTGGAAACATCTTAAATGCCAAGCAGGGGGCGTCTGGTTAGAGAAATCGTGATTTCATCCCTACAGGGGAATACTGCAGAGCCCTGAACAGGAGCAGGAGAACCATCTCTGAGAGGCATTGCTAAGGAAAAAGCTAAGACGTCACGGTGGATCAGTATGAGCCCCCCGTGCGGACAAAAGAAGAAAGAGACCCAAGGAAGTGGCTGTGGCTGGACGGGGCTGGGGAACAGCTGAGGGCACAGAGGTGGGAGGCAGATTTTTCACTCTTTCTACTTGGGCAGCTTTGGAAATGGAAACCACGTGAATGCTTTCCTATTAAAATGAATGAAAGTATAACTAGTCCGAGGATAGCTGTGCATCTGTGCATAGAGGAATGTTTAAAAAGACATACGTGGAGTTGGTTATCTCTGGGTGCCTCGGTCGTCAATATTTTTATACTTTTCCTCTTTCGCTTGCCCACATTTTCTGATATTTATGAAACGCACATAAAAAGAGTTCTTTTGTAGATTAACAAGAAAGGGAAAAAAATGGCTTTCCTTCTTCGCCCTCAATAATATGGATTCCTTAATATGTGTCAAGTGACTGGGTTGGTGGGAAAAGCTTAATAAAAAGAGATTTATGGGTAATTGGGTGGGATAAGAAGGACTTCCAGATGCATGAAAGCCAAGATTTGAGAAAAGGGAGAGGGTCCTGAGCCAGGATGGAGCGAGGTGCACTTTCAAAGCTTCTGGCTGCCCAGGCCTTCTTGCTAAGAGACCCTGAGTACCCAGCACTCTTGATTGCCCCATTGGAAAATGGGGAGGGGGATGCAGTCAGCATGCCCTTTCAAGGATGATGGAAGTCAGATGTTGAAGGAGGCCCCTCAAAAGTCACCTAGGGCCTGACCGGCATGGCTCAGTGGTTGAGTGTTGACCTATGAACCAGGAGGTCACGATTCTATTCTTGATCAGGGCAAGTGCCCAGATTGCAGGCTCCATCCCCAGTGTGGGGCGTGCAGGAGGCAGCCGATCAATGTTTCTCTCTCATTGTTGATGTTTCTATCTCTCGCTCTCCCTCCCTTCCTCTCTGAAATCAATAAAAAAAAAATATTTTTTAAAAGTCACCTAGGAAGAGATTCCGAGTCTCCCTTCTTGGTGAGAGTCCTTGACTTTATTGTGACAATAATGAGAAGGGCGATGTCTAATTGCAATCAAGTGCTGACTCCACAGCAGACCCAGAGCACAACACTCTGTGCATCATCTGGTCCCACCTCCGAGGCCATGAGGATTAACAAGATGATACGTCTTGAGCATAGACAGCCCTGGCCACTGACCGTGGCTGCACGCTCAATCCTGTCCTGTTAGCAGGTTGAATCTAGGCGCTAGCTGAGGTCATCTGTTGTAGTTGTGCCCGCCCGTATCTGTTCATATTCTCATTTTCAGCAAGAGGGTGGACCTTCCAGTGGGAGGCCCCAGAAACTCTTCACTGGAGCACCTGCTCTAGCCGCTGGGCCTGCCCTGCTTGCTCATGGGCAATTGGCATTCCCACCTCTGCCCCCGGGCAGCCCTGGATCAATGGCTAATGGAAGGCGGTGGGTAAACACTGCAGCTTTCTTGCAACTAGAGTGGATTGCTTTGGGGTGTTTGGTCTACACTGATTCCCACAATTCCCCGGTGAACTAAGCTCCCCAGGGGTAACTCGCTTGATGACATACCCTGCACGGACTCCCTCCCTTCCTGCCCCACTTCCCCACTTCCCCTGTTCCCTGGGGACCACTTCGTAGGTCAGCTACCTTGTCTCAGCATCTGCTCCCGGGGAACCAGGCGCCTACTGTAACCTGCTTTTCTCTTTTCTCTCCTCTTTCTTTTCTATTTTGTCTCCTCTTTCATAACAATCAACAGAGCATTTGATGGGTTTCAAATCTCATTCACGTCTCTTATCTCCATTGAACTCCACCCTCCTATCCCGTTCAGATAAGGGAATTGAGAATCTCCCAAGAACACACACGGAAAGGGTAGAGCCCAAGTCTTGGCTTCTGATCCTACCCTCACCTTTGGTCCATTATGTGATTCCGCCTTTCCCTTCTATCATAAGAACAGTGATTAATCTATTTCTAGATTAATTTATTCATGTGTTTATCATCTTCAAATATTTTGGGATTTTTCTACCCTTCTTTCTAGTTTAATTCCATTGATTTCTAGTTTAATTCTATCGTGATCTAAGGGAATATATGGTATGGTTTCTATCCTTGTATATATGGTCAGGTGTGTTTTATGGCCAGACTGAGGTCTGTCTTCGAGTGTTCCATATGAGCTTATGAAGAATGTGTGTGTCACTGTTGTTGATTTCATCAGTTGATGGATGATGCTGTTGAGGTCAACGATGCCCTATTTATATATTACTGTGCATTTGGTTCTGTATAAAAGTCTCATTCAGCCTGGCTCAGTGGTTGAGCGTTGACCTATGAACCAGGAGGTCACGATTCCATTCCTGGTCAGGGCATATGCCCGAATTGCAGGCTCAATCTCCAGGGTGGGGTGTGTAGGAAGCAGCTGATCAATGATTCTCATCTCATGTTCTCTCTCTCTCTCCCTCTCCCTTCCTCTTTGAAATTAATAAAAATATATTAAAAAAGAAAAACAAAAGGAAAAAATCTCATTCAGACATCGCAACAACTGATTTTATTGGTTTGATCATGATCACGGGCAGGTGAGGAGTCCCGAACTCTTGGAGGCTAAGCCATTTGTCTAAGACCCCCTGGCAGATAGGTCGCTTGACTTCTGGTCCGGTTCTCAGTCTGTGACCCCAGGCCACCTCCCTCCCCCTCTCTCCCCCCCCCCCCCCCCCCCGCCCAGCTCATGGAGAGGCAACTGTGGACACAGGAGAGCTCCATCGGAGTACAGAACCTGAACCCGGTACCGGGACAGTTCCCGACAGCACGCTGGTCTGTGACACTCAGAAATCAACTTGAACTTTTAAAACATCTAAGAGAGCCTGGTGCTAGCCTTTGTGTGTTTCACAACAGGGGATTGGCAACAGTTTAGAAACAGGCTAAGTCTTCAGCACCTGATTCCCTGGTCTGTCCCGGGAGCGATAAGGAGGTGCCTGGACGTTGGGGGAAGGGATCAGGCTAAGGATCAACCATGATGAAGTCACAGCTGTATCTGGGAGGCCAGGGCCAGCCTGCCCCGGTGACTTCTCAGAACACTCTGAGGTTGAGCCCTTATTGTGGGACATTCCCAATGGGATGGCCAATCCCGCCAACCCCAATGCCCTTGTCGGTGACTGGGAAGAAGAGGCCTGTGACCCGACTCTGGCCAGTGACGTATAAGGACAAGTATGCTGGGAGGAAGGGGCCTGTGGTGATGCGGTCTCTGGTGCTGACGCCTTTGTGGCGTCTCCTCCCCTTGACCATGGGCTGGCCCCAGGACTGGCTTGGACTCCGAGGAGATGGGTACAGGGATGCTGTGTGATTCTGAGGCTAAGTCCTAGGAAAACCTTGCAGCTCCCAACCAGAGCTCTTCCTTGCCCCGGGGAGAGGCTGCCTGGAGTGACAGAGGCGCTTGGCCTCCCTCCCTCCATCCAGTCCTCCCAGAGGAAGCTCGTGTTGGACACTGAGCTCAGTGGAGGTTCAAGTGACGGTGGCCCCAGATGCCCTCTGACTGCAGCCTCGGAAGACCCCAGTGAGAACTGCCCAGCTGAGCCCAGTCAGAGGCCACAGAAGCTGAGCCTGTGGGAAATGTGTCCTTGCTTCTGCTTCTGAGAAAGCGCTGTCTCCGGCTCCCCCCCCCCCCCCCCCCCCCGGACACGGCACGTCTCCTGGATGCAGCCGGCTTGGGAGCACGCACGGTCTAGCTGCTGAAGGCGAGCTCCACACACCCAGGACAGCGGAGCAAAGAGGAGGGAGTCCGGGCCCTTGATGCCCCCTGGGCCGCTGGATCCACAGCCCTGCAACCCACCCGACCTTGGACTTCCTGTGGACGAAGTAACGCCTTCACTGTGAGCACCGCTTGGGCTTCCCGATTCACCCCTAGGTCTCTCTGGAAGGCACTAGGATAGAGGGGCGAGGTGAAGGCACCGTGGGTTTGAGGAGAGGCTCTGCTACTTCCTGGCTGCGTGAACTTCCTTCTGAGCCTCAGCTGCCTCATCTGTAAAATGGGGGGAAGAATTCTGCCTGCCTCACAGGATCGCCAGGAAGAGTCCAGGAAGGAACGTGTGTGGCTGCCCTTGTGCCTGCCCCACCGTGGCTGCATGGGTCCTGTCCCTCAGACGGCCCTGGACCTCTGCTCCTCTGCCAGGAGGCAGTGGCTTTGGGAGCTGCGCCCCGGGTCACCAGCTAGAAGTTCTCACCGCAACACAACGCTTCCAGGAGCCCGGGGCCACCCCGCACATCAGGCCCCCAGATGCCTCCCTTCCGGCCGCACACCTGGCGCTTCCCCAGCCCAGGGGCAGCCTTGCCTTTGAAGTCGGCCTGTCCCACCACCTGCTCCCAACTGGTTTGAAATTGAAGTTTAAACTCAAACCAACACTTCCTCTCCCTCCCTCGGTTCCAGTTAACTTTCCTCCATACACGGGAGCGTGCGCACACTCTGCGGGCGGAGGGTCAGGCGAAGAGGGAGCCCTGGACATGGAACCAAGCTTCTCCAGCAGAAGGAGCCCCGGCTTTCCCGTGTGCGCGCGGCCTGAGCTGCTGGGGCTAGGTGGGCGCGGCGGGTACACAGCAGCGGGCACGCCGGGCACCGCTCGCCGTCTCTGGTCGCCTTCTGGGGGCATCAGACGTGCAATAGTCATTTGAGAATGACTGTCTCAGGGGTCTCACGTTTGAAAGCAGGAGCCCAGAAGCCACTGGATCCTAAGATGTAAAAATAGTGAATAGACAGCCACGAAAAATGATGAAATCTTGCCATTTGAGACAACACGGCTGGATCCAGAGAGAATCAGGCGAAGGGAAGTAAGTCAGACAGAGGAAGACAAAGACAGTCTGATCTCACGTCTATGCGGGATGTAAAACACAAAGCAAAATGAAACAGAAACAAACTCATAAATACAGAGAACACACTGACGGGCAGCAAAGGGGAAGGCGGGTTAAAAAGGACACACTTCCAGGTATGAAATAAGTCACGGGACTGAATGTACAGCTGAGGGAAGAGAGTCAGGAATATCATAGTAGCTTTTACAGTGGCAAATGGTGACCGGATCACTTCATACAGCATATAAATGTTGAATCACTATGTTGTACACCTGAAAGTAATATCATATTCATGTCAGCTGTCATGAAAATAAATGCTAAAAATACATAAGCCCTGGACCAGGGGTCCTCAAACTATGGCCCGCGGAACACACGCGGCCCGCCAAGGACATGTATCCGGCCCGCCGGGTGCCGCTGCCTGTCCTGCTTAGCAGCCGACTCGTCCCGGGCCCGCAATGCGCATAGGAATTTGTTCATAGTTTTTTTTTAAACTATAGTCCAGCTCTCCAACGGTCTGAGGGACAGTGAACTGGCCCCGTTTAAAAAGTGTGAGGACCCCTGCTCTGGACTGTTTGCTCAGTGGATAGAGTGTCGGCCCGTGGACTTGAAGGGTCCCGGGTTTGATTCCTGGTTGGGGGCGCATGTGGGAGGCAACCAACCCATGTGTCTCTCTCACATCGATGTCTCTCCCTCTGTCTCCCCCCTCCCTTCCACTCTCTCTGAAAATCAATGGGAAAACACCCTCGGGTGGGGACGAACAACACAACAAAGGCCGTGTTATTTGGAGATGCCGGCAGGCATGTGTAAGGACGACATAATACAAATGGGTGGGATTTCTTTTAAAATTCTTCAGCAACCATTTTAAATAAAAATGGGGTCTTCCTGGGCCTCACCTTAATCCCGGACCTGTCGGATCTTGTGTGTATTTAAAATTTTAGTAAAATTTAAAATCACAGGTCATTTTGCATTCATTTTGATGTTTTAAAAAATACTGTTTATCTTGCGGACTGTGCTTGCTGGCACCCCCATACATTCTGTGGGAGTGAAGTCACCGCCTGGCACTGTGTGGGGCTCCACTGGCCTTCCCCCTGGCCTTGGGGTTGCCCTGTCCGGGGGTAACCAGAGTTGGTCACTGTCTCCCAGGTAATAACCCACTGAAGGTTTCACCACCGTCCCCCTCACCACACGCAAGTATGTAACACCCTCTTCCACCCTCCGGGAGCCAGGAGGGGAGACGGTCCCCAGGTTAGGACATGGTGGCTTGTGGTTATTAGGAGTCTGGCCAACACGCTATTTACAGTCCCTGCCTCGAGGGCAGGCCCACCTCCCAGACTGCCTTGAGTTTTTCTCATGTTCTTAAAGCAGCATTAAAATACTCATAGCCCAGCCGGTGTGGCTCAGTGGTTAATGGTCAACCTGTGAACCAGGAGGTCATGGTTTGATTCCCGGCCAGGGCACATGCCCAGGATGCTCGATCCCCAGTGTGAGGCATCCCAGCAACGATTCTCTCTCGTCATCGATGTTTCTATCTCTCCCCCTCTCCCTTCCTCTCTGAGATCAATAAAAGGTATATTTTTAAAAAAACAAGAGTTTATAAAATACCCATCGCCATTCCCAGTGCTTTTCCCCTCCCTTTACTCTCTGGGTCCTGGTTTCCACCCCCTTCTAAGCTGGTGGAAGCTACCTTCTCCACCTCCATCCCCATCCCCATCCCCGGGGGAGGGGGGGACCTTAGGGATGCCCTGGATGGATTCTCTGCCCGGTTTCCAGTGGCCACACAGGCGATATCTCCTAGCTCGTAGGCCCAAGGTCCCTGCTGGATGCACGGGGTTCTGTTCTGCCTGTTCCTAAAACCCTCTCTGAGAAGAATCAAATGTCACACTTGGAAGGAGTAACTGAGCCCCATGCCTCTTAACTCTTTTTAGGAGGTAATGACTAAAGCTCTAGGAGTCTGGTGGCTCTGGGCTCAAATTCTGGCTCTGCTGCTGTGGGTCTTTAGACAAGTGACTGAACCTTTCTGCGCCACCATCTCTCCTCCATCCAATAGGGGTACAAGCGGTCCCGGCCTCAGAGGCCCATTGAGGCAGATGATACCTGCGGAGTCCTTCGCCTGATTCTTGGAACAAGTCAGTGCTCAATACATGCTGACGTCAGTGATTATCTGGGGGATCACCTGCACCTCTTTGCAAATCTATAAAAAGCTATGAGATACCCCTCAAAAAATATACATAAAATGTTTGCCCTCCTTTACATAAAAACGAGTTATAGATGCTTTTAGAGTGAACCCACACAGGCACTTTATGCTATTATTGTAATCGTTTTAATTTATGGAAGAGGAAAAATAATAAAAATACTATATGAGTGTACAGTAAAAGTAATTTAACAGACGGCGTGTGAAACAGAGGCTGAGCAGTCACTTCCCACCTCAGACCAGAGAGGCGGGTTCGTTCCCCAGCGTTACCTCCGCCCGTGGCCCGGCTGACACCCTGGCTTCTGTTCTCCCAAAGTCAAAAGCAGCCGCGGCAGATGCACTTTGCTTTCGGTCTGTTTCATTTCTCAAAATATACAGCGTGGCTCCCCGCGCTGCTGCCCAGGCTGTGTGCCTCATATTTTTAAACATCCCTGTTGCCTTCTGATTACAGAACTGATACAAGTTCCATGGGTGAACGAGTGGCAACGTCTGTCATAATCCAACCTGAGATAAACACGGATGCATGGAGGTGCATCCCTCCCGCGTTTGCTCGGGCAAGTACTAGGCGTGTAAGCAACGCACTGGGCTTCGTGGGGTGTCCACAGAGAGGTGCTTTAGTCACAGGCTGGAGGTAGGAACCTCCACATGCCACACATCTGGCGTGGCATCCTGACGCCAAGTCATGGGTGACCTTGGACGGTCCTCTTAGCACCTTCAAACTCCATTTTCTCACCTGTGAGATGGAGAAAGGAATAATGATATTTGACCGGAAGAACTGTAGCGAAGGTTAAACGCGTTGATGCATGTGAAGCCTTGAGCAAAGGGTGTCTCCGTGTGGACACTATTGACATTGGGGCTGGAAATTCTCCGATGGGGGGCGTCCTGGGCATTGTGGGTGCCGGGCAGCATCCTGCTCTCTCCCCTGGAGACCAGCAGCACGCCCCTGTCCTGCCAGTTGGAACACTCAAGTCTCCAGATACTGTCAAACGTCCTCTCGGTGGCACGGTCTCATCCTCCTCTATTGAGACCACTGCCTTCCCAAAGGGCCTGAAACATACTAAGTGCTCAATAAACTCTCCTTCCGACCATCAACATGACATCAAGTGGCACCCTTCCTACACTGAAAGCATCAGATTGCCCAAGTATTACGAATCGACTGGTATTCTAACTGTCCAAATCCTCGGGTTAACTCACCTCAGTGGCAAACTTCTCGTTGTAAGAGCTTTTCATGTGTAGAATATTAAAATACTGGCGAAATACTCCAAGCGATAGGCTCCGGCCAATTTCATTGGCTTTATGCCTCCTGAATCCCTCCTTTTTCTCCCCTTCCCTCATGCAGGTGAGAGACAAGACGGAGCCCACAATGAATAAGCTGCTTTGCCCACTGCATGGACCCCATTTCTGGCCCCTCATTTTGCGTCGGCCGCGGTGTTTTTCCACGGAGCCGTCGGAAGATGGGATTATGTGTGTGCATGCGTCCATTCACTGGCTGCTTAGGATCGGAACCCCCGGGGATAAATTTGGAAAACGACCGAATTAATCACTTATGATCCACATTCGGTGAACATTATCATAATATTGATATAATGCACACACTGTTCTTTGCTTATTTCTATATTGAGTGGGGCCTGCAGCAATTTTGAGGAAATCTGAGACTCACACACCTGGCTAAATGCTCTCCCTCTCTCTCTAAATAACCCCAGGTCTCCTGGTTTGCACGGATTGGCCTAAAATGAGTTACAGTTGCCAGAACATTTTTAAGTAGGGAAATAAATTAGAGTGGTAATAATCATAACAATTATATAATAAATGTTAAAAATTGTAAGTTCCCCAGCGTCCTTAATAACTTTATTTTGGTGGTGGGGGGGTGGGGGGATGTGGAAATTCCATCGCTGGCTTCTGGTGACATCATTAGGCCGAAGTGAGAGGACAGGCTTTTAGATTCCAAATGTCACCGAGGTGCCGAATGAGGTGGCACTTCGACTTTCTCGGCCGAGTTTGCGGGGCTTGAATTATTAAAGTCGTCGTTCGCAAAATAAAGTCAGGACTTCTTCGTGAAAGTTTCTAGATTGACCGTCTCTCCCCCTCCCCCCTTGCTCTCTCTCATTTTCTCTCTCTCCATAAGGGAACCCGAGGCAGCCACAGCTGCACAAATCATTTCGATCCCCCACTCCCCACAAGCTCCCCATCTCCAGCTGCACACGGAAGACAAATAACGCTGCAAAGAAGGGATGACAGCATGTCCCCAAGTAAGAGAGCCTCCCAGGAAGCCCTGGTGACTGGGAAGCATGTAAAAACGCCTCCAAATGCCTAAAGCTGCCCGCTGGGCTGGGCTGAGGTCCGTCTGCAATACAGATGAAAGCTGCAGATACATGCAAATCAGACACACGCCACAACCACGCCGGCCCACGCTCAAATGCCCGGCGTCGCGCCGAACACATTGCTCCAGTCCGCTCCCCTCTCCTGCAGCAGGGACTGCTGCTATCCCATTTTACAGACGTGGCAGCCGAGGCTCCGAGGCATAGGTCCCTTGCTCCAGGTCACAACAGCTGGAAGCAGGAGAAGAAGGAGGTCAAACCCAAATGTGGAATTTAGCCCAAACAGGCATCTAAGTGCATTTTCTCCACGCCGATTTGGAACATCCTTTGTCAGAAGCCGGTGCTGTGTGTCTGGTCAGGCGTGGAGGTCTCTGTGTCTCTCCAGAAGCACCAATAGAGCCTCACATGAGGCTCTCGTGCCTCGTCCTTGTCTTGTTGGGCCATCGTCCTAAGCCAGCGACTAGCTGGAAGCCCAGGCTACAGTTAGACCGTCCAGGTCTGAAAGCTGACTTCCTCTCTAACCAGGGACTCCATCCACCTCTCTCCATCCACCAGGGACCCTTATGCATGTGAACCTCAGCATGCCCACCTGCAAATGGGAGGCTTGGTCATGGCCAGGGTCGCGGCTAGCCCATACTGTGCTTTGCAAAATTAGAAAAATTCACCTCACTTCCATGTTGGAAATTTGTCATAATATGCTGATGTCATGAAAACAAGACACTCTACTGCCATCTGCTGGAATGCTGCTGTAATACACACACAGTGTGCAAAGGCCAGGCTGCGAAGGGTGTCCCATTTGTGCAGGGCGTGACCTGCACAGCTGTACATGGTTGCCCAGCCATCCCCCCTCCCCACCCCCCACCTCCGCGCACACCTCCCGGATTGTTGGGGGGAGAAAAACGTGCTATTGCCTGCCAAGTGTTTATTTACCACTGTGGTGGGCATGGCGCATGGGTCCTCGGCAAGTGTCGGCTGCTCTGTTGGCTCAAACAAGTTGGATAACCTGTCTCTCCCGGCCACTTACTAGTCAACGGGAAATCCCACGCAGCATCTGTCTTGGGGGATGGTGCCTCCCAGGCATCCCAGCCCATCTCTCAGCACTTACCCAAGCTTCCATGTTCCAGGTCTCCGGTTGTCCTGGACAGCAACTGATGGCCCTCGAATGCACCTCCTGGCCAGAAGAGATGGAAGGAATCTTGTGAGCCCTGCTCCTGAAACTCCGGCTGCCATTTCTTTGATGCTTTGTGAAATGTTCAGTATGTTCCATCAGCTTTGCCCCCTGGCCGCGAGGTTCCTAGAATGGTGCCCGGAGTGCAACAAAAACTGGGTTTGAGTCCTGGCTTTTCCAGGTACTGGCTGTGTGACCTTGGGGAAGTCACTTAACCTTGCTGTGCTTCGGTCTCTCCACAGGTGAAAAGGGAAGACTTACTAAGCTCTCTGTCACACAGCCGTGTGGAGTGGAGACGAAAGGAGCAAATGTGCTTACAGCACTTACGAGCATCCATGTTATTGTCATCATTAACCACAGGGAGAAATCGTTCCGATTTTTTTCATAGGTCATTCATTTCCAGCTGCCCACCTTGTTTTGTGAACCGAAAACGAGAACCCCGAATTTCGCGGACCTCCAAAAAAATCTTTCCTGCGTGGTTGTTATGAAAAGCTAAAAGCCTCATTGTGTTTACTTCTACATGGAAGGCATCACACAAAAGTCAGATGTCCCTGGCTCCTGTGGGACGCGGAGTTGCTTCACTCAGGAAGTGTGTGACTCCGCAGCTGTTTCTCCTTCAACAACAAATCCTCTAGAGATGTTAATGGCCACGGATGGGGACCAACCAGCCGGGTTCTCTCTCTATGGTCCGCACGCCGCTCTAACCATTCCTCCCGTCACTGCGGCACGCCTTTTCCTGGAGTTTTAGGCAGGATCCGGACACGGTCTGTTCCCAGGCTCTCTTACGTTTTCTGTCTGCTCCATCCCCATCCCTGGCTGAAGACCTCCAGAGCCCTCACTCTCAGCCTGAGGCTCTGTGGCTCGTTGAAACACCTCCAGTACACAGAGTACATGCCTTGGTGGTTCCTGGCGACAAAACAGCTGTTTTTGGATGGTGGTTTAGTGCATTCTGGGGGACATGGGCAGGGCAAGGAAGGCCAGTCGGCAAGCAGAGGGCCCAGAAATGCAGATCCGGAGGCTCCTTCGACAGCTTCCCACGGCTGTGTGCCTCTAAGCAAGTGGCCTCACTCCTGTTGTTTTTCAGTGTCCTTCAGGGCAAATGCCGCACAATTACACAACCGTGGTCCTTAAGAACTGGATCTCTGGAGGAACCCACCCGGTCTCTGCCGTCTACCTTCGGGCTGCTGTGTGACCCTTAAACAAATGACTTCCCTCCTGGGCCTCAGTTTCTTCCTTTGTAGAATGGGGATCAAAGATGGCCCCTCTCTCCTGGACTTGTTGTGAGGATGAAAAGAGATAATGCTTTGAAAGTGCTTGGCAAAGTGTCTGACCCGGGGTGAACGCTCCATAAATCTTCACCATTATTATAAGCCTTTTCATAAAATAGAGGCTTTCTGAAATTTAAAAAAGAGAGAGAGAGAAGAAGAAAAACACTAATGAGTCAAAAAAGCATTTGGGAAAACGGTTTTATTTAACATGTTCTTGATGGATCTGGTTGGTCTTTTCCATGAAAAAAAAAAAAATGTTTTTTCCCCCAAGGAGGCCACAGGCTCAGCGCAGCCCAGCCCGCTCCGGGCCACACAGTTAGCTTGACTCGAGCTCCTAGGAACGCGATCCAGGCTGCTGACCCCACATCAGACGGTCACGGCTCCCTCCTCTCCATCACAGCCCCCAGCATCACAGGAGCAGTGCCCCCTCCCCAGGCAGGGAAAGGAGAGTGCTCGCTTGCCTCGATTTGACCAATGGCCCAGGGCAGGGACGACCTCAGCACCCTCCAAACGTCCCGACCCGTCCCCCTCTTTCCTTCCAGGTCTAAGTGCCCGGGCCTCTCTGCCGAGACCCAACCCCCAAATGTTCTCCAAGCAAGGACCAGGCCACAGTGAGGCTCCAGGTGCTACAGGTAAGGTGGGGGCCAAGCCCCAGTGACCCAGGTAAACAGTATGTTAATGCGATATATTTAAAAAACCAAAATGAACGTAAAAACAAAATAGTCCACGAGGAACACAATGCCAACGTTTTACATAAGGACAGGGTCGGTGGCCAGGGCTCCCCTCACCTGCAGCTCCAAATGTAAGCAAAAGGAGCCGAATTCCGCTGGGCCCCCACCCTGGGCCTCAGCCCTTGCATTTCCTGCGCGGGCCCAGCCATAAATTTCCACCTCCCCGCCCTGCGCCCCCCTCCCCGCAGAGGTGAGCCGGGGTGAGCGGCACAGAGGCCGCTTGGAAAAGGAGACTTGAGTTAAACAGGACTCGGTGGGACCTTCCAACTTTCCGTCTTGTTTTTGAACGGCATCTAGGCTCCTCTCCTTAATCAATAAAACAGGAATTAGCTCTCAGCTCCAAGAGGCGCTTTCTGTCTTCCCGTTTATGACCTTGGCCACCTCGCAGCCCTTTCAAGCCGCCGGGCTGGCTTTTCCAAATACCTGAGGTCGCAGAAGCAGGTAGAAAACATTTGGGAACTTCCTGCGGCAAAGTGGGCGGGCAAGTCCCACCGCCCGCGCGCCCCCGCCCCCGCGTCCTGGGTAGCGAGTGCTCGAGCGCGCGCGAGCCAAGAACGTTAAACCTTTCTCTTTGATCCCCGTCTTTTTTGGGGGGGAAACGCCGGGGGAAGGGGGAAGTAGGGGAAATGAGGTGCCGGAGCAAAGTTTTTCTGCCCTCCTGCCTGCCTCTGGCTAGCTCCGCCCTCGTCCAAGGGGGAGGACTAGGAATTCCAGACGCGGAATCCTTCCCGTTTTGAAATTGATCGATTTTATCCGGGAGCTTCAAATCGAAACCAGGAGAGGGGCTTTGAAATGTCAAAGAAAAGTTGCAAAAGGGAAAAGGAGGTGGGGCGAGGAGGGGGAGGAGGGGAGATAAAAATAAGAGGTGGGCAGACAGAGGTGTGTGTGTGTTTCCCCCCTGAAAACCTACCTTTGTGACGATTCGTAACCTTCTCACCCTTCCCGCGGCGGTGGTGGGCTCCTTGTCGCTCTTTGAAACTCGGATGAGATCTGTGCCCCGCCACCCCCACCCCCCTTCGCAAAAATGCCCTGTAGGACCGCGAGGCGTTTGCATCCAATTCCAGGAGGCCGGGCGGAACCGTTTGGCGCAATTCGGGGCAAAACCCTCTGCTCGGCCATTTGCTTTGGACTTGAACCGTCCCCAACTTCAATTTTGGACGCGTCGTGTTTGCCTGGAGTAATCTTGACCTAATTTTAAAAAAAATTATTTGGAATGGAAAAAAAAAAAAAAAGCCCAGCTACGTTTGGGCGAAGGCGGGCGCTGGCAGGCGCGACTTCCCGCGGGGACTCGGGTGTGGCCGGGACCCGGAGCGTGACCGCCCTGGCGGCTTTGGAGACTCCGCCCGCGCCCAGGTTTCCCGCGCGGCCACCGCCTCGCAGCCCAGACCTTTCCTCCGGTCCCCAAGAGCCACACTCTTGCAGCTGGGCGGGGGCGGGGCTCACCCCCTCCCCTTCCCCAAAGACCCTGCTGCGCCCATAGGTACCTCCTTAGGCGAGTGGCAGCGGGGGAGCCCCCCAAATGCAGCCTGGGCTCATTGCAAGGAGCCCCCAGCCTTCTCCAGGGGGCACTGGGGCCTCGGGGATTGAAATGTATATTCAGGAGTCATGGCAGACCCAGTTCAAGTTGCATTTAACTGTTGTTTCAAAATACGTCTTTATTGGTTTCAGAGAGGAAGAGAGAGAGAGAAACATCAATGAGGAGAATCAGTGATCGGCTGCTCCTGCACGCCCCCCGCTGGGGATGGAGCCTGAAACCAGGGCATGTGCCCTGACTGGGAATCCAACTGTGACCTCCCGGTTCATAGGGCGTAGCTCAACCCCTGAGCCACGCCTGCCCGGCTAACTGCTGTTTTGATGACTTCCTGATGGCAAAGCACCCTGGGGACCAGGAGGAGAAAGTGGGTGCCTGGCCCAGCCTGTGCAGTCTGAGCCCACTGTGCCCTCACACTCCAGCACCCCAGAGCGGGGGCTTCAGGAAGGAGGGAGGCAAAATGGACACAGAGAGTCCTGGGGTCTCTGAGGGCAGCTGCCCCCAAAGGCCAGCTTAGGGGGGCAGGCATTGAGAGGTGTACCTGCTTAGGACCGATGGAAGGGGCGTTGGAGACAGATGTGCGGAGATGAACAGAGGGATGCGCATCGCAAAAAGAACCTCAGCACCCTCCGGCTGGCCAAGCTGCCTTCGGACCCCACCTAAGGGAGCGGCTGAGCCAGAGCTGGAACTGGGAGCTCCTGGGTCCTCCTCTCACCCCCACGCTCCCGGCCCGGAGCGGGGAGAGCTGGTCCTTTCCCCTCCCTCCTCCAGAGAGTTTCAGGGCGCTCGTCCCATAGGGCCGGATCAGGGTAGTCGCTTGTTCCCTGGAAGCTGTGACAGGGGGTGACTTTTGCCTTCGAGCTCCTGACCCCAAATGTCCACCCCTGCCTCTGAGCTGCACCCCCTCCCCCGGGGCAGGGAGGAAAAGGAGCCCCCTGTGTGGCAGCCCCAGAGCAGACAACCAGCAGGCGTTCAAATCGAGGCCCACGCGCTCCCACGCACTCTGCGTGGGACCTGGGCGTTAGAGACCCAGCTGCGAAGCGTTAAGGAAACGTGTTCTCGCATCACAAGCTGGCCGGTGTGTCTTCCTGAGAACCTGGGAGGCCCAAGAGGATTTAAATTCTGCTCCAGAGCCACAGGGCGAGCCCACAGCCAGCCTCCCTCAGTGCCCGACCCATCTGCTTCTACCAGGACCCGCTCCCTGCAGACACCCCAGCTTGCAAACTGGAGCTTTGGCCAGGTCCCCTCTGACAAGTGCCCAGTCCTGGGGCCAGCCCTCAGGCAAAGGGCAGGCATGGGGTGGGGAAGCACCCCTCCCCCCCGAGATGATCCAGGAGGTAGGGTCACGCAGGGTCTGGACCCAGGCTGACACCCACTGGGCAGGAGTCTCTGCTCCTGGCTACCCCTGAACATGGGGCCCCGGTGGTGGGGGTGGCCTCTGTCCTGCCAGCTGCCCGCCCCGCTGCCAGGGGCACATTCAGAGGAGAGGCAGAGCAGAGCCCGCCGGAGCGGAGAGTCTGGCCAGGACTGAGCGGCCTGTCCTGGCGTGGCCGGCCCCACGGTGGCTGCTGACTGCGTGGTGCTCTGACACGCAGCCACCGGCTCTCCAGGGCCCAGCCGCGCTCGGCCCGGCCATGGCAGACGCTTCCTCTGGGAGCAAACTCGGCACGAAACTCAATCTGCTGTGCACAGAGTTATGGGTTGTTCTTGGCTGCGGCCTCGCCTCGCCCTCGGCGCAAACACAGCCGTCCACACAGCGCAGCAGGCTTCGCGGAGCGCCACGGGGTTTGGGGCTGTGCCGGGGAGACCGGCCTCTCGCTTCTCCTTCTCTGGGCTGGACCCCAACCAGCACCGAGGACAAAAAACACAGACATTCAGGGGCGGACATTCAGGAAAGCCTCCGCCCCTTCTCTGCTTCCTCCCAAAGATACAGCTGCCCCCTTCCCCGCTGCCCTCCCAGCCCCCAACCCCCCCCCACCCCCAGCCGAGAAGGCCTCCCTGCCTCCCCTCCAGGTCCCTGTGCGCACCTGAGCCTCCTCAAGTCTCCCAGACCCACGTGCAATACTGTTTACGTCTGCATTTCTAGATCTTCTAGATCTGTGGGTGTCTGTGCATCTGGGGTAGGGGCCCCAGCTTTCATCCATGACTCCCAAAGGGTCTTAGACTCTTGGGTCAGGAAGCTAAGGGTTTTCAAGGGCAAGCAGCGCCTTTCAGAACCTCCCTGGCAACACTGTTGCTAATAGCCCTACAGTGGAGGAAGCATCAACTACCCTTCAACACGGGACAGCAGTACGTGGTGATTCTTCCTCAAAGGGAATACTATTCTGCAGTGAAAACAAATGAACTCAACGTGGATGTCTCACGTGATACTGAGTGAAAGAAGCCGCCTCATTTGCGCACCTGAGGAGCGCAACTGAGCTTCAGCCAGGGTTTGTCTCGCTGGTTCAAACTCCTAAAGGCTAAACTCTAAATTGCTCTGCTAATATGGGTCTTGGAACGATCCCCAGGCGTTTATAATAGAGAACCTGCCCCCTTCGTCATGGTGGGGGAGGCAGGGGCAGGGAACAGTTAATGGGGCAACGTGCCCCGGGTGTGGAGACTTAACTAGGCCGGGACAGTGCAGGCGGAGGGGCACGGGCGCTCGAGCTTGGAACGTAATGATTTTCCAGCCGCGTTATGGTCCCTTGGAGCACATTAAGGTTTGAAACTCAATTCTGACCATTCCAAAAAGCATAGTTAAAAGCTTGGCTCTACCGTCACTATACTCTTCCTTTGAAAACTAATTTAAAAAAACAAAAACAAAAACCTTACGATCCCCGCCTGCTTCGGCATCCTTTAAAAGCCCACAATATGACGATCCCGGCAGCGTTACTGATCACAACTTGCCCAGAGAGGTTACCCTAATCACTCTTTGAAGTACAACTTCGCTTTCAACCCTTCCAAATATACCGAATAGCTATGTATATATTTCCCTCTGTTTTCTCCCTCATTAAATTCCTCAGATGCAGGAGCCAAAGGAAGCCTCCTGCAGAACCCAATTATCTGTGTTCCACATGTTTAGTTTTTAATAATAAAATAAAATGAAATGAAACCCAAAGGGCGCAAGCCTCCTGGCCGAGTTTTTATTACCTGATCGGAACATATGTGGAAGGCACACGGGGGCGGGTTGGGGGGGCTCTCTTCCACCCTTGCTGTCCCGAAGGTGCTTATCTTGTCCCCCGACCCCAGGCTGCTCAGGAATCCACCTCGCTGACGGTTGGCTCTTCCAATGGGGCAGTGGGTTCTTTGGGTGGAGGGTGGGCCCTGCGGAGAGGGAGCCGAGAGAGTCCCCCAGGGACTCGGTGCAAGATTTAAACGTGGGTTTTCATACAACTTAAGCCACTCCATCTGTTCGCAAAAGCTCCTTTGTTTCCCTGTCGATTAACTCAAGAAACAGTTATTTTGAGCATCTATTGGGCGCACTCAGGGTGTTAGAGCTGGGGATAAAAGAGTGAAATTGATGGGTGTAATTCTTGTGTGGCAGAGGTAGCCATTTTAGGGGAGGAACTGACAGTAAGCAAGTTAAATATGTGTGTGCATGTGTGTAATTTTCTGCATAGTGCTTAATGGTTTCTGAAATTATATATAATAAAATATACAATTATATATGCAACTTTGAAATTTATGTCTATCTATACACACATGCATTCTCACCCACCATAATTCTCTCACACATGATTTTATTTTCCATATAACAGTGAATGATTTCTAAAAATTATATGCATAATTTTGTATATGTAATTTTAATTTCTAATAATTGAATAAATGTATTTCATGTATCATTTCCCTTGGGTAAGTCCTTAGGCACATCCTTGCTGGCTTACATGGTAACTATGTAGACCTTTACAGGAAACTGTTAAACTTTTTCCCCAAGTGGCTGGACCACTTTGTATTTCTGCCAGTGACCTATGAGTATTCCAGTTGTTCCATATCTTTGTCAACACTTGATATCGTCAACCTTTTTACTTTTGGCCGTTTTATTATCTAAATAGTATTTTCTCTATAATTTATGATAATGAGCATCTTTTCAGGAGCTTATTGGCCATTATTATATGGAACATTTAATTTTATGTTCATAATATAATACATATGTTTATAATTATATAACATACTAGAGGCCCGGTGCACGAAATTGGTGCATGGGTAGGGTCCTAGGCCTAGCTGGCGATCAGGGCCGATCGGGGCCTTGTGGCTGCCGGCCGGGGCCTTCCTTCGTTACGCGCCACCCCCTGGTGGTCAGTGCATGTCATAGCAAGCGATCGGTCTCCCGGTCGAACTCCCACAGGGACAATTTGCATATTGGGCTTATATATATATATAGATTATATAAAATATATTGAATGAGTTCAGTGCTGATAAGAAGGCAGCCATGAGAGGAAGCTGGGGAAGGCAGAGGGAACAGCCAGGAGAAAGGCCCTGCAGTGGGAACCAGCTGGGGGTGGCTGAGGAGTAGGGAGGCCAGTACAGGGCTGTGTATCTTACAAAGAAAAAAAAATAGAGTCCTTGGGTTACTACTGTTGCATAACCAACTATCACAAGACTCCGTGGCTTTAAATAGCAACTTCTGTATGATGCCCCTGGATTCCGAGCCGGGGATTTAGACTCACACAGTAAAGACGGTTGATCACTGTTTCCCACGCCTGAGATCTGAGCTGGGAGGATTCCAGTGGCCGGAGGTGGCTTGATGGCTAGAGCTGGAATCTTGTGGGAGCTCCTTTACCCCTACGTCTGGTGCCTGGATAGGGACCCCAGCCTCTTTATGGAGCCTCAGGGCTCTGAGCAGAGGTGTTCCAGGGAACAAAGCGGAGGCGGTGACTCTTACGTCCCTGCCTTGGCAGGCCGCAGCATCATTCCTGCCTCATCTCGTTGGAAGGAGCAGCCACTGGCCTGCCCGGATTCCAGGGAAGAAAAACAGGACCCTGAGGGAGCGGGTGAGGCCGCCTGGGGAAGGGGACGGCCGGCAGGGGCTGTGGCTGGGCCGCCATTGGGAGGTGGACTTCACCGCTGAGTCCGAACTGCTGGTGACACAGCTTGTTCCGGTCGGCGAGTGCTCCTCTGGGTGATGGATGAGCCTGTGCGTGAGTGAGACCCAGTCCTTCAGCCTGAGGAATCCCCCGGGGAGGAGAGGCTGGGAAATAAAAGCCATACTGTGCAGACGACCGACCGCGTGCACCGCATTAGGCCATCCGGTCCCAGGAAGCGATCACATTGCCCGGAGGGGTGGGGGCGGGGCTAGGGGGCCTGTGCAGGAGTCTACCAGTTAGGCAGGGATATGGAGAGCGTTAGGAAGAAGAGCCCGAGCCCTCAGCGGTTTGGCTCAGTGGATAGAGCCTCAGCCTGCGGACTGTAGGGTCCTGGGTTCGATTCTGGTCAAGGGCTTGTACCTTGGTTGCAGGCTCCATCCCCAGCCCCAGCCCCAGGGCCTGTGTAGAAGGCAACTAATCAATGTTTCTCTCTCTCTGTCTCTCCCCCTCCCTTCCACTCTCGCTCTAAAAAAAAAAAAAAGAGAGCTGGACCAAACCGTGGCTGTCCAGGCAGGAAGGAGGTGGGAAAGGCAGGCTGAGCCTGTAGGAAGGGTCCTCGGGAAGGTTGGGCCCTTGGACTTGATCCTACGGGTAATAAGAAGCCCTGGGGACTAAGGGCTGTGGTGGGATGCCTGCTGTGGAAGGAGCCCTTGCAGGGCTACGAAGGTGGGTGATTGACAGTTGACAAGGGCTGAACTAAAAGCACAGCAGCCAATGAGGAGGTTTATGTCGCAGTCCCAGCGAGAAGGGCAGGCAGCCTGGAGCCAAGGATGGAGAGGAGAGGGGCTGAATTAGACAGGTCCGGCGGCAGGTTTGGCAGGGTCCCTGAGGACGGGGAGGCGTGGGAGGAAGGCGCATGTTCCGCACCTGGGCGGCTGGGCGCCTCATCACTTCTCAGCCCAGCCCTGGGCTGGGATCGTCCGCGGAGCTGCCCAGCTGCGACTGTTTGATCTCCAACGGACTCAGCTCAACCGAAACCTGCAGGTTGCCCCCCCCCCCCCCCGCCCCGTTATTGGTGGTTTTTAAAAGCCGCCCCCCGCCCCCAGCAGATGCTCCCGTGCATTGAAGCTCAAGAGTAAATGGTGCCCCTCAGAGACACCGCCCCCCCCCCCTGGGCGTCGGCGCAGCACGGGCGGGGCAGGGCGAGGGAGGAGAGAAGTGGTTTTGATTTGGGGCCTGTTGGCTTCGTGATAGCGAGGATGTCACAGCTTTCTCCTGCAGGTGTAACACAGTTGAATAAAAGTTAGTTAATCCAGCCCGGCCGGTGTGGCTCAATGGTTGAGTGTCGACCTGTGAACCAGGAGGTCACTGTTCGATTCCTGGTCAGGGCACATGCCCGGGTTGTGGGCTCGATCCCCAGTGCAGGGTGAGCAGGAGGCAGGCGATCAATGATTCTCTCTCATCATTGATGTTTTGATCCCTCTCTCCCTCTCCCTTTCTCTCTGAAATCAATAAATATTTTTTTAAAGTTAATCCATAAAAAGAGATTAAATTGCCTCACCCGCAGACGAGGTAAACCACAGGGAACACTGGGTATAGTCCCAAGCATTCAGGCACAGTGCTGTGGGCTTTGCATCAATCCCCACAACTGCTCTGATTATTATGCCCATTTTGCAGAAGAGAAAACTGAGGCTCAGGGAGACCAAGGAACTAGCCCCCCGCTTACACTGGGAGGAAGTCATTGGTGGAGCCCAGGGTCAAAGGCAGGCAGTTGGTCTCAGGGGTGGAGCCCCAGGCCCTGCACAGTAACTCACCTTTGGCTCAGCCTCCTGCTTGCATATCATTAGCGTTGACAGAGCTGCTCCCACCTGGACCCCAGCCCTGCGATTTCCATCACCTGTGTCCTCACACCCCCACCACACCCCCCCCCCTCCAACCCCGACCATCCCCTCTGCCTTTTCACTCACCAGGGCCTGCAGGCCAGAGGCGTCTGAGGACTGCAGCGCCTCCCCGGCATATCATAAAACAAAACCAAATGCGCCCCCTCCTTTCCCTGAGTATCTGTCAAAACCAGCAGAGAAATAAAAACCAGAATCTCCAAACAATACACCGGCCGACAGATAATAAATAAAGTCTCCAAAGAGGGGGCGGGGCATAAAAGAGCAAGCAGCCCCGCAAAGGCAGGGCTGGGGGCACTGGCCCAAGGCAGCTACCAGCAGACCCGGATAAGGAAGCAATTGAGATTAAAAAAAAAAAAAGGACGTGCGCATTACACTGGCCGCGCGTGGAGCGCACCACTGGCTGTGAGCGCAGGCCTCGGTGGCCCTTGCTCCCCTGCATGCAAAACCGTACACATGTTGCCTTGCATGGCACAGACACTCAATAAATTCTTAAGCAATGCATCAAAGGACCAATCTTCATTTGCGACTTTCCCAAGTACACATGTTTATGGGCAATTGCGTCTCCCCCTCATCACTGGGGGAGACCAGCGGGAATTTTTTTAAAAAGCTTTTGTATTTATTGCTCGCATTCAGCGAGGCTTTCCTCTGCGGCGCACATGGAGGAAGGGCGCGGGAGTGCTGACCCTGAGCCGCGGACACCTCTGGGGAATGGGAGGAGGGGGAGGGGGGGCGTTTAGTTTCTACTTCTCCGACTGTTATACTGACAGCATTTCGCTTCAGGCTTGTCTTGACTTGGTTCTGTGAAAGGAGTTCTTTTTTTCTAATGATCCCTCAAGATTTTTATGAAATTAATAAAGTCATTGTAGAGCGTGGAAAAGGATTAAGGAAATATTGCCAAGGGTGCCATCGAGAAAGGGCAAGTGGGCTGGCCGTTCTCCATGGCGACGGGTAAAATATTGATGTTTCCCTGCCTCCTGGTCCTGGGCGGGTCGTTACTTCTCACATGTGAGCGGAGCGTAGATGGTTATTAAGATGCGTGTCTCTAAACTCTGTCTGAGCTTCGGGATGGCTTTTAGCTGATGGAGGACACACACACACACACACACACACACACACACTCAGATGTGTGGTAGACGCATATCTTGGGTCAGAGGGGCCTGCCCTGAGTGCCAGTCCTTGGAGGGCCCCACTCAGTCCCTTTCCAGCCACACCGTTTTAGGGGTTGAGGAAACTATTGGGCCAAGGGGCCAGCCCACCCAGAAAACAGCCCTCTCTTCTGGACCACGTGGCTGGCACCTACTGAACACTATGTGGGTGCCTATCGGTCCTGGCCATGTGTCACGTGTGGGATATAGAGCTCAAGGGTGCCTTGTGATCTTCTAAGTGAAATCTCCCTGAAACATCACCTCTGTGCCTTCCTAGTTTGGGGATGAGGCCAGAGTTTGTCTCCTGGTGACGAGGAGATTGGCGTGGGTCATTTTCTGAACTGGGTTCTTCCTTTGGAGTGACTTAGTCCTGGGACTCAGCACAGAGATGTGTGTGTGTATGTGTGTATGTGCGCACACATGCACAGCGGCGGGGGGCTGGCGAGAGGCTTCCCTTGCCCCCCATGCACCGTGAGAGATGCAGCTCCTGGGAGGAGGTGTGAGCAGTGCCTGTGAAAGCTGAGAGTCCAGATCCCGGGAATTATGACAGTTTCACCCTGTGAGCCCCGAGGCCCTAGACCTGGCTTGTCAGATGCCTCCCGGGTCCCTCCGTGAGGTGCACACTCAGCCACCTCCAACTCAGGGTGTCCCAAGTGGAATCGCTTGCTTCCCTCCAAACCTGGATTTCTCCGGGGCCCCTCGTCTCCGGTGATGGCTGCTCCCTGCGCCAAGTCTTCCAGATCAGGAGCTCGACCTCATTCAAGTCTCTTCCTTCTCATCACACCCACAGCAGAAGCCTGACTCATCCATGACGCTTCCTGGATGCTGTCCGGGCCCTCCCACTTATCTGCAAGCTCAGTGTCATCATGGTCCCCATTGTACAGATAGGGAAACTGAGGCTCAAAGAGGTGAGGGAGCTTCCCAAGGACGCACTCCTACCACACCTAGCTCCCCCCAGCGGATCTCCAAAGCACCCAGTGGGCCCTCAGAGAAGACGTTGGATTGACCTGAGCTGCCCTTCTGGGGCATTTTTAGCACTGTGTCCCCGCCCCTGTCCAGTTGGAAACTGGCCAGCATGAGGTCCTCCTTGGAGACAGAGGGGAGCGGGCTAAGCGTGGGGAGAGAATGGATGGGGAGACTTCAAAGGGGAGGCAAACCGATTACTGAGAGATCTGTTTATAGAGCCAGTGAGTGATGGTCAGGGAGAGACGCTGGGAGGAACAAGGGCGGGGAGTGCCCTGTCCACGGATCCATTGCCAAGCTGTTTCCATCTGCCGGCCAAGGGATGTGTCCCTTTAAAAGTCTCCGGGTCCCCTAAACTGGCCAGCCAGCATCCGGCCACCAACCAGCCCCGAGCGATGCTCATCACAGCAGGGCCTGAAGGCCGCCGGGCTGCCTCCCCGAGGGCCGAGGAGTGTGGTGCTCGGGCACAATTAGAAACAGTATCGATGCGCACGACTGTGGGGTTCACTGCACGTCAGGTGCCATTCTGACCTCTTGGACGGTTTTTTAATCCTGAGGACAGCTTTCTGAAGTTACTAAAATTAGCCCCACCTTACAGGTGGAGAAACTGAGGCCTAGAGAAGTGAGCGTGCCTAAATAAAGCCACAGAGCTGGGAAAGGGTAGAGCTTGGAGTTCAATGCAGGAACATGGCTCAGAGGCGACCCTTTTGACCCCTAACCCTGGCAGAGAAGCTCTGGGTCATGCGTGCAAAGCCTGCGGCACCAGCACTCTGCGGCCTCAGTTGCTGCTTCTGTGAAATGGGACTGGTAATCGGAAGTACCTCATCGTGCTGCTGTGATGACTCTGTGATGATCCACTCAGGTAGAAAAGGGACTTCATATTAGCCATGTTGTTATTTCTCCCACCCCGGGGAACCTCCTTCCCCATGTCCAAAATCACAGAGACGGTCGGAGGGGCCTGGAGGGGAAAAGAATGCTTCCTTGTCCTGGGGTTTCACGCGCAGCAAAGGACACATGTATGTGTATGTAGCAGCATTTCTTATTTGCCTCTTGAGCTATGTCAGGCACGCAAAAGAGGAGAAAATAATATAACAAACACTCCGTGTGTTCCACTCCCAGCTTCAGAAATAACATCTCTCAGATACCATTTCTCCGAAGGAATTTCTGTTGTTGTTAATCCTCACACACACAAGGATGTTTTTCCATTGCTTTTCAGAGAATGGAAGAGAGGAAGGGAGGGAGGGAAGGGGGGGAGGGAGGGGGGGAGAGAGAGAGAGAGAGGTGAGATCACTCCGTGTCGCCGTGTGCATGTCTAGTTGGTGATCTGAGCTGCCGGAGTCCATTCAACAGAATGAGTGCACCTCGGTGGGTTCATCCATTCTCCCGTTGGTGCCCCGTTGGAGCTTTGAGGTCCTCAACATCATGATCGGTGCTGTGGCGAGTGCTCTTGCGCATGGCTCCGTGCACGTGGGCAGGAGCTCCTCTGGAGACTGTGGCAGGTGCTGGGTTGTGGCTTGAGATGTGTGTGCACCCTGGAATTACTTGGCTGTTGCCTGTTTGCACTCCAATGTCTTGTACCACTTACCCTTCCACCAACGGGGGCTGGTGGTCCTATTGCTCCACATCCTTGTCAGCTCTTGGTTTTGTCAAACGGCAGCAATTATTCCTGGGAATACCACGTGGCCTAAGTGGAGGCCAAGGCGTGCTCGGCCTTGGCCATTGAGCTAGACAAGTGATTTGCGGTCTTTCCTGAGAACAAGTCAGCAAGAGCCCCAAGCTTCCCTCCTCTTCCAGGCAGTCTTCCACGATGCCTCAGAATCTAACCCAGGACCCCTTTCTGTGCTCCTGCAGAATGTAGTTCTCTCACCACATGGTATACCCGTGGCAAAACTGAAATGACCTGTTCATTTTCCCTCCTGACTCAACAGAGCATCATGAAATTAGGACCCGTCATTCACATGTCAGCCCCAGAGCCAAACCCACAGCTTGGCCACGCCCAGCAGGCCCTCAGTGAATTATTATTGAATGACTGACTGACTCGATATCCAACGTTGTCACCTAGTGCCTGATGCTTGGTGGGGGACCCTGCATTTCATTGAATGAGTGAATGAGGAATGAATGAAGGGACAAGACAGCCTAGATTGCTAGGCCATGGTCCCTGCCTTTAAGCACCTCATGGCGTGTGGCTTTATAGTGTGACAGATGCTCAGACAGGTGAGACAGAGATCAGCACCGAGAAGAGAGACCTAACCCAACGGGGGAGGGGAGGCGCGCAGTCTCCCCAGAGGACCCCCTTGGCCCCCCTCTCCCCGCCGACTCCTGAGAAGCCCTCCCCACTAGCATCCAAACTGCCAAAGAGGTCAAATCCAGTTGCTAGATTCATGTCTCCTTTACCTTCAGTTTCCCCCAAATCAAAAGTCAAAAGGTCAGCGAAGTGGAGGTGTGAGCTGAAGAGCTTTGGAGCTTGGTCCAGGGAGGCCGAGGAGGAGGTCTGCTCTTTCCTCGGCTGCTACTCAAGAGAGAAAAGATGCGGGGTGGGGGCGGCCTGGCTGACATGGAGGACAGCGGCTGGAAGCAGAGGGGAAGGAAGCATCCTGACCGAGATAAAAGCAGGCTCCGGGGCTCCGGGTGTTCGGAGGCAGGGCCCAGCATCTCAGAAACTTGCACCTCGGGACCTGCCAAGCAGCCTGCAGACACACCTCCCCGCTCCGGCTCGGCCATAAACCACTCAGCCGGCACTCGCCTGCTTGACTGTGATGGCCCCTTGATGTATGTACCCAAAGAGAAGAAGTGAAAGGCGGCCACGGCCACGGAACCGTAAATACGTCCCCGGGTTCAGGTGACAGCATCCTCCGTGGCTTAGGAAGTCCCCACACCGGGCAGTGGGGCCGGCAGCTCCGAATGACCTGGCCTCCTTCACTGAGGAGCCTGCACCTCCCTCCTTGACGCGCGTTCTTCTGGGGTTTCTAGAATGAGAACGATGGAGCTTTGCAAAGAGGCCTCTCCATGGTTTCGGGGAGTGGGTCCACGCTCCGCCGTGTGGAGCTCCGTGAGGGCCGGCTCTCGCCGTCAGAGCAGAGACTCCTCCTTGCTCCCGTCGCAGCCGGGTCCCTGTGCCTGGCGCACACTACGCACGCAATAAACACTGATGGAATGAATGAACCACTGATTTAAGGTTTTGCTGAACTTTATCACTAAGTGAGAAGGTCGGCTAACCCTGAGATGCTTTCATTTTGTAAAATTCTCAGTAGTCATTCTTAAACCAAGGGTAGGAGCACCCATGGATCAGCCTTGCTGGAGGGGAAATTTAAAACATGTTTCAAAAAGTCTTGAAGCCCAGTAATCCCTCCGCCAGGAATTCGTCCTAAAGAAGTAATCAGAACTCCGTGCCGATATACTAGGTGCCAGATGTTCGTTGCAGGGTTATTTATGATGGAGAGACATTGGAAATAACTCGTGTCCATCAACAGAAAACGGGTTGATTGGGTCACGCCGCCGTACTTCACGTTTCAGGAAACTACCTCTGAGAGGGAGTGGGCACAGTCTGTTTGTAAGAGGGGGGTGGGCTGTTGTGAAACAGTATATACGATCTGATCCCAGTTTTGTTAGGAAACACACCGACACAGGTGGCTGTGTACCAAGGCACTCACAGGGGCTCTCTCAGGATGGTAGGATTAGGTTATTTAAATTTTTTCATTGTCTTATTGGAATCCCCAGATTTCTACAATAAACATAACTCCATTGAACAATAAATGCCATGGAGAAATCTCAGGGTAAGGGACTGTCAGATATTCAGGAAAGGGTACATCTATATATGCGCTCTGCATAGGAAGGGGTCCTACACAGCGGAATGGCTTGTCTTAAAGGTACAGCCCCTTCCTCACAACTCATTCAATCATCTCATAAGTAGACGTCGGCTACCTCCCTCGCGCATTTCTGTCTGCTACCCTGAACTGTCACTTTCTCTCTCTCTCTGAATCCCCTTACATAGGGATTGTGGCATTTTAGGAGATCTCAAGTTTTCCAAGTCCACCTCTGTGTGAGTCCCATGGTGTATTAGTCAGCTACTCCTCCAAGAATGCTGCCTAACAAACCCTCCCAAAATTCAATGGCTTAAACAACAAAGATTTCTTGCTCAAGAGCCTATCAATAGCTCAGGTGGTTAGAGCATTGTCCTGGTGGACCGAAGTTGTGGGTTTGAGCCCAGGTCAGAGCACATACAAAAAGCAAACAATGATTGCATCAATAAGTGGGACCACAAATCGACGTCTCTCTCTCTCTCTCTCTCTCTCTCTCTCTCTGAGTTGACTGAAATTCTGCTGATCCAGGCTGGGCTCAGCTGGGAGGGCTCCATTTAAAGCTGTGAGTTGGAATCGGGTTTGATTTATCATCTCTCTCAACCCTCATGGACGAGATTCCTCAGGATGTGTTCTGAACATGAAGCATGTATGTGTCTCTCCACATGCTATGCACTGACATTTCATTGGCCAAAGAAAGTCAAGGGCAAGACTCATGTCTGTGGGTCAGAGACACGTGCTCCGCCCCCTCCAGCTGGGCGTCCTGGAAAGTCACGTGGCCAGGGGCCTGGCCGTAGCAGGGGGAGGTTACGAAATCCTGCCGGCAACAACTCAATCTATCCCGTGTGGGAGGCCGGCACCCGCCCACCGCCAGCTTTCACTTTCCCTGTCGTTGCCACATTTCATAAAACTTTGGAGAAATCAGAAGTGTCTCCATTTCGGACTGCAGAGGCGAGGCTGCCTGCACCCGATCGGGCTGGGTGATGTGTCCACATGAGGTCTCTGAAGGGTCCATGCATCTCTGTCTGGCTCTCCTGCCAGGTTGCAGAGAAAAGACACAGGACACTTGCTTGTTTGTGGAGTCCATGTTATGCAAGCGGCCCCAGAGCAGGTTCTCCCACAGACCTGACAGGGTCCCACGTGGCCATGTGGCGGTTTGTAGAGTGTCACCCTGGCTAAGCTGGAACTATGTCCCCAAGTGTCCCCTGGGTGTTTGGGTCCAGATCATAGTTGGCCCAAAGCGATGTATGTGGAGAGAAGGGCGGAATGAAGCCCAGCCGTTTTCCTTGGGGGGCACCTGGGTTAGACGTGGAGACAAAAGCTGACGTGTGAGCGCTTCTCTGTTCTGTTTCCAGTTCGGCCTCCAATGCGGATCTGCAGCAGCCCCAGGCTCCGGCCGCTGTCTGGAGCTGGGCTCCCAGAGCCCATGGCCGCATGGACTGGAGTTCCGTGGACCCTCCCCCCATCGCCCCCTCCCCAGAAACTCTGTCTAAGGATCCCACCGTGGCCCCTGGCTGTGCCTGGCTTCTCAGCTGTCTGTTTGGTGATTCCTTTTAGGGCCTCTGCCTGCTTCCTGGGCCTTCTCTCCCCAGCTCCCCCCCACCGCCCCCCTCCCGCCAGTCCTCCCACCCGGACCTCACATCAGTTCTGCTTCTCAGGTTGGGCCCCGACAGGCACAGACCATCTCAAGTGAGAGGGTCGGGTAGCAGTTTCAGGGAGCCACCAGCCAACACATTCATGCTCTCATAAACTGTGCGTGCCTCAGTTTCCTCGATTGCACAATGGGGCTCTCTATCGCATGGCACGGTGGCAACAATGAAATAAGTTAATCGGTGTTAACGGGTTGATGCCAATGGCTGGCGCCGGGTACTGCTGAGGCAAAGGGACTTCCTCCCTGTCGCACTGCCTGTGCTTCCTCTTCCAGCTCCCAGATCCCAGATCCCAGAGGTAAGCTGGCTAGGGTTTAACGGGCCAGACGCCACGAGCGCAAGGAAAGCTCGGCGGAGAAACCATGCCCACGCTACCTCGGCGAGCGTGTTGGGAAGTTATTGGATGAACTTGCCTTCATCGTCACATTCGGTTTCTTGATTCATCCCAGGAGAGAGGCAGGTCGGAGATGGTTATTTCCATCTTACCGGTGAGGGCGCCGCCGTGCCGGGTGGCAGGCTTCAGGGAGGATGCTGGTGAACAGCAGGAAGCCACTGCAGGTCCGGTGGCTTTTACGTGACACCAAAACCACTCTGACACCTGCGTTTTTGGAGCCTGTGTTGTGTGTGGTTGACTACAGTGAGTTCCCCTTTTTTCCCCAACTCCCTGCCAATTACACCGAGTGGCCAGATTATGATGACCTCTGAACATATAATAATCTGGCCACTCAGTGTATAGCCTATATAATAAAAGGCTAATATGCAAATTGTCCCCTTGACCAGGAGTTCAACCAGCAGGCAGGCCGGCCGGCCAACCATCCATGTCCCCTCCCCCTGGCCAGGCTGGCCAGACCCCACCCATGCACAAATTCATGCACCGGGTCTCTAATATATATATATATACACACACACTGAGTGGCCAGATTATTATGCATTCAGAGATCATAATAATCTGGCCACTCAGTGTACATATTAGTATTACTATTCTTTTTAAAAACAAGACTTTTTATTGATTTTTAGTGAGAGAGGAAGGGAGAGGGGAAAGAGAGAGAGAGGAGAGAGAGAGAGAAACATTGATTGGCTGCCTCCTGCACTCCTTCTACCAATAACCCAATTGGCAACCTTTCAGTGCACAGGGCGATACCCAGCTAACTGACCCACATCAGCCAGGGCTCTAGTCATTTTTTAAAAATATTTTTTTATTGATTTCAGAGAGGAAGGGAGAGGGAGAGAGAGATACATCAATGATGAGAGAGAATCATTGATGGCTACCTCCTGCACGCCCCCTACTGGGGACTGAGCCTGCAACCTGAGCATGTGCCCTTGACCAGAATAGAACCTGTGACCCTTCAGTCCATAGGCCGATGCTCTATTCATTGAGCCACACCAGCCAGGGTTCTATTCATTTTTAAATGAGGAAACTGAGGCACAGGTATAAGTAATTTGCCCAATGTATGTATTAGAAGAGAGACAGAAGGATCTCTGAAGAGAGATTCTATGGGTACGAATACTGACAGTGAAGCCACGTAGAAAGAGAATATTGGGAGAGGCTGTTGATTCGAACCCAAGCCAGGCAAGGTCTGAACCCATGTACTGATTATGAGACGTGGAGACACACCCATGTCTGCCCATCTCTTGGGAGTCTGGGAGGTTAAATGAGTAGTCCTGGCGGTAACATGGCCTGCTACCCTGAGGTCATATTACACAGAGCATCCTCACTGTGGTCTCAAGCTGGGCAGGTGTGCTTGCCGCGGGGCTTGGCCACGTGACTTGTTTCGCCCAATGGGATGCTCGTGGAGTAATGCACGCAGAGGCTTGAAAAGGCGTGTGCAGGTAACCTTGCCCTGTTGCCCTCGTCGGCCCAGCATGAACCGGACATTCCCAAGGGAGCTGCCTGGGCTCCAGGATAGGACACGTGGGCAGGCTGCATGCCCTGAGAGTCCTGGAGCCTGAAGCCCAGCCGAGGGGCAGCTGACCCATGGATCTGAGAACTGGAGGATGAACGAATGTTGTTTTAAGCCCCTGAGTCTTGGGTGGTTTTGCTACGCAGCCTCATTGTGGCAAGAACGGGCTCGTACACCAAGATGCTGTGATTGTGTGTGTGTGTGTGTTGCGGGGGGAGGGCGGTGCGAGAGAATGCCCATAGTAAGCCCTTGTTCAAAGACAGAGACATGTGGTTGCACGCGTGCATTCATGTGTGCGTGTGCATGCAAGTCCATAGATCAGATGTTAGCGGGGGTTTTCTGAAGGGATGGGATTTTCAGGGACTTGCACTGTATAAATCAACCAGAGCTGTAATGTTCTGTGCTTTAAACTGAAAAACACACACAAAAACCACCTAATGCTTTTGTAGTCACGTAATAAGACTGGTCTTCTTTACACGACGCAATTCATCTGGCCACCAGGGGACCTGTCACCAGGGGTGACTTTGTCCCGAGGGCAAATACAGATGCTTCCTTAGGAGGACCTTCCCCTCGGGCACCGAGACCACGCGGCCTGAGCAAGTCCTTGAAAGCAGCCAGAGGAGGGATGGGGAGCAAACAGGGGTGGTGTCCCCAGAGCAGTGGGGCTCCATGGGGTGACCTCTCCTCCCAGGAAATATTCAGCAAAGCTGGAGACATTTTTTTTTTGTCACCCCAGGGGTGGAGGGAGTGCGTGGATGCTACTGCATCGAGGGGTAGAGACCCGGATGCTGTTCGGGCATGTGCAGGGCACCCCGACCCCACAAAGAACCATCCAGTCCAGGTGCCCGTGGGGCTGAGGTGGCGAGACATTGGTGGCGGGCTGCCCGGGAGCCCCTGGGCCCCGTCTATGGCAGGTGGAGAGGCCCAGTGCCTCCAGGGTGGACCTGGAGCTTGTCCTGTGTGAATACTATGTAGAGCCTGGCCACCCTGGACTCGGGGACAAAGACGTGAGCAGGTATGCGTTTGGGGAGCTGGACGACACCCCAGACAGGGCTGGGACCCAAGACTAGAGCTTGTGGTGGGTGTAGCATGCCAGAGGGGCTGTGCCAAGTTTGCTTCGAGGCCGGCAGTCACAGAACAGTGTGTGTGCCAAATGTACACATTCCTTATGATGATCTGTGGATGCTTTGCTCTGAAGCATCCCGGCCAGTGTCAGCGGAGCATCCCTCTTCCCTCCTCCCTCCTCCCTCCTCCCTCCTCCCTCCTCCCTCCTCCCTCCTCGAGAGCCTTAGGGCCAGCACCCAGTGTGGAGCCTGAGTTCCTGTGCTGTGGAGTCCTGCCACCCAGAGCAGGTGCCCAACCTCTCTGAGCCTCAGGCGCTCATCCGCCGAGTGGGCACAGTCCACCTCGCTGGGCTGCTCTCGCTACATGAGAGGTGCATCCGGTGTCTCGCCCATAAAAAGCAATGACGAGTGTCACCAGCTAGAACTTCTGTCATATTCGGCCGGGCTCTACTCGCCCCGATGTTCACATCAGCTGTGAATATTGGCACACAGCGCGCGTGTCTCCACAAGTGACACGTCGCGAGGCCCTGCTACCATTGTGACATCAGTGTGCACAGCCTCACTGTGGGGACAATCTGTGCTTGGGACATGCCCACGAGCCCCCTGCCCCCATTTCGGCTGCCTTCCCTTACCCAGCCCTCCACCTCCTCCCGCCCCCAACCCCCTCCCTCTCCCAGCATTCCAAGCGGCCGAGGCTGACCCTGTCTCTCTGGATGATTTAGGTTTTGGAGAAGGACCGGAGAGGATTTGTTTTGACATTTAAAGGCAATCCAGGTAATGAATGGCAGGGGCGGCGTCCACCTCCCCGCCCGTATATCTGCGCAACAGTATCTATTTCTGACACAGCTGACATGCCATTTCCTTGGGCGGCGCAAGGGGGGCTCGGCTTTAAATTAAACTCGTCTCCGACCCCTCGGATCTGCAGGCCGTTCGGGGCAGACCTGGCGAGGAAGCAAGAAAGGCCGGCTGGCCATCAGTGATGTATGGAGCGAAGGGGAGCCCCGGGCGCTGGAACTGAGACCCCCTCTAACATTAACGAATGACAGAGGGTGTCCCCAAGTCTCCTAATCACCTCTAATGCGCACGTGTAGAAGCGAACTTTCAAGCAGGCGAGATAAGCGGGTCAGACAAAGAAAACAAAATAAAATCCTATCGTTGCTGCTCCGGGCTGGTGTGGGCTGGGGAGGGGCGATGCCTTGGATTAAGAATTGACCCTGTGTATTTAACTACCTGTATTTGTCCACCTGTGAGAGCAAAGGCTCCCTGTCAAGGCAATATATTCCAGAACTAAGTGGGGCCCGGCTGGTGTGGCTCAGTGGTTGAGCGCTGACCTATGAACCAGGAGGTCGCAGTTTGATTCCTGGTCAGGGCACAGGCCTGGGTTTCCGGCTCGATCCCTAGTGTGGGGTGTGCAGAAGGCAGCCAATCAATGATGTTTCTCTCTCGTCGATGTTTCTCTCTTTTCCCCCTTCCTTTCCTCTCTAAAACCAATAAAAACATTTTTTTTTTAAGAAGCACATGGGGCCCCTCTGTCTAGGCTGACCAGAAGGGCTTCTTGCACTAAGGAGCAAATTTGGAGTAGAAACCTGCCAAGACCATGCCAGTTCTCCAGCGCCGAGGATTCTGGGAAGACGAGGTCCCAGGTTCACTGGCATCCTGCTAGGGCAGTGCCGACTTTGGGAGCAAACCCAGGTGAGGTGGGCTAAGAAGCTGGGCCTACAGAAGCCGCCAGGGGACCACTTTAGAGCAGCGGTCGCCAACCTTTCGGACCAGCGGACCACTGGTTGGTGACCGCTGCTTTAGAAGGCTTCTTGAGATGTCGTCTCTGGAAATAGTATTTCCGTGATAACCCAAAGGGCTGTCCTCAGGTTACTGTATTATATACCGGCGGCACACATCACTGTGGAGGCAGAGAGCCCTGGGGTGGAATCCCGACTCTGCCACTTAACTGCCGTAGGGTGTTGGGGCGAGTTACTTAGCCTGTCAATGTTCTCGTCTACAATATCGGAGTGATGCTGTCCGTCGTAGGTTATGAAATCATCCAAGTGAAAGCTTTTGTTGACATCCTAAACTCGTACTCGCTCATCTGCAAAGACAAAATCAACACGTGGTAAAGCCTTCATGCAAAACACAGACGTTAGAAACAGAAGCAAATACATCCTGAAATTTCACCTCCTAATATACTTGCTACCTCCCCTTTGATAGATTTTTCTATGTTTGCTTCAATAAGAGTTTATTTTTTTCATCAGAAAAAAAGACAATAAACTGGAAACATGAAATATTAAACCTTGATGCTACTCTTACAACATTCTGTGTGATCGCCTACAAGTCAACTATTACCTCCAACATCCTTTGCTAAACCATAGCAGGCTGCAGTACTAAGAATTAGGTGTAAGAAAAACTCAGATTTGGGATCTAGTCTCCATCATCCTCTCCACCCCCCCCCCCCCCCGTCGTCATTACCACCACCACCACCACCATCACCACCATCACCATCACCACCATCATCACCATCACCACCATCACCATCACCACTATCACTACCATCACCATCACCACCATCAACATCACCACCATCACCACCATCACCATCACCACCATCACCATCACCACTATCACTACCATCACCATCACCACCATCAATCACCACCATCACTACCATCACTACCATCACCACCACCACCATCACCACCAACATTACCACCATCACCATCACCACCATCATCACCATCACCACCATCACCACCATCACCACCATCACCACCATCACCACCATCACCATCACCACCATCACCATCACCACCATCACCATCACCATCACCATCACCACCATCACCATCATTACCCTCACCATCATCACCGCCATCACCATTACCCTCACCATCCATTACCACCACCATCATCATCTCCACAGTCACCTGTGATCATTATCATACCCACTATGGCCATCACTACCAGTTATCATCACCACTGCTAACAGCATTCTTTCCATCAGCACCATCTCCACCGCCACCCACATCACTACAACTGCCATTTCTACCATCACCATCACCATCACCATCATTATCATTATCATCACCATCACCATCAATCCCCACCATCACCATCACCACCATTACCCTCACCATCATCACCACCATCATCAGGAGAAATGATGAAGTGCCCCTGGGCAAGTCATTTCAGCGCTCTGGATTCTGTGCTTGCATCGCAGGCCCGTCTGCGTATCTTGAATCAAGCATCTGCTAGTACATGACCCTATGGCAACTGTAATGGTCCTTTCTTAAATCACCCTTACCAGAGTCCCAGTGGGCCTACTGGACATGCAGTGCTAGGTGGCAGCAGCTGAACACGTGCTAACATTGAGATGTGCAGTAACATTCTCTGCAGCCCATAACTTGGCAGCTCTATTGAAGCCTTTTCCTATCAGATGCTGAGCCTCTAAGACCTGTTTCCTTGGAAGCCTGAGCCACACAAATGCATCCAGGAAAGAGTGGGAGAGCCGTCAGCCGCACAGAGATGACTTCCTCAGCCCAGGGCTTGTGAAGCCCGTCTTATGACCAAAGTTCCCTCTAAGCATCTGGATGGTCTTTGATTTCCTGGACTCGGTTCTTGACCTGTTGCCTCATAGTAGAGCGTGTGTCGGGGAGACGCGATCAAGACATTCCACTGAGTTATACCACTTCCAACTATCAGACGGTGCCTTTGAACCCCTCCAACAAACCACAAACTTAGGAACTGACATTGACACAACACTCAGCGGATTCAAAACACAGGGCGGGGGAGACGGGGGGAGGGGAATGGGGGGGCAAGGCTCTTTGATTAAATGTGTTTCTTTCTCTTTGTGCTCTAATGGGGTCTAAAGGTACTGCCTGGAACTTCAAAGTTCTCGCGCTTGCTTTCCGAAGAAAGTCCCCCTCGAGCTCTCAGAAGTTCCCAGCCAAGAGCAATAGGAGAGCTTTGTTATTGGTTAAAATACCCAAGCATTTCGACGGATAAACATTCAAACAAGGAAAGGAAGTCATGGAGGAGACGCGTTTCTGAAGGAAGAAAAGGATGTGAAGAAAATCAAAGTCGCAGCCGTCAAAACATCCCGCGCTCCAGAGAACCGGCTTATCTGCGCGGCCTCCCCTTGGCAGGAACGCCTGTCTAACCTCCGTGCCACGTTTTAATCCCTCCAAACTGGTTTTAGTTTTTGCCAAGATGGATGTCGGGCCCGAATTAAAACCAGAGTCATTCATCTTTGCCAAAGCGTTTTCTTCTTCTTCCACGATGGAAAGCCACGAAGCCGAGGTGCCTCCTGTTAGGAATGCGCCCCTTCTGAAGGGCTCGGGCCCCTGCGGTTTGCTGATAACCAGAGAGAGGCACCCTCGCAACCTCGAAACCTCGGAGGGGCAGCGCTCCCGACGATGAATGAGGAGGCCATTAAAAACAAGACAGATGGCTTTCCAGCCCGGGGGAGAGGAGGAAGCCCTTTCTGGACGTGGCGCTGTTTTGTTTGCTAATAAAAGGGGCTTTTAAGAGGCTATGCAGCATGATTTCCCCCATCTTGGCTCGCACTCCTGTCTTTGGCCCTCCTCTCTCATTTAGGGGAGAGCATTAGAATTCCAGGCACCTTTTCAAAGAAGAAAAAAGCTGGAGGAAACGCTGCCATTTGCCCCCACGTGGAGGGGCCTGGAGGGCATTGTGCTAAGTGAAATGAGTCAGGCAGAGGAAGGGAAGTGCTGCATGATCTCAGTTGTATGTGGACTCTAAGGAAAAAAGTGCCCAACAAAAAATGAACACACAGACTGCTGGTTGCCAGAGGTGGGGGGTGGGGAGCAATGGGTAAGGGAGGTCAAAAGGTACCAACTTCCAGGCGTCAGGTAGAGAAGTCCTGGGGGCGTACGGTGAGGCATGGTGACGCTAGGTCCCCATGCTGCCTTGTATTTGAAAGCTGCTAAGACAATAGATGTCCAAAGGACTCATCACGAGAAAAAACTGTATATATCTCTATGTAGTAGAGTCATAACTTTTTGGTGTGTGGCATGGTGCTCCAACCAACTGAGCCACCTGGCCAGGGCATGATATATGTCAATTATATATCTCAATTTCAAAAAATATATATATAAAAGTGCAGCGATCAGAACGGCCATAATGACTGGTGGCTATGACATGCACTGTGGCAACCAACCAGCCTGATCCGGGCCCCAATTGGCCCCCAACACCCTGATTGGGGGCGGGGCTGACCGGCCAACTGTTTACAGCCCTTCCCCCTAGACGCCCCCTCCCCCCCATTGGGGGTGGGGCCTGACAGCCAA
Source organism: Corynorhinus townsendii (assembly GCA_026230045.1). Classification (NCBI taxonomy): domain Eukaryota; kingdom Metazoa; phylum Chordata; class Mammalia; order Chiroptera; family Vespertilionidae; genus Corynorhinus; species Corynorhinus townsendii. The sequence continues at coordinate 8,723,866 of JAPDVU010000014.1, read as the reverse complement.
CTGCCCATGCACGAATTTGTGCACAGGCCTCTAGTATATAATATAAATGGAAAAGAATATGTTTGGAAAAGCCAGGAAGCCATTTAAAGCTAATGGCTGATGGCTTCCTTTCTTTGCTCACTGAGGAGACGGTCCTCCTGGGAGCCAGGCTCTGAATCTGCAACCTTGTCTAGAGGAAAACCCAGCCAGGCTGGCGTGGCTCAGGGGTTGAGCATTGACCTATGAACCGGGAGGTCATGGTTCGATTCACATTCAGGGCACATGCCCGGGTTGTGGACTCGATCCCCAGTGTGGGGTGTGTAGGAGGCAGCCGATTGATGTTTCTCTCTCACTGACATTTCTGTCTCTCTATCCCTCTCCCTTCCTCTCTCCCTAAAAATCAATAAAAACATTTTTTAATAAAGAGGAAAATCTAGAGATGGCCACTCTCATTCTGTCCCAGAGGAAGCAGAGTGCGCTTTTGAGAGAGAAACATGGGACCAGGGTCTCATCAATGGCGACTAGCACACCGGCATTTTGGGGGCTGAGAAAGCACCCATTTCTCTCATCTGCTGCCAGGCCGTACCCCTCTCTCAGCTCCTGTTAGTCTGGGAATACGTAGTTGCATTCTGGGGTCCACGACTCAGCATCGTGGCTAGGGCTGCCTCACACCCGCTGGTGGCTGCTTCATCTGTCTTGCCCACCATCGCGGGCTGCTCCAGTTACAAGCACTAGGCCGCTGTCTGGCTAAACATGAAGCTGTCAGGATCATTACATTCCTCCAACATGAGGGCAACAACAGCCATGAGTACCTCATCCCAGGCCAAGTGAAGCAGAGAGAGGAAATTAATGAGTGGCATGTCACTCGGGGGTGAAGCTGACTCATCGGAAGTGGAAAAATCATTAAGAACTTAAAAAGAAAATTATTTTGAGCGGCCTCCTTTTCCCTCGGATGCCCAGAGATGTTCCCCTCACGGTGTAAGCTACCAGCTGTTTTGCAGAAAATGGAAGTTTTCGGGGTTTGGAGGTTGGAGGGCCCCTCCCGGCGAGGGTCCTGGAAGCCCAGGGCCATCACCCCCTTTTATCTCTGGGAAAGAGGCTCCAGAACAGACAGCCCAACCCCAGTTCCCGCAGCCCCGGTGACGCCTGGAAATATGTGTTGTGAGTGCCCTCTAGTGGCCAAAGCTTGGCTGAACCTGAGAAGAGATTTTCACCCTGAGCTGGATGTTGAATGCTTTTGAGAAGCTATTTTGCAACTTGTCCGTGGCCTTGGTGCTCTGCTAATGATGGTTTTCAACTCCAGGGCGCGGGGTCTTTCATGGTGCGCCGCCTCCAATCCTCCTGGGGAGGCGGGTGAGTTTGAACCCAACTCTGGTTTTTGAAACCGGCAAATGGTAATTTTTCTGAGAAAATGGGTCAACCTCCAAAGCAGACGGTTCTTTGTGCGATTTCCTCCAGATGCCGAGCCCCGAAGCGGCACCTTCCTACTTGCAAATGTCTTCGATTGCCCCAGTTTCTCCGGCAAAATCATGTGTCCCCTTCGTGCTCATGGCGCGCCTCGCAAAGGCTGTAGGAATGAAGCAATTCCCTCGAGGAATTTTTCCGAAGTGATCACCATGGAGATGAGGAAGCTTGAGGATAAGCTGCTTGTGGAAGGATTTTTCATGACAAAGAGAAAACATCCCCACAAACCCCTAAGCGTACAACAGGGTAGAACTGATCTCTCCGAGTTCAACCAGCAAAGCGAGTGAGGTGTTGTAACCAAGAGTGACTTGGTACCGTGGAGAGGATCCTTTTTGCCAGCAGATGGGGACACGGAGGTCAGGAGAGGGTGACATAAACCCGGTGATGGTTACGTGAATGTTCACTTTGGGATGAGTCTCTGAGCCGTCCCTTGCTGAGTAAATGTTTGTTTAAAAAGCTTTTGGTGGGCCCTCGCTGGTTTGGCTCAGTGGATAGAGTGTCGGCCTTGCGATTGAAGGGCCCCAGGTTTGATTCCGGTCAAGGGCACAGGCCTGGGTTGCCAGCTCCATCCCCAGTGGAGGAGGGGGGGGGGGTGTGTGTGCAGGAGGCAGCCAATCGATGATTCTCTCTCATCATTGATGTTTCTACCTCTCTCTCCCTCTCCCTTCCTCTCTGAAATCAATAAAAATATATTTTTTAAGTTTTTGGTAGGATTTTTTGTTGTTAATCCTCACCTGAGGATATTTTTCAGAGAGAGTGGAAGGGAGGGAGAAAGAGAGAAACATCGATGTGAGAGAGACACATCAATTGGTTGCCTCCCACACGCAGCCCCACCCGGGTGGGGAGAGAACCCAAAACCCAGGTACCTGCCCTTGACCAGGAATCAAACCCCAAACCACAAGCCAATGTTCTAACCACTGAGAAAAACCGTCCAGGGCTGAAAAAAAAAAAAAAAGTTGTTAAGACAGGTATCTTAACTCATAATCAGTCTTCTGACCCTGTGCTATCCCCAGCAAGAAAGGGAGAGGTACAAAAGAGAGGACAATTGGAATGAGGCCTCCAGTAACTGGATTTTAAAATTGCATTTAGAACATTCAGAGGATGAGCCTAGGTTTGCTTGCAAAGCGCTTTGTCTTTGGTGAAATGGAAGATGTTGTGAAACAAAGTCCACAACTTGTCAGCAGGTCCAGAAAACAACTCGCTTACAATTCTTGGCCCCCGGGGGACGGGAGATCATCAGGGAATTTCACTAACTCATATGTCCTCATTGTCACAGCAACCGTGAACGGCCATCTTGCTATCGTTTTAAATCCCCATCGAAGATTTAGAAAGAAGCAATTGACCCACCTACCCAAGGTAACTTACAACTCCTCTCCTCCGTATCTCCATGTCAGAAACAGAGACATGCCAGATGCATTTCTGAGCCCCATTTAATACTCACTTCCTTTGTGTCTGTCACCAGGAGACAATCGTGAAAAACAGCTCAGTCCCCGACCTCAACGGGCCCTCCGTCTGGCCAGGAGGAAGTTTACATCCATGAAAATGAAATTTGAGACCAATAGCAGGTAAGTGAATGCACAGTGCATAGTCTAAATAGTGTAAGGAACAAAATCAAGAGACAGGAACTTTGAGTCGGGCTGGTCCGGATACATGTTGGCAAGGACAGGTGAGTGTCAATCTATGCAGCTCAGTTTTCTTACCTGCAAAATGGGCGTAATGCTAGTACCGCGTACTATGAAGAGTCAGTAAGATAGGGCACGTGGCTAGAACAGTCAATGCTCAAACACGCTCATTGGATACTAATTATTTTTATTAACAACTGTCAGCAGGTCTGGCCAACCAGCCGGCCCAGGTGGGACTTCTGGCTCTTGTGTGAGGCTCGGTGTGCAAGTTTCACCGGGAGAAAGGCTTTCTCTCTTCTTCTCCTGGGAAACACTGAATGGCGGGTGAGCGGTGCTGTGGGAGGCCCCAGGACCCTGAATGGGAGGTGTAGCTTCTGTGGAGGATTTGGTGGCGGCATTAGGGCCCAGGTTGCTGCCGGGGTAGAGGCCGAGGCCACAGAGCTGGCGGAGGCGGGCCAAGGACAAGGCATGGATCCCCGTCACCAAGCTGGGCCAGGCGACATGAAGATCGAGTCCCATCTGGGAATCTGAGTCACTGACTTTTTCCCGGGGCATCCCTCGAGCAGGAGGTTTTGAAAAGCAGTGCCAAAGCAGACACCGCTGGCCAGAGGACCCTGTTCAAGACAGTTACACCACAGGGGACTACAGCGGACATGTCGATGTAGGTATTAAATGCTGGAGAAGCAGCCATGGCCACCCTCCATCCGTGGGCTGCCATCCTGCCAAGCTCTCTGCATCCTTGTGTGGGGAGCAGGACGGCAAGCTGTGGGGAGCAGCTACAGTGTTTGGGCAGGTTCAAGCCTCGGACTGATGAGAGGGCACAGTCCTCTCATGGCCATGTGCAAGTCCCAGCCTGGAGGGCAGAGCCCTCCCAGCACCATTATAGCCAACAGCTGGAGTTGTCAGCTTGAACCTATGGTGGCCCCACGTGCCTGAGTGATAGAGGCTGCAAGTAAGCAAAGCTTGATCAGGTGCATGTAACTGAGTAGGATGGAAACCCACAAGAATGTTGTAAACATCTTGACCACGCCCTTACTTTGCCTCGTGGCATCTGGCTGTAAAATAAAGACACGGCTCATGGGTGCTGGCGCTGGCTCTCAGGGAGCAGCGTCCCACCGAGACCCAGCCCTCGTTCTCTTGTCTCCTTTCTAATCCTTCACCGCCCCCTCTCAGGGTCACCCTTGGCCATGCCAGCGCGGCACAGCTAAGCCCCTCACGGTGTCCTGCAAAGTACGGCCGCTGTGGCTCTGCTGGTGGCCTCATCCCAGCCCACCCCCCTCCCCCCCAGGGCCCCTGGTATCGTCTCAGCCCCTGTGCCCAAGACGCTGCTGCCAATGGCCGGTATCAACAATGGCCACCCTGGGCAACTCCCCAGGGCCCCCTTCATGCCACCTCTAAGACCACGGCTCTCACTCCAGCTCTGGAAAGAGACCGTGTTCACCGAGCCTCCCTCAGGGACTCACTGGTCACCTTGTAATGAGCAGAATTTCTGTGCAGAGGACGCAGGCTCCCACTGTGGCCACCACATCATTTTATGCTGGAAAAACAAAGTGAAGTAAGCCTGTTTAGGGAGGAAAGGAGGGAGGGGAGGGAGATAAAAAGAGTTTCTCGGGCTGAAATAACAGTGATGCCTGAGAAAGCTCTACCTCCACATTCTTTCCCAGTTTCTCTCAGTAGGTGGCGCCCTTGAGACCTCCGTCCACAGGGATTTTTTGTTGTTTTTTTCTATCCCAGAGAAAAGGAACCAGTTTTCCAGCCAAGTACAAAGTCGGAGGACAAGACATCCAATTTAGCTAATTCGTAAAGATCTTAATTTCCCAACACTGTCACCGCCAGCTGCGTTGCTTCGGAAACACAGCCACGAATAAGTGGGGGGCCGGAAGCCTGCTCCGCCTTGTCCAGTGAGAGGCAAGCTACGTGGGGGTTTTGTGGGGCAACTGAGTCAAATGCCTTCTCTGCCCCCAGGGAGACGCGGGCACTGGTGCCTGGAGAACTGGCTTTGAGTCCTGCCTCTGACTCCCCTGGCTGTGTGACCTCAGGCTTGCTATCACCTAGCAAACCGTGTCGATTTCCTCCTCCATAAAAGGGAGAGAGCCCGGCTGGCATGGCTCAGTGGTGGAGCATCGACCAGTGCAGTGGTCGGCAAACTCATTAGTCCACAGAGCCACATATCAACAGGACAACGATTGAAATTTATTTTGAGAGCCAAATTTTTTAAACTTCTTCTCACGACACTTCAAAATAGACTCACCCAGGCCGTGGTATCTTGTGGAAGAGCCACACTCAAGGGGCCAAAGAGCCGCATGTGGCTTGCGAGCCGCGGTTTGCCAACCACTGGACCAGTGAACCAGGAGGTCACGGTTCGATTCCCAGTCAGGGCACATGCCCAGGTTACGGACTCAATCCCCAGTAGGAGGTGTGCAGGAGGCAGCCAATCAATGATGCGCTCTCTTAACGATGATTCTATCTCTCTCTCCCTTCCTCCCTGAAATTAATAAAAATATATTTAAAAAAAAAAAAAAGAGTGACCCAAGGCATCGGTGGGCAGTGGCAAGGCCAGGGCTCGGATCCAGCTGTCTGACCCTTGGCCAGAGCTCCGCCTGCTCCCACGCCAAGCCCGCCCGTTTCTCAAGCTCTCCAGCCCTGCTTCCCCGGGGAAAGAGGCTCACCAGGCAGGCGGCGTTTGCCCCTCCCAGGCGCCTGAACAAGAGGCCAGGGAGCACAGAGGAGTCCCATGCAGGAGGAGAGGCGGCGCCCCCTGCAGAGAACCCCAAGTCCTTTCTGTAGCCGCTCTGCCCTCAGGGTGGGATGTGACTCCCATCCCGAAGCATGTCTGAGCATCACGACTTTCTTCTGAAACTGCAGTGCGGGCCGCGCACAAAGACGGGCCCTGGCACCTCAGCCAGGTCATCCGGGTCATCGCCAACAACCGCCAGTCACGCATGCCCCCTTAATGGCAGGTGCTGAGGGTGGCACTTCTGTGGGCTTCCTCCCCAAGTCCCGGAACCCCATCCAATCAAGAGAAAAAGGCATCAGAGAAATTCTAACTGGGCACCTCTTACCCCCACCCGGCCAGAGCGCCTCAGAGCTGGCAAGGTCAGTGAGAACAGGGGTGTCTGAGAGCCTGGCCCAGCCCAGAGCCCAGGGAGGCATGATAACAGAAGGCAACGTGGCATCCTGGGTGAGAGCTGGGACAGAAAAAGGACATGAGGTCAAAGCTAAGGACGTCTGCACAAAATGTAAACGTGAGTTAATATTTCTGTAGCCCGTGGTTGAGCATCAGCCTATGAACCAGGTTCGATTCCCCGTCAGGGCACATGCCTGACTTGTGGGCTCCATCCCCAGTGGGGGGCGTGCAGGAGGCAGCCGATCGATGATTCTCTCTCATCACTGATGTGTCTTTCTCTCCCTCTCCCTCCTCTGAAATCAGTGAACAAATATTAAAAAAAAGAATTCCAGCCCTAGCCAGTTTTGTTCAGTGGATAGAGCATCGGCCTGTGGAACAAATGGTCCCGGTTCGCTTCCAGTCAGGGGCACGCACCTCGGTTGCAGGCTCCTCCCCTGCCCAGGCCCTGGTTGGGGCTCATGCATGCAGGAGGCAACCCATTGATGTGTTTCTCTCACATCGATGTTTCCGTCTTTCCCTCTCTCTTCCCCTCTCCCTAAAAATCAATGGGAAAATATCCTCAGGTGAGGATTTAAAAAAAAAAATTAAAAAATAATTCTACAGAAGTTGCAGTAAATTTTATTTGCATATTAATAATAATGTATTAATACTGGTTCAATCGCTGGGACAACTGTGTCCACCAGCGTAACGTAAGATGTCGACAGCAAAGGAAATAAGAACTGGGAGACATGGAAACTGTTGTTTTTTGCAACTTTTCTGTAAATCTAAACTCGTAAAATAAAAAGTTTATTTAAAAAATAAAGCCAAAAGGAAAAACACAGAAAGCCGCATGGCAAGCCTGCTCCCAGCTGTGTGGGAGCCCTGTTCGTATCTTTATAGGGCGATGCCCTTGTTTATATCTGCATAGCTTCCCTGGTCCTTCCAAGCTCTCCCTGCAACAGGCCAGGGCGTAGAAAGAGCACAGGATTCCGGGGGTGGGGTGCGGGGGGGCAGATGGAGACAGCCTGCCATTTACTGGCTACAGGAGCCTGGGTCAGGCACCCACTCCCGCCGGGCACAGAATGCAGAAACTTCTATCCCACTCTGACTTACAGCATTAAATGAGTCAGCATGCTCAAGCACTTTGAAAAGTATGAAAGCACTTGGCTCTTACATCTAATATAAAACCTGTTTTAAACATGCACTTTCCCAATGGGTACACTTAGAGACATAATTTTATATACATTCCCGGTGTAGTCATATACATGCTTTGCATATGGTGTGCATGGCTTCCTTTTTCCCTGTTTTCCTTGGAAATCTGACCTGAGTTCCACCCCATTACTGCGCAATCTTCTGCCAGTTGTTCAGCCTCTCTGAGCCTTACTTTCTCCCCTGTACAATGAGGATCAGATGTCTACTTGGAATGATTAATTCAAATCTACGTGGACAGCTTCCTCGCTGGTTGATAAAATGATTAAATAAGGTGACACATGCAATTTGCTAAGCAACAGTGTCTGATATATAGTAGGTGCCCAATGAATGGTTCTTGTGATAAAACAACACTACAACTAATAATTATTACTGTCTTTGGGGCAGTTATTATACCCTGAGTGGCCAGATTATTATGATCTCTGAACGCATAATAATCTAGCCACTCAGTGTGTGTGTGTGTGTGTGTGTGTGTATGTGTATTAGAGGCCCGGTGCATGAATTTGTGCATGGTGGGGTCTGGCCAGCCTGGCCAGGGGGAGGGGACATGGGCGGTTGGCCGGCCTGCCTGCTGGTCGAACTCCTGGTCGAGGGGACAATTTGCATATTAGCCTTTTATTACATAGGATATACACTTGAGTGGCCAGATTATTATGTGTTCAGAGATCATAATAATCTGGCCACTCAGTGTATATCAAGCATGTTGAAAATGCGTTACCTTTATTAACTCAATCTTTCCAATAACTCTGCAAGATGAGTAACCTTTTTACCTCCATTTAACAGGTAAGGAAACAGACTCTGTGAGGTTAAGACACCTGCTTAAGGTCACACAGCCAAGAAGAAACGACAGTGATGCAAACCGCCTAGCCCAGGTCCTGGTCCCTGGGTGCTCAACCACAGCTAGCCAGCCCAGTTCCCCTGTAACAATTTTGTTCAAACTTCTGGGGCCCCAGTGTGCCCGCAGGTGGACTTTGGGTTTACTGTCCACGTCTAGCAGTGTGGCCTTAGGCTAGTGACTCAACCTCTCTGTGTCTGGAAAATGGGTAGTATCCTAGTGCTGGCCTTTAGGAGCGTCACTGGGTTTTGGAGAGTCACGAATGGAAAGAGATGCCTGTCATCTAAGAAGTTCTCAAAAATGTCAGTGATCACCCTGACGATGACGATGCCTTCATGCCTCTCCACTCCCAAGCACCTGGACACGCCTGTCGTCCAGCCATCGGACTGTTACCGCAGCTTCAGACACAGAAGCTTGTTACAGTGAAACAATCTTTTCATTCTGACTTCGGCCCACACCGTCTGAAAACTCGGCTGCTCCTTCTTTCACGCCCTGGGAGGTGGGGTGGCCACTTGGCTGGGATGGCTCAGATGGGAAGCAAGATGCAGAGATCAGACTGCGTGCGTATAAGCACAAACACTGTTGCACGCACAGAGGTGGTGCTGTCAGCATTTATCGAAAGTGTAGCGTGGGGCACGGCGACAGCGTTTGGTTTGGGCAGGTTCAAGCCTCGGACTCGTGAGAGGGCACAGTCCTCTCATGGCCACGTGCAAGTCCCAGCTTGGAGGGCAGAGTCCTCCCAGCACCATTATAGCCAACAGCTGGAGTTGTAAGCTTAAACCTATGGTCCCAACACGTGGCCCCACGTGCCTGCGTGATGTGGGCGGATAGAGTTCAGGTGCATGCAGTTGAGTAGGATTGAAACCCACGAAAACGTTGTAAACGTCTTGACCACGCCCTTCCTTTGCCTCGTGGCATCTGCTGTAAAATAAAGACACGGCCCGTGGACGGCGGCACTGTCTCTCCATGAGGAAGCAGCATCCACCGAGACCCAGCCTTCATTCTCTTGTCTGTCTTCTGAGCCTTTCAGCCGCCCCTTCTCCGGCTCACCCTTGGCCACGCCGGCGCCGCACAGTGTAGCCTGCTTCAACGATGCTTTACTGCCCGGCTGGTATGGCTCAGTGGTTGAGCATCGACCTAGGAACCAGGAAATCACGGTTCGATTGATTCCCAGTCAATGGATGATTCTCTCTCATCATCGATGTTTCTCTCTCTCTACCTTCCTCTTTCTATGAAATCCATAAAAACACATTTAAAGATAATAAAAAGTAGGGCAGGAAACTCACCCCAAATGTAACACCCCAAGTTTAGCACTCGACTTGGGGGGATTCCAAGTGCTTTTACTCTTTCCTTGAAACACCCCCCCACCCCCACCACATGTCATGACATAAATACACTGTCGACTGTTTCCAGCGTTTAAAGACAGAACTGAAACGCCTCAGCCGGTTGGAGGCGTGCCTAGACGGTAAGCGATGAGGCTCCGGGCTCTCCCTCTGTAAGGTCAGCTCACCAGTTGCTCACCAGTTACGTTTCAAGCAAGAAAAGGCTTCCATTACAACACAGTCTTTAAGGAAGAGCTGATGTGCTGTTTAGAATGGAAGCGGTCATGTCTCAGCCCCGGGCTAGTTGACCATTGCTTTCAAATTTGCCTTCGGGGACAAGGGAAGAGTGGTTAGGGGCAAAGAGGACCGCCCACACGCACAGCTGGAACCGTCCGGGCCGTGCGTGACATCTGAGACACACTCGAGGACAGGATGGGGAGCAGAATGCTTGCCTCAGGGAAACATATCTGTCTTCCAACTTTCCATCTACACCACCCTTCATGCCCCAGCAGGCAGCTAGCATGGGCCTAAGAAAGGAACAGGAGCGAGGTGTTACTGAGCACGTGTTAATTGCCTACTGAACAGGACACCACTCCCTTCTCTTACCTGAGGATCGTAGGTCCTGTTTGCTCAATCGAAGCTGAACCTTTACATACAGAAACTCCGGAGAGCTTCCCACATGCTCTGGACCGGGGGTCCTCAAACTACGGCCCGCAGGCCACATGCGGCCCGCCGAGGACATTTATCCGGCCCGCCGGGTGCCGCTGCCTGTCCTGCTTAGCAGCCGACTCATCCAGGCCCGCAGTGCGCATAGGGATTTGTTCATAGTTTTTTTTTTTAACTATAGTCCGGCCCTCCAACGGTCTGAGGGACAGTGAACTGGCCCCCTGTTTAAAAAGTTTGAGGACCCCTGCTCTGGACAGTCGCTGCCAAGGAGCCAACGCAATAAATGCTTAATAGGGTTTCTTTTTCTTATTTGTAATGCTCTCGGCAGTTCTCTCTAGCGATGGCCGAGAAGTCCGGGTTTTGTCCATGACAAGAAAATAATCAGTGGTTGAGGGTCAACCCATGAACCCGGAGGTCACGGTTCGATTCTCAGTCAGGGCACACACCCGGGTTGCAGGCTCTATCCCCAGTGCGGGCGTGCAGGAGGCAGCCAATCAATGATTCTCTCTCATCATTGATGTTTCTCTCTCTCTCCCCCTCTCCCTTGCTCTCTGAAATCAATAAAAATATATTTTTTAAAAAACTTTTTTTCTCCATTCCAAATAAACAGCTACTTTTTCCCTCGCTGGGAAGGCACGAAACAAAAGACATCTGTGTCTTTAGGAAGTCGCCTTTTCTGTGAGGGACAGGATCTGGGGTCTGAGTCACCCCTCAGGGTGAACAGCCACAGGAATTTCAACATGGAGGCTGCATTTTTCTGTGTTACCACCAGGGTCTTAGAATCTTCCTGCCTAATTCGTACATCTTTGAATGGTCGTCAGATGATTCTGATGAAGCTGGAGGAAAGCTTTGTGTAAATGAAATGCATCAAACGAGGCTGCTGGTGTAGCGGTGAACACCAGGGCTTCCGGGATCCTGGGCGGCGATCGGAAGGGACCCATCGCGAAACCCAGCGGCTTTGATGGCGCCCCGGGAATTGTGCTGAGTGAAAACAAGCCCCTCTCAAGAGGTCATGTGCTGTATGGTTCCAATTATATAACCTCCCTGATGTGAGCAAGCCACTCAGAGAAGAGATGAACGGGTGCCAGGGGTTAGGGAGGCGGGCGGGAGGGGCCTTTAGATGAATGTTTTGTATCTTGACTGTGGCGCTCGCCAGCGTCCACATAAGATAAAACTGCACAGAACCGAACACACAGTCGTGCAATGGGTGTGCGTGAAACTGAAATCTGAGTAAGGTCAGTGGATTCTCAATGCCGCTGTCCTCGGTGTGACAGTGTATAGTTGTGGGAGAAGTCACCACGGAGGTGGGGGAGGGGACCTGAGGGGAGGGGCGTGGCACCTCTGCATTATTCATTGCAATTGCACATGACTCTACAAGGGCCTTTGAAAGTGTGAACGTTGGAGATGCTTTGGAATTTGGAGGGAGGTGACTTCCTCCCCCATCCCCTCTCCCCTGGGAGTGGACCCACCAAGCATGGAGGAAACCCAGGGCGAGTCCAAGGCCGGTGTGTGGCAGTGATGAGCTTGCACCCAGAGGTGTGGCAGCCTCCTCTCTCACCTCCAGATGTTCAGCCCAAGGCTCTCTTCTTAGCTCTTCCAGTGATTTGGGTGCGTGCTAAGTATTTACCATGGAGATCCACTTAGCTAAAGGTAGAGGGGCAATCTAAAATAACAAATACTGTGGCCCTAACCGGTTTGGCTCAGTGAATAGAGCATCGGCCTGCGGACTGAAAGGTCTCAGGTTTGATTCCGGTTAAGGGCATGTATGTTGGTTGCGGGCACATTCCCCAGTAGGAGGTGTGCAGGAGGCAGCTCATCGATGTTTCTCTCTCATCAATGTTTCTAACTCTCTCTCCCTCTCCCTTCCTCTCTGTAACAAATCAATAAAAAATAAAAATGTTAACATAAAGAATACTGTTGGCTAATGGAGTCTTGGTAAACCAGATATGACTTGCACTGCCTTCCCGGTCCTTAAAACTTTTCCTTAGCCATCTATACACAGGTCTTTGCATCGGACTCAGTTATTCATGACGTGGCTCAGTGGCTGAGCGTCAGCCTATGAGGCGCAGCAATATCATGTGTTTCAGCCTCATCAGAGTATTTAAAAATGGGGGAAACTGGCCGAAGAACCAATGTGCAAGGAGGGAAGGCTCTTGGCACCCAAGAAATTCCAGGCGCTCTGATGTGCTGAGATTCTTTGCTGACGTCGTGTCCTGTGCCCCGGCCCTCCCCGGAGCTGGCTGCTCCCCTGTCCCTCACGCTCCCCTCTCTGCAAGGTTGGACCCCCACCCCCAACAGCCAGGCAGTGCCGGGAGCTGACGACCTGCTTCTACGCAGCAGCAAGGACGCCCTGGCCAATCGCGGCATCCCGCGGTCCGTAAACTTCACACCTTGTTACCAAAAAAAAATTTTTTTTAATAGAAACTTCTGTGTGAGTTCATTGTACAGCGCTTGTAACGTGTAAGGGTCCCTGGGAGACAGAGCGTGGAGGGTGGGTGAGTTTCAGTCAGAGATCAGATTTTAATGGACCAACAGACTACCCCTGCTTAGGTCAAAGGGCAGCCTGGGCTCCTGGGGCAGAGAATGGGAAAAGAAATAAGATGGGAGGTACCAGCCCTGGCCCTAGTGGCTCCGTCGGTTGTGAGTCGTCCTGTACCCCGGAAGGGTCCCGGGTTCAATTCCGGTCAAGGGTACATGCCTAGGCTGTGGATGCGATCCCCAGTCAGGCTGTGTGCTGGAGACAACTGGTTGCTCTATCTCGGTCACGTTGAGGTTTCTCCTTTTTCTGTCTCTCTCTCTCTCCTTTCCTCCCTCTTGAAAATCAATTTTAAAAAAATAAAGACACGGGATACTAAGACCTTTAGGTTCGAATCTGTGTCTCACCCTGCCTCTGACCCAGCTAACTGCGTGACCCGAACAAGTTACTTGTGCCTTTTGAGCCTTTGTTTTCTCTTCCGTGCAGTGGAGCGGGAACTAAAACCACAAGGGGCGGTGGAAGTGGGGACTGAGATACTTGTGCAAATGACGTCACGAACAGGAAACGTCCCATGATGGGTAGCTGGGAGCATCCCGTATCCGGCGTCTGATGGATGCGTGCCCCGTGCCAGGAACTTTATATGCATTTGCCAATAACTCTTCGCAGCAAGACTGTGAAGCGACCCTATTTATCTCCATCCTAGGTAAAGGAACTGCTTTCAGGAATCACGTCTGAAATCAGAGTGCGAGAAAGAGTGGCAGCTAGAATTTGCATCAGTAAGAGGTTTGGACAACTGGGAGGGTGAATATCCATCGCTGCTCACTGAGTTGTCTCTTTGAATGCTAGTGCCAGTTCAGGAACACGCTGGACAGATACTCTGCACGTCTGAGTTCCCTGCCAGAAGCTCATCTAGGTGGATCCCACTTTCAGCTGCTAGGACTTCCGGTGGGTTTCGATTAACATGTAAGAAATAGACAAAGAGCCTGGCCAGTATGGTTCAGTGGTTGGGTGCTGACCTATGAAGCAGGAGGTCATGGTTAGATTCCCGATCGGGGCACGTGCCAGGTTTGCAGGCTCGATCCCCAGCAGGCCTGCGGGAGGCAGCTGATCAATGATTCTCTCTCATCATTGATGTTTCTCTCTCTCTCCCTTCCTCTCTGAAATCAATGAAAATATATTTTTTAAATTAGACAAAGGAAGACAGTGTCTAAGTAGGAATAGGAATGTCCCAATTTATTTCCAAAGCCTGAGCTGCATGCAGGAGAAGGCTTCCAGAATGTTCTGGGAAGGCAGAGTCTGGTGCTCCCAGCCACTCACCTGCCCTCCGCAGACAGACAAGAATGAGTCCCAGGCTGGTGGAGGGACTCATAAGTCTTATTAGCTACGGTTTATAGGGCGTGCTTCAGAGTTGGCTCAGTCTACCCGGGTTGCTGTCCGTGTGGCTGTACAGACCCAGGGCACCGGGCGGCCGTTAAGGGAGGCAGCCTAGCCCAACACAGGACTAAACCGAGCAGAGACACGCAGCTAAGGCTCCTGCCTCGCCCCCCACTTCTCACACCTGCAAAATTACAACCCAGAAACAGCTGACTCTTCCGATGTGTGGGAGGGGAACCACCCACAGACTGAAAACGCCTGTCCCGCCTGGGGCTGGCCCGCCACCTCCGACCCCAACCTGGGCTCCCACGCAGGGAACTGGATGAACCGCTTGTGAGTGAGCTCTCGTTGGGCCAATGATTCGAGAGACTTCCTCTGCAGCACGAGGGAGAGAACCTCCCTTCGGCCCTCGAGACGGGGGGCCATGGGCGTGTTGCCATTCCCGCCATTCACGCCCTTCCTTAGGTTTATTCCTAAGTAGTTTATTATTTTTGATGCGATTGGAGATGGGATTGTGTTTAATTTCCTTTTTGAATAACGAATTGCTAGTATATAGGAGCACCACTGATTTGGGCATGTGGATTTTGTCTTGCCACTTGACTGAATTTGTTAGTTCGCTCGAATAGTTTTGGGGGGAAGTCCTCAGGGTTTTCTTTATAGAAGACGGTGTCCTCCACGTGCGGAGATCATTTTACGTCTTTCCTTCTCACCTGAATGCCCTTGATTTCTTCTTCCTGCCTAATTTAATAGCAAATAATAAAACAGCCCGGCCGGCGTGGCTCCGTGGTAGGGTGTCGACCTAGGAACCAGGAGGTCATGGTTTGATTCCCGGTCAGGGCTCATGCAGGAGGCAGCCAATCAATGATTCCTCTCATCATTGATGTCTCTCTCTCTCTCTGAAATCAATAAAAATATATATTAATAATAATAACCCAGTTAACAATTAAAAATGGGCAAAGGGCTTGAACAGACATTTCTCCAAAGGAGACATACAAGTGGCAAACAGGTATGTGGGAACACGCTCAACATCACTAATCATCAGGGAAACGCAAATGAAACCCACATGAGCTGCCACCTCACACCTGCTAGGGTGGCTATGTTTTCTAAAAGAGACAGATAACAAGTGTTGGCAAGGATGTGAAGAAAAAGGAACCCACAGAGACACTGTAAAACCCTCAAGGACTCAAGGTCATGACTGTTACGGAAAACTGGCTCAGGTGTGTACAGACACAGTGACAGACTTGGGGCCGAGAGGGCAGGCAAGGGCCTTCCGATTCACAAGGGGCAACAAAGTTCCTTCCTGTGCCCTGGCCGGGGCGGCTCAGTTGCTCGGGTGTTGTCCCTGGCACCTAAAGGTTGACAGTTCAACTCCTCTCAGGGCACATGCCTGGGTTTCGGGCTCCATCCCCAGCAGGGGGCGTGCAGGCAACATCCACTAACGTTTCACTCTCCCATCAGTGTTTCTCTCTCTCCCTCTCCCTTCCTCTCTCTCTTAAAACCAATTGAAAATGTACATTTTTTAAAAATTTCAGTTCCTTTGCGTCGGGAGAAGGCTGATGCACTTACCATGGGGCCTGGAGGTTGGGAGGGTGGCAGAGGTCAGTCAGGGTTCAACATAAAGGGGGGCTGACTCCCTGACCCACTCCCTTGACCGCTAATGCCAGCGCCTCCCAGGAAGGAGAGGACGGGGGAGGGAGGGTAAAAACAAAGACAATTGTCACTAGCAGCCCAGGTCCCTCTTTGAGGTGGCAAAGAAGAAACAATGAGACTGAGACCTCAATGGCTGCATGATTGACTGGTTACACAGCTAGGCAGCATCAAAACCAGGAATAAAACTCAGAAATAAGGTCCTGAGAGAATCAACAGCCCTGGCGGCTGAGGGGCAGGCATGGCTGACATTGTGCGCCTTCCATGACCTCCTTCCCGAGCTACTCTGCCCCGCCCACAGGCATCTCCTAGGATCTCCTCCCGCATGCACCTTGACATGCGAATCCCTGTCTCGGGATCTGCTCCTGAGAGAATGCAAGCTCTGAGGGTTCATACACTGGGGGGAGGGGGGCTGAGAGAGATTTGGGGTGCACGTCGGGGCATTTCTAAGGAAGTTTTTGAAAGTCAAGCAATGGGGTTAAGGACACTGGGATCAGGAAGGACGGGAGGAAGGAAGAGAGGGAGAGATGAAGAAGGAGCTGGAGGGAGAGCAGGAAGGAAGGAAGATGGGAAGGAAAGGAAGTGAGACAGATGAATAATGAGCCCATCGGTTGCCTGGTAATAAAATCACCCCATAATGTTTATTGAATAAGTGGATGAATTCATAAAGAAATGAATGGCTACGTTAATTAAAGGCTCTTTCATTTTAACTTTGTAAGGGTTAGGCCCCTGATGTTCTTTCCCAAACATTTTAACGCAAACAATTCAGAAGGAGCGCTAAATAAAGTTACACCAATTCTTCCACATAGAAACACTTCTTAAAATTTCATTTCTCTCCTCTGCAAGATGGTGATCAGTGGTGATCAGTAACAGCGATACCATCACCGACCCCGAGGGCCCCTGAGAGGATTAGACGCAGCGAGGCTCTGCCCAGGAGAAAGGACGCTCCCAAGAGAATTTTGTTTTGTTTTGTTTTGTTTCTTTTGTAATGGGAATGTTTGCTGTGATGGCTGTGAGAGCTGAGCTGTCACCATGATGACAGCGGCACGACATTGCACTCTCCCAGCTGGGCTGTAACGATGAGGCTCCGCCTGCCCAGTGCCCACCGCGGAGTAGAGGCCCAGTAAAGAGCGGGCGAATAATCGGATGACATCACAGGTGGCTATTGTCTCCTTTGTGTCTTTTACTGCCCAGTAACTCAACCCTCACTCAAGGGATCACCGACCAGACAGCCTGTCCTATTAGAAATGGCGACACACGGCCCCACTGGCCTGGCTCAGTGGTTGAGCTTTGACCTATGAACCAGGAGGTCACAGTTCAATTCCCAGTTGGGGCACATGGCCAGGTTGGGGGCTCGATCCCCAGTGGGGGGCGTGCAGGAGGCAGCCGATCAATGATTCTCTCTCATCATTGATGTTTCTACCTCTCTCTCCCTCTCCTTTCCTCTCAGAAATCAATAAAAAATATATATATTTTTTTTAAATGGTGACACCTCCCCACCTTCCCTGGGATTCCTCCAATGGAGCTGGGGAGGTGGTGGCTGCAGGTCTCATAGGCTAAGCCCCTGCTTTCACGCCCATCTATTGTCATGGGCACCACGTGCACAGACACTGCCCCTGGATGCGTGCCTGGGAACCCTGCCGGGCGCCGAGGGTCCTGGAGAAAAAGAAGGCTGCAGGCTTTTGCTGGCCGCTCTGGGCATAGTCCCGGGTGCGCCTCATTCCTCGGCAGTGAGCGCAGGCGAGTGGGTGGCGTAAATGTTTATTTTAAGGGGGGAGTCATTTATTTTTCAGGCAGAACGTTTATACAGCTTGAGAGAATTATTGGAAAGGAAATGAAACCCTTGGCATGTGACGGTTGCAGGCTGCGCCCGCCTCCCTCCGCTCTGCCCAGCTATGAAAATGAGAAGGTTGACACTCTTTCTCTCCTGGCCCTCGCACCCCTGAGTCCCCCATCACGAGCTTGACAACAGACCCGTGCACGGGGCGGCTATTGTTGGAAAGGGCTCCGCGTCGGCCTCAGTGGTCCCCGCTGAAGGGTAAGGCTAAGCAGGTGCAGGGGGTGGAATGAAGCTGGCCCAGGAAGGGAGGGATCGGAGGCGCGAAGAGAAGTCAGAGGAGCCTAAGACGCGATGTCCGGGCTGGACTCTCCCATGAGAGCCCAGGCCTCAGTTTCCCCACTCTTACATACGTTGGTGGACCCAGTGTCCCCCAAGGCCAGTCTCTTCCAACCCTAATGTGTTTTAGGAAAGACCCCACTGCTTCTGTGGACGTCCAGCTCCATCTGGCAAAAGTCCTTCGAGTGTCTTGTATTCTTCCCTGGCTCCCATTTCTGCTCGAATTCCTTTCCCAGCTCTCGCTCCCTTATCCGTTCATCGGAAAAAATCCATCGCCACCGCCGGTGTACAGGCCAGGCAACGCGATGGGCCCGGAATGCAGCCCTCGACGAGGCAGGAACTTTCTCGCGAGGAGACTGCATTCTAGTGAGAAGGTTCACGGTGTCTAAGGAAGCCAGTAGATAATAAAGCAACACAGGCCCTGGCGGGGAGCTCAGCTGGTCAGAGCGTTGTCCTGATACGCCAAGGGTGTAGGTTTAGTCCCCGGTCAAGGCACATACAGGAAGCAACCAATAAATGCGTGAATAAGTGGAACAACAAACCGATCTCTCCCTCTCTCAAATCAACCAATAAAAATAAATTAATAAATAAAATAAAGCAATACCAGGTCATTTGTTCATGCTGATCTAAAGGCCATAGAGTGTCATCGTGCCCGGATCTGAAGCCTCACTGATGCAAGGTATTTCACCTCCTCTGGGTCTCAGTTTCCTCATCTGTCAAACGGGGATGACAACAGTGTCTGAGACACAGAGCTTTTAGAACAGGGCCTACAGAAGCCTTAGCTGCCATGTCCTCTCCCCCGTCCCCCTCACCACCATCACCATCATGGACCTGCCATTACAGTTATCGATTCTTCTCCACTTTCTCTTCCTACAGGCCCTTGGAGGCAGGCAGGCAGGTCCAGGTTCAAATCCTTCTGGTTGTGTGCCCTCATGTAAGTCACGTCAACACTCTGGTCTTTAGTTTGTCTTACGTGTAACAAGGGTATGACAATAGAATCATGATAATCATGATCAATAACAATTCCTTCACAGAAGAATATTGTGAAGATTAAATAATGTAGAAAGTTCTGGCACATAGATAATAAATATCTGCCTTCATCTCTCTCTCTTACTTATTCCTGTTTACATAGTTTTTAAAGTGTTGATGACTACAGTGTTTCAAACTTTTGTTGCCTTTTTTATAGTTTATTTTCTTCCTCAGTGTTTTATGCATTGAAACTCATTCTTCTAACGGGATTGGAGCCTCCCCAGACTGCCAAAGGGGACTGCAGTCCCTGGAAATGTCTCAGGCGTGGCCAGTCCAGAACTTTCTGGTGGCACCTTATGTCTTGTTACATCTTCTGGAAGTTTCTTCAGCCTTAAAAACCTTCATTCAAGTCGGCAAGAAAAACGGTCTCCTTGACATGAGCGTTTCTCTGGCAGCCTCTGTCTTCGTCCGCTTCTCCCAGACCTCGGGGTCTGTCTTGTTGTTGCCCTTTGGGCCCGGGAGCATACTCATTGCCCCGTGGCATCCTTGGTAGAAACACTGTGATAGATGGTGTATCGCATAGAAGGTACCATCTGAACCATCTCAAGTGTATGCTTCAAGGGCAGTAGGTACATCCACATTGTTGTGTTACTGTCGCCACCATCCATAAGTCTCAAACTCTGTCCCATTACACACCAACTCCGCGGCCCCCGGCCCCTGGCAACCGCCGTGCTCCTTTCTGGCTCTATGAATCGGTTCCTCCAGGGACCTCACAGAAGCGGAATCATACAGTAGTTGTCCTTCCGTGACCGGCTCGTTGCACTGAGCATGCTGTTCTTGAGGCCCGCGCATGTTGTAGTATGCGTCACAACTCCCTTTCAAAGGCGGAATGCCAGTCCATGGTCTGGCGAGGCCACAGCTGATTTATCCATTCCTCTATTGATGGGCACTTGGCTTGCTTCCATCTCTGGCTATTTTGAATGCTCCTTGCTTGGAGTATACAGGGAGTGGCCAGATTATGATGATCTCTGAATGCATAATAATCTGGCCACTCAGTATATATCCTATATAAGAAAAGGCTAATATGCAAATTGTCCCCTCAACCAGGAGTTCGACCAGCAGGCAGGCCAGCCAACAGCCCATGTCCCCTCCCCCTGGCCAGGCTGGCTGGAACCCACCCATGCACGAATTCATGCACCAGGCCTCTAATATATATATATATTATATATATATAACGCATAATAATCTGGCCACTCAGTGTGTGTGTGTGTGTGTGTGTGTGTGTGTGTGTATATATATATATATACACACACACACACACACACACACACACACACACACTGAGTGGCCAGATTATTATGCGTTCAGAGATCATAATACTTTTGCCACTCAGTGTATATCCAGAAGTGGAATCACTGGGTCATAGCTAATTCTGTTTAGCTGTTTGAGGAACTGCCATGCTGTTTCCATAGTGCTGCACCATTTTACATTCCTCCCAGCAATGGACAAGGGTTCCCATTTCTCCACACCTTTGCCAACACTTGTTATTTTCTCTGTGTTTTTAACAGGAGCCATCCTAATAGGTATGCGGTGGCATCTCACTGTGGTTCCCATTAGCATTTCTGGGATCCTTTCATGCGCTGTGGCTTCCTTTTGTCCAATCAATAGCAAGTCCCTTTACTAGGTCACAGAGGGGCTCATGTGGGGGCAGGGAGAGCTGGGTTCAACTCTATCACGTACCGACTAGATGTCATTGGGTCGATAACTGCCTCTGTCTAAGCTTTCATGTTTCCAGTCATAACACAAAGCTGCAAATCCATGAATAGACCGAGTGAGGAGACACCGGCGAACACCGGCTCTGAACCAGGCTGTTCTTCCATTCCCAGGAGCACGACAATGGGCCGTGTGACCTTGGGCAAGTCTGTTTACCTCTCTGGGTTTCAGTGTGCTCCTCTGTAAACGACAGTGAGAACAGCGGCAGTCACCTCATCGTGTCTGGGGGAGGACTAAATCCACTCTCGCAGGAAAGAGTTTAGAAGAACATTGGACAGAGTTACTGCTCCGCCCCTGTTATTATAATCTCTCGCAGTTTTACAGTGAGGATTATTTTCAGTCCCCATAAATTGCCAGACATATTAAAGAGCTGAAAAGTTGCTGGCTGTCGTTATTAATAACTGATTCCTTTCCCTTTCCCAGCGGAGCTGGTATAAGTCCTCGTTAATCCACCACAACTGGGCAGCAGCTCCGTCTCCCGGCCTCGGCCTTCTTTAAACACAGGGTGTGTTTGAAAAGGTGTCCTTTCTCTGCCCACTTCACATTGGCTTTTATTATTTTAATAATCCAGATAACATTTTACTATGAGTTTGCCTTTTCTGTCCATTTTGTTTTTCCTCTTTGAATTGCACAAGAAATGCAAGTTTGTTATCGATGAAACAGAAAGTTCAAATATGCGGTTAGGGAAAAAGGGCCCTTGAAATCCCATCCCAGACATCAGCACGATTCATATTTAGACCAATGACCTTGTAGACATGCATGCGTGCGCACATTTCTTAAAATAATGTTAAATATCCCATCTTCTAGCTGGCCGGGTTGCTCAGTGGTCCGACACTGACCCATGAACCAGGAGGTGGAGGCTGATTCCCGGTCAGGGCACATGCCCAGGTTACAGGCTCGAGCCCCATGCAGGAGGCAGCTGGTCCATGACTCTCTCTCATCCTTGATGTTTCTCTCTCTCTCTTCCTCTCTGAAATCAATAAAAACATACTGAATATATATCTACATATACACCATCTTCTAATCAACATTATTATTATAATATAAAATATTACAGCTGTCTTTCCAGGCCCATAATATAGGTCCAAACCATTGTTTTGTGGGCCAGTATCCTGTTCCTGATGATGTGCTGTTATACTTCAACTCCTCCGCGCCTGCTGGGCAAGCAGGGATCGCCGTTCTGCGCACCTGCGGTCAGCCATGCGTGGAATGTTCCCTTTGCACTGGCTTCTTCCCAGCCTCTGAGCGGCTCCCCAAGGTCAGGTGGGGTCGCAGGGGCCCTGCGTGGATGTCCACATTGAATGAATTAAGATGTTGGGCTCTGGTCCCACCAGGGGCCCCCAATGCCAGTCTAGAGAGATTCCCACCCACCCCCACCCGCCGTGAGCTCACGGCCACTGTGAAGATGGGAGGTCATAAAGAGGTCTCGAGAAGGCATGGGATGATCGTACCTGGGGGCCTGTTGACTTCTAAAAACAGAGAAGGGATCATTATTTACGGGTAACCTGCCATTTCCTGGCGGTTCCCAGCATGCCGTGCTCCCTCGGTCGGTGCCCCTGATATTTACGATAATGATATTTACGCCCTGAGGTTGCCTCGCGAGGGAGGAAAGCAAACATGTGCCACGCAGGATGATTTTCTCCTTCAGAGTCACCCCACGTTCCTCTGGTTGCCAGAAAACCTCCCACGCCCTGCCCCCGTCAGAGGAGAAAGAATGCCCAGGGGGCTCTTTGCTGCAGGTACCGCAGGTCCTGGTCACCCTCCACCTGCCCTGCCACCCCCAGAGCTCTGCTCCCACCCCAGGACACACCGGCCCCTTCCCCAAGCAGCAGCCCTGTTGGGAACGAAGGCCATCGGCCCACAGCAACAGCGTGGGAGTGTAGCTGACGGCCATCGTAGGCACCGAGTGCCACACACACCTTCCACACAGCATCTCCTTGGACACGCTCAGAGTCCCGAGGGAAAGCAGTGTGGGGCTACAGTGCTGGGACAGGTTCAAGCCTCCGACTGATGAGAGGGCACAGTCCTCTCGTGGCCACGTGCAAGTCCCAGCCTGGAGGGCAGAGCCCTCCCAGCATAGTTATAGCCAACAGCTGGAGTTGTCAGCTTGAACCTATGGTCTGAACACGTGGCCCCACGTGCCTAAGTGATAGAGGCTGCAAGTAAACAAAGCTTGATTGGGTGCATGTAATTGAGTAGGATCGAAACCCACGAGAATGTTGTAAACATCTTGACCTCGCCCTTACTTTGCCTCGTGGCATCTGGCTGTAAAATAAAGACACGGCTTGTAGTCCGTGGTGCTGTCTCTCCATCAGAGAGGACAGCGTCCCACCCAGACCCAGCTTGCATTCTCTTGTCTGTTCTTTCTCAATCCTTCACCGCCCCCTCTCAGGGACACTGAACCCGGCTGAGCTGGCGCGGCACATAAGGCGCCCCAGGCTGAGTATGCCATGGCCGTGCCGGCTCACCACAAAGTAGTATTGTTCCCATTTTACAAAAAACCAGAGGCTCTGCGTGTCCCCGAACCCCATGGTGAGCCAGTGGGGGCAGGGTTTAAGCCCAGGTGGTGAGGTCTGGGGCTCCTGGCTGTGCGTCACTCCCCTCTGAACCCGGCTGGGATTGAAGCGGTATCGCTCTGTGCCGGAGGCCACCTTCCGGACGTCCCGGAGGGTTAACTTCGCCCTCAATCAACTCAGGATCGCCAGGGGGCACATTTGAAAGGGCAATGGCCCAGTGGTTGAGCACCGACCTATGAACCAGGAGGTCATGGTTCGAGTCCCCGTCAGGGCACATGCCCGGGTTGCAGGCTCCATCCCCAGTGGGGGATGTGCAGGAGGCAGCCGATTAATGATTCTCTCTCATCACTGATGTTTCTATCTCTCTCCCTCTCCCTTCCTCTCTGAAACCAATAAAAATATATTTTAAAAAAGGGCAGTGACATAATCGCAGATATACATATGCAATCTACATACGTATATGCACACACATATACATATATACATACGTTTATAAACATGTAAACTTTCATTTCTGACCTGATTCTTCACACATATGTAGTCATATATTCTTCATACACATATCAGGTAAAGGCATTAAATACATTGTGTGTATATGTATATATTGTGTGTTTACATATAAATATATATATATATATATATACACACACACATATATATATATGTGGTCAAAAGCTAAATACAATTATTCTTTCCCCTCATATAGGACCTCAGTGACTTGTCCCTGACATTCTAATGAGAGTTGTTGGAAATGCAACCATTTCACACCTCAAATTCTCCAGTTCGTTGCAAATTATTTATTCAAAATCATTCAACTCAGAATTTTTAAAACTCGTATATGTAGAAAGAAGTGGCCATGTCTGGTACTGAGGATTAGGGTTCCGAGTCCCGGTTCCTCCCGAGTGTGGGAGCCGAAGGGGGGCGGGGCGAGCCATCCACAGCCGCCACCTCGAGGCGGAGCCGGGCTGCCCACGGGTGACAGCGGCTCGGCCTCCCGTCCCCGTGGCCTCGGAGGGGAGGACCGACGCCGCTCCAGGTCTTTGCTCCATGTGCTGAGGGCCATGCGTGTCCGTGGGTCAAGGACGAGAAGGGGACACTTTCCAGCGGGAGCGGCAGCCAGCGGACACACGGGACGCGCCTCTCCCTCCTGGGCGCACCACAGCCCCGCCCCCTCCCGCGGAGCCCGAGGGAAAACTGACCTCCGTGGCCCCGCGCCCCCGGGCCGCCCTGGCCTGAGAGCCGGGTCCCTTCCGCTGGGACGCGACAGGCAGCCTCCTCCTGCCCAGACACTGGGCAGAGAGCCTCTGTCCCTCTGTGGGAGGGTAATTGCTGGTCCCCCGGCAATAATTACACCCACGGGCGGGATAGGAAGCAAAGCAACAAATTTCAGCATCTCCCGGCGAGAGGCTGCGAGAGGCCACGGGAGTCCAGAGCCTCCCAAACCGAAGGCCTGTCCCTCCGCTTCGGGCTCGGTGAGCCCCATCTGTAGGGAGCCCTGGAGACCTGGAGCCCCAGGTGAGACGGGAGGTGGCAGGTCCCCAAAGACCTGGTGGCCAGGTCTCCTCAACTCCAGGCCTTGGGGAGCCATGAGACCCGTGTGTCTGCTGTTTGACTCTGGAAACTTCTCAGTTTGGGTCACGAGTTCCTGTCCCTGGAGGTGACTGTCCCTGGAGGTGACTCCAGCCTCCTGGTGCATACAGTGATGATTGATTTTAGAGAGAGGAAGGGAGAAAGGGACATTGTGGTCCCACTTACTGATGCGCTCAGTGGTTGCTTCTTGTATGTGCCCTGACTGGGGATCGAACCCGCAACCTGGGCGATTTGGGGGGATGACGCTCTAACCCACTGAGCTACCTGGCCGGGCCGCGTCGTTTGGGGCGTTTCTGGGATTGTGGCTGAGACCAGGCCCAGCTGCCGAAGAAAAGGTCTGTCTGTTGTGAGGCATCGGTATCTGCTCGGCTGTTTCACAGTAACCGGGATGGGCCCTCTCTTGGTAGGGAAACGGGGACCACAAGACGGGCCACAAGTTACTGAGTTATGAGTCGTAGGTGCGTGGAGTTTTATGACTATTCTCTGCACTTCTGTATGTGTTTCAAACCTTTCCTGTTAACAAGTTTCTCTACATGTCTCTGGTTCCCTAGACTGTGAAAATAGGGTTGCTATAGTAAACCTTAGGAAAGTATAATTTTCTAAGCTGGAGAAATAAAATCAAAAGCAAGAATTAAATGAAGGCATTTAAAGGGCATTTCAAGCATCAAAGGAAAATGGCAAATTGATAAATGCCGAAGCACAGGGTTGCTCCCAGAAACTCCCTCCGTGGCGGTGGGCGGGAGCCAACAGAGCCGCCATATCTACTTTCTTTCATCCCGGGTCCTGGTGGGGCCAGCAAGGGGTGGCGGGCTCCCGGCCTCACTTCCAGGAAGGAGCGAGGGGAAGGAAAGCAGACGAAGCCTCGGAGCAGGTTCTGGGGGCCTGCACCCCAGTCCAGAGACTGCCCTGCTCAGACCCCCACTTATGCATGTGGGGCCCTGCCAAGGGTGCAACGGGGTCTGCTTACCCAGAGCTGGAGGTTCTAGCTGTTCCTGTCTCACAGATTAGAAAAAACGTATGGGTAAGGCTCGGAGAGCGTGCACCTAACACTCCTTCAGCACTCACCAGACAACACAATCTGTATTTTCCCACGAAAGCAATAGCAATATTTCTGGTCCCATGTTCTCTTCTGGAACCTGGGCACTTCCCCATCAAGAGGCGGAGCTATTTCCCTGCCTCTTGGGCCTAGGCAGGCTTGTGTGGCCGACTCAGTGAATTCAATGTGCAGGGGAGATGCCGGGTGACTTCTGAGATGAGGACATAAAAGGTGAGGCTGCTTCCGCTTGAGCTGTCTCTCTCGTGCAACCCTCACCCTTAAAACCCAGCTGCCATGTTGGAAGGAAGCTCAAGCCACACAGAGAGGCCATTTGTCGGTGTTTTGGCCCATGGCCTCCGTTCAGGAACCAGCCTCCAGCTGTGTGAGTGAGTGAGTGAGTCATCTGATAATCCCAGCCCCAGCCTTAGAGCCACCCTACCTGATGCTGGCTGAGTGGGGAAGAGACTCGCCGTCTTCATTCCACAAGCCCTGCCATATTGCACATCTGTGAGCAACGTAAGTGTTGATTGTCCCAAGCACTAAGTTTTAAGGTGGTTTGCCCCAACACTGTAAATATCTGGGACACCCGGTATCAAAGCACTGGGCAAAGACATTTTTAATCCAAACTTTAAACAACAGCTACGCAAGAGGGGCCTCTAGGTGACGGACGTGGAAGTGCAGTAGGTAAGACAACTTGACCAAGCGGCAGGCGAGTGGAGAAACCAGAGTGCCCGCCCAGGCCTCTCTGGCTGCAGAGCCCACGTGTGTCTTGTGGGGAGCAGCTACAGCATTTGGGCAGGTTCAAGCCTCTGTCTAATGAGAGGGCACAGTCCTCTCATGGCCACGTGCAAGTCCCAGCCTGGAGGGCAGAGCCCTCCCAGCACCATTATAGCCAACAGCTGGAGTTGTAAGCTTGAACCTATGGTCCGAACACGTGGCCCCACGTGCCTGAGTGATGTGGGCTTGATAGAGTTCAGGTGCATGTAATTGAGTAGGATCGAAACCCACAAGAATGTTGTAAACATCTTGACCACGCCCTTCCTTTGCCTCGTGGCCTCTGCTGTAAAATAAAGACGCGGCTTGTAGTCTGTGGCGCTGTCTCTCTCCATCAGAGAGGACAGCGTCCCACCCAGCCCCAGCTTTCTTCTCCTGTCTGTCTTTTCTAACTCCTTCACGGCCCCCACTCAGGTTCACCCTTGGCCGTGCTGGCGCGACACAGTGTTTGATGAGGAACATTTACCCAAGAGGAGGCTGGGAAGAATCAAAATTACCCAGCAGCCACTAGGGCTGCAGCACCTAGAGAAGAGTCCCCAAAACTGATGAAGGCGACCCAGACATTCCTCTGTGTGAGGACTTCTTTTCCCAAGGAGAGCCCAGCATGGAGCATCTTGTCTTCACACTGGGACTCCTCCATGTCCTGTCCCACCGCTGTATTCCTTGGAGAGGCCCGAGATTGTGGGAATGGGATGTGTTGAGTGTGGGAAGATATTTGTTTGGAAGCCTAAGGTTTTATGGGAATTCCTTTATCTCTGGGGATAAATGGCGGCTTACGCAGAGCCACGGATACACATGCTGATTAACCTAGATGGAGGTTTATGGTGGGAAAATTCAATTAGATTTCCTCCAACCCACCCCCACCTCCATCTCCATTGAACCTTGACCACAACACCAACCACTGGCAAGAAACAGCCTCCCAGGATAAAGCATCATTGAAGAATTCATTCACAGTTATTGAGAATGTAACCCGTGCCATGCCTTAACCTGATCACGCCGAGATGGTGTGGCCTGTACCATTACGATGCCCAATGTAAGGATGAGAAAACTGAGGCTTAGAAAAGTGATTTGATGAAGGTCAAAGAGCTATGAATTGGGAGAGGTGGGATTTTAATCCAGTTCTGTCTGATTCAGATGCTGCTGCTGCCACAAGACTCGGTTCCCCTGGGTGGGAAGAGAGGGCAGACCAGGTGAAAGGAATTGTGGGAGTAAAGGCAAGAAGGTTCAGCGCAGGTGGCTTCACAATTCTATAAATCCGGAAGCAACAATGATGAGGATGGTGTAAACGCAATAAATAGCTTTGGGATGAGTGTCTGTGATGGAGGAGAAAACAGCCCCAGAGATCAAAGGGACCCTGACTCTTGGCCCAGGGTTCTTTGCACTACCTGGGGATGAACTCTAATTCACCGGCTGCCTTTTAAATGCCAGCCCTGGGCGGAACGCCTCTGTTTGCTTTCTCGTCTCACCCCTCTTGTCACACACATTTTTCAAGTCAAGAACTAGGAAGTGGCAGGGTCGGGATTAGGATTTAGGGCTGTCATGCCCTGCAGCCCATACCCTAAAATCCGTCCATACTGCCTTGGGCTCAGACTAAATTTACCAAAGGTTTCAAAAATGTTGCTTTGTGCTGTAGTGGGAGGATAAATCGGCTCACTGAAGCACCCGTGAGAACTAGAATTGCATTTGTGTTTTGCCACTGGTGAGTCACACGACTTGGGGGAGTTAACCTCTCTGAGCCCTAGGCTCTTCTCAGTGCCGTGGGGATAATGGCAGTGTTGCGAGGCTTGGATTGATATTTCGTTAATGAGTGTTACATTGCTAGCGTTCTTGTTGCCTAAAGGGTGTGAATTGAACTCCAACTGGCTCCGCTAAGGCACCGACCATGCAATTAAAAGGGTTTTCCACTAGGGGGCAGCAGAGCTCCAGCAGAAGCTGTCAGTCTCGCCACCCCGCGCCAATTCTGGCCACGCCCCTTTGGGGAAGGGACCTGGTAATTCAATCAGCCTTCCCTTTGCTTGATTTGATGGTAGAAGGAAATTTCCAGGTATGTTTTGCTTTAAGCAAAGCCAATTGCTTAAGAGCCCCAGACGTCTGGCATTAGATCATGTTGGCCCTGTGACTTTGGATAAGTCGTTCACCTTGCTCAGCCTGTTACCTCGCCTTTAAAATACAGAGAATGACAGTACATACCCCAGGACGCTTGTAAAACTTAAGTAAAATAATCTCAAGTAAAGCCCTGAAGGGAAAGAAAATTTAAATCCAAAATTTAAGTTAAGAAAATTGAATCCAAAAACAATAAGTAGTCACTGAAAACAATTAAGCACAGACTGTAGTTAACAACACTGTGTTGTGTGTCTGAAAGTTTCTAAGAGAGGAGATCTTCGAAGTTCTCATAAGAAAAAAACACTGTAACTATGGGAGGTAATAGATGTCCCCTGGAATTACTGTGGTCACCATTTCACAAGTTATACAAGTATCAAATCATTGTGCTGCACACCTGAAACTAATACAATGTTATATGTCAATTATATCTGAATAAAACTCAATAAAAATATCTCAATGAAAATTAATGGGGGGAAAGGGGAACATATGTAATACTTTCAACAATAAAGACTTTTTAAAATGAAAGTTAAGCCCTAACTTGTTTGGCTCAGTGGATAGAGCGTTGGCCTGCGGACTCAAGGGTCCCAGGTTTGAGTCCGGTCAAGGGCATGTACCTTGGTTGTGGGCACATCCCCAGTAGGAGGTGTGCAGGAGGCAGCTGATCGATGTTTCTAACTCTCTATCTCTCTCCCTTCCTCTCTGTAAAAAAAAATCAATAAAATATATTGTAAAAAAATAGAAGTTAAGCACACAATGAAAAAAATTTATTAAGAAGTTTTCAATTTTAAGAAAAACAGTAATTGTTGCTACTCAAGAACTTCCTGAGAGATAGAAACAAAGATGTATGTGCAAGGATGTCCACTGCAGTGTTGTTTATAATAATGACAAAGTTGGAAAAATTAAAAGTCCAACAATAGGGAAAACCTACCAGTTGGTCTAGTTAAGTAAACTAATGAGTATTCACACCTTTAAGAATGGTGTGGCCTGGCCGGCGTGGCTCAGTGGTTGAGTGTCGACCTATGAACCAGCAGGTCAGAGTTCAATTCCCGGACACATGTCTGGGTTGTGGGCTCAATCCCCAGTGTGTGGGGTGCAGGAGGCAGCCGATCAATGATTCTCTCTCATCATTGATGTTTCTCTCTCTCTCTTTCTCCCCTTCCTCTCTGAAATCAATTTTAAAAACAATTTTTAAAGAAGTCGTAGTTATAGTACAATGAACTTCCGTGATCCCTTTAGCCCGATTCCACATTGCTGATATTTTACCAGGTGTGCTTAATGTCTATAATTACGTCTCTACTTACGTTTATAGCTGCACCTACATCCATCTACACACATGTACGAGTGTTCTTTTTGTGGAAACATTTGAAAGTAAGTTGCAGACATCAGTGTGTGTTTCCTAAGAGCAAGGACATTCTCTTCCATAATCAGGGGAAAGTTCTCTCTTCTCTAATCTACCATCCACATGCAAACTTCACCAACAGTGCATCTACAATGTTACAATGTATAGATAGATAGATAGACAGATGACAGACAGATAGATAGAGATACAGATACACAAATACATACATACCCACACATACTTATTTCTACATGGTGATCATTTTGATTTTCCTTTTTAGACCTTTAACAATTCTGAGTCTTTTCTTCCTGAGATTGTAAAAATCATCTTCACAATGAGAAGGAACCCTGAGGTACTTCCATCTGGGACGCTGGTAAACACCGCTCGGCTCCGAGGCTGGGCGAGTCCTCTGTGGGGGAAGTGGGAACCCACAGGCAGTCACGGGGCCTGCTCCCGCTCCCATCTTGCCCGGGACAGCCTCGCCCTGGGGGGTGGGGCAGCACCAGGATCTCCTCGGGGAAGATTTTTCCCGGCTGAGTCACCCAAGAAGCCCAAATGCCATCCGAGGCTCTGGCTCCATTCAGATAGGATCACAGACAAGACCCCTGGGTTCCAGCTCCCGCCACCTGGGCAAGCCCGCCGCACAGGCCAATGGGACCAGAGGATGGCCTGCTCTCCCTCCCTTCCTTTCCTCTTTATCATGCATGTTGTTTGAGAGACTGAGATGGCCTCCTCACCGGGACCCCAAGGCTAAAGGCTGCATAGCCAGGTTAGGGGACAGTGTGTTGAATAAATGTGCTCCGACATCCCAGCAATCCCACCTTGGGGCTATTCTCAAGAGACACTCAGGTGCCTGTGAGTCGGGAGACAGAGCGAGGAGTGGGTTCCCACATCATGTTCGAGGCAGTCCCAAAAGAAACAGGCGTGGCTCAGAGGTTGAGCATCAACCTATGAACCAGGAGGTCACAGTTTGATTCCCGGCCAGGGCACATGGCTGGTTTGTGGGCTTGATCCCAGTGTGGGGTGTGCAGGAGGCAGCCAATCAATGATTTTCTCTCATCATTAATGTCTCTCTCCCCCTCCCTTTCTCTCAGAAATCAATTAAAAAATATATAGTCTTTTTAAAAAGGGGCTGAACCAGCTAGCATGGCTCAATGGTTGACTGTCAACCTATGAACCAGGAGGTCACGGTTCAATACCTGGTCAGGGCACATGCCCGGGTTGCGGGCTCCATTCTCCAGTAGGGGGCGTGCAGCAGGCAGCCGATCAATGGTTCTCTCTCATCATTGATGTTTCTCTCTCTTCCTTCCTCTCTGAAATCAGTTTTTAAAAATCTATTAAAAATAAAAATAAATAAAACGGCACACGTCTCAGCAGGGTGGTTCTGACGTTAAGCAAGGAGGCTGACGAATGGGAACAATGCATTTCCTATCATCCTGAGCCAGACAACCAGACACAGAGTATCACTGAGCTGGCCTCCAAGACAGAAAACGAACCCCCTGGGGATCTGAGCCAGTTGCGGGGCTCCCCCCAAGGCTGCTTCCTCTGTGGGGGCGGGTGTGTGCTTACATGGAGCCGCTGCGTTGATTTCAGCGGCTCTGAGCCTGGAGCCACACGGTCCTCTCCTCTGTGCTGGTCCCTGGGCTTCTCAGGGGCTCCCCTGGCGCACGCTGACCCCGCTGTCCTGGCCAGAGTAGGGGGGGGGGCTGTCAAGGGGATGGTTCGATAACCTTCCTTCGGGATTTCCTTAAAGTGACCGGTGCTGGCTTTGGCCGTCGTCCGTTAGAAAGGGAAAGAAGCCCTGCTTGATGAAAGGAGAGCTCCTGTCCTCTGAGCTTTGTTTTACATCCTTCCCTCCTTTCACTCCAAAGCCTTACCGGAGGTTCCTGCCACTATCTCCTTTTGCAGATGAACCAACCCAAGGCCAGAAGATGACCTTGCTCACCCAAGGTCAAACAGCCCCTGAGCAGCAGAGCCAGGTCTGAGGCCGAGGGGCCCCCGTTCCAGAGCAGCGCGGGCACCTCGGGCCCCTGGGAGCCCCGAGAGAAAAAGAACCCGCGGGGCAGCCCCTGGTGGCAAGGGGCTCTGTGTTTGCGCGTGTCTTTGCACAGACAGTTTAAGAAGTTAATTTGGGAGCACACTATGGATTCGGCCTCATTTTAGTGTGTTTTTGTGTGATCAAAGTAGCTCATCCTTGCTTTTCCTTTCTTTCTTTTCATTTCAATTCCAAGAACACACAAATAGTTGCAGGCGGAAGAGGAAAATTTCTTTTTTAAAAGAAATATATTTTTATTGATTTCAGAGAGGAAGGGGGAGGGAGAGAGAAACATCCATGATGAGAGAGAACCATGGATCGGCTGCCTCCTGCACGCCCCACACTGGGGATCAAGCCCGCCACCCGGGCATGTGCCCTGACCGGGAATCGAACTGAGACCTCCTGGTTCATCGGTCACCGCTCAACCACTGAGCACGCCAGCCGGGCAGAAGAGGAAACTTACAACCCCGCTGTGCAGATGTCTCCCTGGCAACTCCGGTGGACCCTTCCTCCATTCACCAAACCGGTACTGACACCTGTTCTTCTGTGCCAGGCCCTGCGCTTGGTTTTGGGATCAAGGATGTGTAAGGAAGACAGTCACAGAGCCCCTGGGTCCAGCCAGGGTGGGGAGGGTTAGACAAGGTCACAGCACAGCCTGGAACCCAGAGGTGAAGCGTGGAAGGGATACAGACGGAAACATCGATGGTGAGAGAAAACCACTGGGTCAGCGGGAAGAGGGACCCCCCTGGGTGGATCTAGAGCTTCTGGAAAAGGCAAAAGGAGAGCAGGGAACTAGGGAGTCAGCTCAAGATCGAGGAGCAGTTCTCTTGTCCGGCCAGTGTGGCTCAATGAGCACCAGCCCATGAACCAAGAGGTCAGCGGTTCGATTCCCGGTCAGGTTACATGCCTAGGTGGCGGGCTCAGTCCCCAATAGGGGCGTGCAGGAGGCGGTCGATCCATTATTCTCTCTCATCATGGATGTTTCCATCTCTCTCTCTCCCCCTCTCCCTTCCTCTCTGAAATGCAATAAAAACATTTTAAAAATTTAAAAAAAAGAACAAATGGAGAGGTTCTTCTTGTCGGGGGTGGACATATGGAGTGGAGGACAGATCTGCATCCAAGTAAGCGACTTCTCGGTGGTTCTGAACTTGTGTTTGTCCAATGTGAGCACGTGGGCCACCGGGTCCTTGTCCTGCAAACCTCCCCAGCTCCCCAGCGTCTCCGCACGTGTCAGTGTGTAAGAAGCCGTGAAGGCCACCGTCCCCGAATGCTTGTCACCACGAACAGCCTGGGGCCCGAGCACTTCAGCACCACTGGAAGGTCTTGCCTGAACATCCTGGTTTCCAACCGCAGGTTTAAAATATAGGACAGTTTGCGGGGAGGGGGTCACACAGAGAACGAGAGACCAGACGTTGAAACCCATCGGCCCTGTGACGAGAAGTTCTGGGGGGGTGTGCCCATCACGGAGGTGCCCTTGGACATACATGTTCCGTAACCACCCTGAACCTCCGTGTCTTCCTCCACTAGTCACAGCATTGCCTGCCAGCCCTGGCGGGCTGCTGTGAACGTTTAAAGAAGCTGGAAAGTTCTGGAAAATGCCCAGCACCTGATTTGTTGTGCAGGTGGTGTAGGCTGCTGAGAGGCTAGGCTGCCCCTTATCAGCAGGAATCCGGGAACACCCAAACCAGAGCTGTCGAGGCCTGCCTTCCACGGCACCGCGTAACCGGCTGTGGGGTGTGGGTTCTTGGACTCTACCTTGACTTTGTCTTTGCAAAGTGTGTGAGGGGCAAGATTAGTTATCTGGAGGCCTCACACCCAATGGAGGAAACTCAGACAGCCACCGAATCAGATGGATGGTCAGGGCCCAGAAGGTGCGTGTCCGCGGAGAAATCAGAACGTGGGCCCGGATTATCTTCCAAGGAACTCCAGGTTCCGAGGTTCAGAGACACCAAGAGGCTCAGGGGGCCCCAGAACCCCGACAGGATGGTATTTCTCCAGGAAGGAAAAGTATCCCTGGGCCTTGATTCAAGCCGGGCCTCTCCGGAGCGCCATCTGGTGGCCCCCGATAGCATTTCACTTTTGGCGGCCTGTTGAGCTCCTCCACCACCATCCCAGGATTTCCTCTTCTGCACGAGAAAGCTCTCCCCATCCGGGATGGAGTGGGACTTAACCGCTGTTGTGTGGTCGATGTTTTGGAAATTGTCCGAGAAGACAGTTGCTGGACTACAGATTTTAGCAGGAGGGTTCAGTTAGGTTAGCTCTCTAACTAGTTGGACGCGTCGCCGGCGCGCTGGCTAACAACCACAAAAATAATGACGAGCCATTATGCATTTATTTTGAGCCGCCGCTATAGGCCACGCTTGGTGATTTAAATATATTTCATCCCTTAATCCTCGTGAAAAACGGACGGCCTGGAGAGTGTTATCTTCAATTCCCAGGACAAGTGGGTGTGCTCCCGGAGATGAGGGAGGCCAGTAGGTTACTAAGAAGGGTGGGGGAAGGGAAGCAGGAATGGAGTTTCTGGGCTATGGACTTGAACTTGGGGTGCTGGGTGGATGGACAGGGTGGGATGGGGGTCCACAAGCAGGTAGATTGCATCCCGTTGGTACCAGTGCCGCCCCCTCTGGGGAGAAGGTACCCATTTTAGAGATAAAGAGGCGGATACCCGCTGAGCGTTTACATGTGTTGCCGGAGGTCATAAATCTGCAGGGTGGGCCGCAGGGCCCTGACCTTGGAGGACAATACTCCTACCCAACAATGGAATTAAACAGCTAATCTCTCTCATCTCTGAGGCCTTTGGAGCCAGGAACCACATAAATAAATCACAGCGTCCTTTTCTGACCGCCATGCAAACAAATGGGATTAACACATCAAAGGCTAAAGGCTTCATCCTGTAAGTAGACTTGCCCCAAGGTGGGAGGTGGACCAGATGGAAGACTCAGGAGGTCGGAGATGATTCACTCACCACACAGTTCTTGGACTTCACTTCTTACCAGCTGTGTGATCCAGGACAAGTGACCTGAGCTCTCTGTGCCTTCATTTTCTCATCTGTGAGATGAGGGTGATAATGATACCTACCGCATACACTTGGTTGTGAGGATAAATTAAAATCATGTCATTTACTGAGCAATCAGTATGTGCCAAAACCCTGTTCCAAGCTCACTTCTTACATTAATTCACGTCCCGCCACAACCCGTGTATTAATTAGTTATTATATAAGGGAGTAGACTGTTACATAATGAATAAAATGATGACTGTGAAATCTCTCTGGCAACGTGGGAAACATTCTATTGAGTAATAATAAGAAATAACAAGTAAATTTCAAAATATGAAATCAATGCCTGGTCAAATTTCTGAACACGGGGCAGGCAAAGTGGAGACGTGAACCCCAAATTTTTGGTGAAATTGTGTGTGATTCAATGTCTTCAGTGGCTGTTATGTAATTGGTTTTGCAGGGAATAAAATTGATGTATGTATAATATTTATGTATAAATATATAAAACAGTGAAGTAGGGTTTGAGAAACCAAGATTTGTATGGATATACACACACATGTACATACAGCTATCTAATTATACATCCACCAGAGGCCCAGTGCACAAAATTCGTACACGGGGGCGGGAGGGGTCCCCTCAGCCCAGCCTGCACCTTCTCTAGTCAGGGACTCCTTGGGGGGTGTCTGACTGCCAGTTTAGGCACAATCCCTGGGATCAGGCCTAAACTGGCAGTCAGACATCCCTCTCACAATCCTGGACTGTTGGCTCCTAATTGCTCACCTGCCTGCCTACCTTGTCACCCCTAACTGCCCCCCCCTTGCCGGCCTGATTGCCCCCACTACCTCTGCGTGCTGGCCTGGTCACCCCTAACTGCCCCCTCCCTGCCGGCCTGGTTGCTCCTAACTGCCCCTCCCCCCCAGCCAGCCTGGTCAGCCCTGCCAGCCTAATTGCCCCTAACTGCCGCCCCTGCTGGCCTGGTCGCCCCAACTGCCCCCAACCCTGCTGGCCTGGTTGTCCCTCACAGCCTTCCTGCTGGCCTGGTTGCCCCACGCAGCCTGCTGTTGAGTCGTTTGGTCACCCCTCACGAACCCCCCTGCTGGCCTGGTCATAGGCAGCCATCTTGTAAGGGCATGAGGGTTAATTTGCACATTACTTCTTTATTATATAGGATGTGTATACACACTTGTTTCTGAAACCCTGTTCAACTGCTCTCACCACTTTGCACTGTTAACACAAAAACATTCAAACCTGTAAAGAATTTGTGTGAGTTTATTTGAGCCAAACTGTCAAATTGCTGGGAAGCAGAACCTCAGCACATTGAGATAATGCTCCGGAGAATGGCAGGTTACATCTATATTTATACATTAGAGGCCCAATGCACAAAATTCATGTAAGGGGCTCAGCCCTCGCAGTCCCAGCTTTGTCCGGACAGTTATTCTGCTGTTCGGTCTAATTAGCATATTAGCTCTTTATTATATAGGATTGCCATCAAAGGAAGGGACCTGGTGGGTTACATGAAATGCACTGGCAATAAACTAGAGAGGCGGGAGAAAGCAAAGCAGGGAAACCCCTGGAATTGGATAAAAAGTGAAATGATGGACACATACTTAGGTGGGTGCAGGAACAATGAACATGATAATGAAGGAATCTGTGGTATCTGTCCTGGCGCCCACCACATTAGGTTGTGCCCCAAGGGGTCCGGGAAAAGGGAAGTTACAAGTTACCCAGACATTTCAAGGGTATGTTATCATAGGTGCAAAAAGACAGATAGGCTCAGTTAAGGTAAAGGTTGACCTTGTCAGTGAAGATACCGGCCTAGGAGGTGACTACCCACCAGCACTGCTTTTAGTTAAAGTTTAATTTCAGACCGTCCTTTGTGGTTATTTAGGTCTCTGAGTTTGCAAGACCGCCAAGCAGGCCTCCCCTGAGCTGGTCAGGTTTGCCTATGGCTGCTTTCGTCCATAGCACTTTGAGGAAGAGTTTGTCAGAAGACAGATTCTGTGGGCAAATGCTTCCTTTCAAGGCTTCCTTCCACATTTTCGTGAATCACAGACCTTTGGAGACCCCTGTTCTTTTCCTCCCACACTTTCCTCATGTAGGTGGCCTCCCATTCATGGGAATTCATAGACCTCCTCCAAAACCCATCCACTACACCCTCAGGGGTCACAGGTCAGGAACCCATGCTTCCTTTTAGGATTGCATCCCCTCCCCACCCCCTAAATATTTATTGAGCACCTACTACATACCAGATAGAGGCTGAGCCAAGTGCTGGGGATGCAATGGTGAGCTGGTAGAATGTCACCTGCTGCCCAGCCAGTGGTTGAGGTCCACCTATGAATCAGGAGGTCAGGGTTCAATTCCTGGTCAGGGCACATGCCTGGGTTGCCAGCCCGATCCCCAGTAGGGGGCATGCAAGAGGCAGCCGATGGATGTCTCTCTCTCGTCATTGATATTTCTATCTCTCTCTCCCTCTTCCTTCATCTCTGAAATTAATAAAAATATATTTTTAAAATATATATTTTTTTGAAAAAATAAAATGTCCCTGCTAGCATTCACGCACTATCATTTTCCTGGTTTATCCCCCTATTTCTGGCCTTCCCTTGTGAACTAGCATTAGAGAGAGAAGAAGAACTAACAGCGAAGGAAGACCTTGCTGCGGGTAAGGATTTCCTCACGTATTGCCCGAGGTGAGCCTTTATAGGGTCCTTGTTTAGCAAAGAGGAGCACCAAAGCTCAAAGCCTGATAGTTCATCTGCCCATGGAGACACGATGCTGCTCCAGGGGCTGGGCGGTCAGGGCAGAGGTCACGGCGAGCTCACCCCTCATGGCTGAGACCAGGGATTGAACTGAGGCTCCAGCAGGTGCCTCCCCCTGGGAGGAGCCATTTCAACTCTCCAGCCTTGTTTCCTTTGAAAACAAGAGATAAAAATAACATCGACGCTTAATGAACACAGCGAACGCTGTCGGGTGAGCAATAGCATCCGCCAGCACGGCCACGTGGCCCAGTCACCATCCGTTTGTAAAATGCTGGTGGTGAGGGCTTTAGCGTCACCAAGGATTTCACACACACACACACACACACCCTGCCGCCCCCATCCATAGGGAAAGTTTGGACTCCATCTTGGACAATGCCTCCTCCAGGCCCCCTTGTCCTAGGAGGTTTGGAATTAGTGGGTTGGCTCTTCCTATTGACCTCGGGGTCGTTTTGCATACCTAGAACCAGGCCAGGCTAGCCATTGGGGCAACCGACACCTTTCCTCAGACACCCCAAGGGGTGTGTGCGTGGGAGGGGGGAGCTGCCACATTAAAATAAAGGACTGCTTAAATGTCAGCAAACTGTGGCTTTATGTCAACTTGCCCAAACTCAGCTCATTTAGCTGCACTGATCACATAATGTGGGTGAATTTGAAGATGCGGGGTGAGGGACCCCCCAACTGCTAAAAAGGTCCTTGTCCAAAGTCATGGTCATTGTTTGAACAGGTGGCTAGGCATGGGGAGGGGGCTCCTTATATTTCTCTATATTCCAGATTTTTCAAAGCATATACTTTAAAAGGCCCATGTCCCCCAAATTCCATATTTCCCCCACGCGTCCCTCTAAAAGCCCTTGTGCTTAGTATCCTATGGAGTTCACTCCTGGGACCACTAGACCTTGGGGTGGGTTGAGAGCTCTGGAGACAAGAAGAACGAGTACACAAATGTTTGTTCTCTCCTCTTCTGAAACTTCCTGAAGGCACACAGCATGTGAATAAATTAGCGGATCCCCAGATCCACGCAGGGCTGGCCGGAGCTGGGCTCCCAAGGTCCCCTATCTGTTTTTCTAAGAAATGGAGGAAGCGTCCCCTCAGGGCTGGGCGTCAGACCCAGTGGCGTCTGGCTGTCCTCTCCTCGCAGAGACAGAGGTCTTTAGCCTAATTCCCTAATTAGGCCCTTTCCCAGGGGGGCTGGGGTGCCCCAGGGAAGGCTCGCCCGCCGCTTAGGAGGAAAAGGGAAGGAAAGGAGAGAGAGGTGGCGTTCTCCGGGTGAAACTAGAAGGTCAGTTTGGTGAAAGGTATCAGAAACCTTTAGCACAGGCTCAGCTCACTCACCTCCTGCCCACCCACCTCTTGCAATGGGTCGCAAAGGAACGAATCTGCGAGCTAAGGGGGACATCATGAGCGTTTTATGGAGGAAAAAAGGGGGTCCCGGGAGCAGTGAGGGCGTGGGGTCGCCACAATGACGCGTCCTCCTAGGCTCCCTGGCAGCCTTGGTCCTCAAAGCAGCCCCTCGCCTTTGTCCTTCCGTCGCTATTGGCTGCCCGGGGCCGGACCATGGGGGCCCTGGTTGCAGGAGAAGAACTTCAAGGGCAAGAAAAGGGGCCGGGACTCGAGTTCCAACCCGACAGAAACCAGTGCCCACGACCCTGGAGAGGGGCCTCCAACGGGGAGGGTGGGCAGTGGCCACTGGCTGCGTTTTGGGGAGCGTGCTGGGCAGAGAGCTCGGGGCCTCCCTGGACGGGGAGGCCAGGCCTGGGCCTGTGCTGGGCGGGGCGCCTCCCCTAGGACTGAGGGGGGAACAGCCACCCACAGCTTAGGAAAAAGCGGGTTACGATTGCATGTCCCCAAGAACACGAGGTGCGGCACGAAGTGTTTAAGAAGGTTTACATTTAAAATAGTGGAAGCCCTTTCTCCGAATTCCCTCGGCCGGGCCTTTGGGAGCCATTTCTGGGAGCGATGTGGGAGCTAGACCTACAGACAGACTTAAGTTTTCATTCGAAAGGAAACGCTTCTCTCCTACAAACCCCGCTGGAGAAAGGCGGTGTCCGGGAATGCTGTCCCCGTGCAGCGCAAGGGGCAGGAGCTGACTCAGTGCAGAAACTTTACGGGGTAAACGCGTCTTGTCATGTTACAGTGTGTGGGGGGCGCAGGGGCGCGCACAGGGATGGTGCCAACTGCACTCCCCCGGTCCGTGTCCCCCCTTCCCCTCCCTCAGCCTCGGCTTCCACGGAATCCACGCCCACCTCTTCATAGTCTCTCTCCAGAGCTGCCAGGGCCTCGTGGGCCTCGAACCCCCCTTCCTCCACGCCCTCCCCACGAACCAGTGCACACAGGCCCCCTTGGCGTTGGCGTGCAGGAGCTCAAAGGGATGGCCCAGGCGGGCCAGGCGGGCGCAGGCCTGGGCGACGGGCATAAGAGGAGGGGCAGGCCCCGCCCGGCCCCTCTGCGCTTTCAGCTGACCCTGCTCAGGTCCAGCCGTGTCCACAGCCCTGGATCTCTGTTCCCAGGGAAGGCCCGCCCCTATGCTAATTTTCTCATGAGTGTTTCGCACAGAATTTCCTTTTGCCTTCACAACACCCCCTTGGGACCAGTCCTCTGATCCCTGTTCTAACTGACGAGGAAACTGAGACCCAGAGCGGGGGAGGTTTTGTCCAGTTCACGACAAACACCTCAGGTTCCGCCTGCCTCTCGAGTCAGAGGAGAAAAGGGACAGTATGTTATCTCACCTGGTTCTTACAGCAGGCGCTTCACTTTCCAACCATATGAGAAGGGGGAGGCGGGTGACAGAGAGGGACAGCGAGGAGGCAAGACGGACAATCCTCAGAGAAAGAGCGATAGATGAGACGTAAGCCATCACGGCCCATTAAGTCATACAGATTTTCTTGAATGGGAAAGAATGAGTGGATGGATGGATGGATGGATGGATGACTAGGACAGAGTGAAGTGGCTAGAAGCATGCAGGTAGTTGTTAGGCTTGAATTCAGACTTCATCCTTCCCACTTCCCTATTGTGTGAGTTAAATTTGTCCGAGCCTCGGTTTCCCCATCCGAAGAATGGGAATCCGAGAGTTGCTGTGATGGTGAAATGCCACAGTGCCCGTCGGCGCTCCGCACAGTGCCTGGCTCACAGGGGCCTCTGCAGACCCGGGGGCCGCCTGGCGTGGCCAGCGAGCTTCCTCCGGGGCCTATCCGAGCTCCCTGCCGTCAGCACAAGAAAGTCCTT
The DNA here is from genome assembly GCA_026230045.1 of Corynorhinus townsendii. NCBI lineage: Eukaryota > Metazoa > Chordata > Mammalia > Chiroptera > Vespertilionidae > Corynorhinus > Corynorhinus townsendii. The sequence continues at coordinate 8,682,945 of JAPDVU010000014.1, read as the reverse complement.
TGCATTTTTGTTCTTCTACTTAATTTGGAGGGTGTCTGTGGACATCGGGGAAATCGGGGTTCGCATCTCATTTGCTGTGTGGCCAAAGGATGTCACCGACGTCCTCCAAGCTGTTCCCTGTCTGCACAGCGGGGCTTCTGCCTGAAAGAGGTATGAGGTCCCCATGGGAGACTTTCAGAGGGACTCAGCATGGGGCCCGCCCCTAGGACCGTAGAAGGTTCTGGAAGATTCCCATCACAACTGGGAGTGGCTCGAGAGCTTCGCCAGAACATGGGCGGGAAACACGGCAGGAATTTCCGAAGGATGGGGCTGGGGGTAGCAAACGTGTCGATGGGCGTGAGAAACGAGACGGCAGGTCAGAATGTGGCCCGTGGCCCTCGGGACAGGCGCTGCGTTCCTCTCTGAGGGCCCTGGGAGTGAACACGCCTGAGTGAGCCGCGGACCAACTCCCACAGCTCTTGGTTGGGGTCTGAGAACTGAGCTCCTGGGATGCAAGGCTAGTGGGTCCAGCCAGCATAATCTTACATGCGAATCCCTGAGCACAGAAAGCGACCAAGCTGATGTTCCACATTCCTAACGATACAGGCAACAAACGGCGAGCAAACGTTCGCTAGCGGCCAGATGCTGTTCTAGCCACTTTGAATGCGATAAGGCTTTCCTTCCGTAGATGTGGTTGAAGCACAGTCTCCACTCTACATGTAAAAACACCGAGCTCAGAGAGGTTAAGTAACCCTCCCAAGGACACACAGCTAGAAAGCTAAGAGGCTCGGTTTCGAATGCAGATCCTCTGACCGAGTCTATACACTCTAAACGAGCATTTCTCAAACTGAAGGAGCCCTTTTAGACACCTTTTCCCTAACGGGAATGTTAGCATCACAAATACTGTGACTTTGAACACCGGGTGTCTTTATGTACGTACCGGATAAACACATATCTGTGCTGCATACAAAGAGTAAGATTTTTGCTCCCACCCCCAAGAATGTATACTCTACACTGCCTCCCTCAGCCCAGGGGTCCTGCCTTCCCTGATGTTAGGCTGGTTGAGGGGAGCGAGCGGGGTGAGGGTACTGGGGTTCCATGCCCCCCCTAAAAATGCAGATCGCATCTTGAATACTGAGCCATTTCTGTTCAGAACATGGTGTCATCCCGACACCAGCCATTTGCCATTTCTGAGTGTGTCCCTTCGTTGAGACTCCTCACATCTTGAGATTTCAAGGGGGTGAGGGGAACCTTCCCAAAACAGAGTGGCCATTTTTTAAAAAGAGGGAACAGTGTGGGAACTTCTGGATGCTCAGTCTAAACCCTCCCCTCCCTCCCCCTCCGGAGCCTGGGGTGGCATGTGCATGCTTTCACCGACTTGCCTTTCACCCACTTGCCTTTCATGAACCCCTGACAGTGGGGTCTGGCTGTTCAAGAGCCCCCTGCAGGCGGGGTGCTCACAGGGGCCCCGGGGCCTCCCCAGCGAGGACAATGGCAGCGCATTCTCACCCCCTTCCCGCCCAGCCAGCCTCTCTGACTCTCAGACAAGGGACAAAACAAGGCCCTTCTTGGAGGCTGTGACATCGCCCTGCCAGCCCGTGGCCTTCCCGGAGTCAGCAGGACCGCCCCACCCCTGCTCCCGGCGCTTCCTCCCTCTCCCTTAACTGAAGTCCGGTCCAGAAAGGATAGATTGTTCCCGGCCGCCTGGCGGCACCGGCAGGGTCCACGCGTGGGAGCGAGAGGGTGTGGGTGGAGGAAGCACCCACCACGGAGACGGAAAACTCGTTAAACCTCCTGCCAAAGACAAGCGCGTGTGCGGGCGCCAGTCCCGATGCTCGACAACAAAGCGGACCTGGCATTCCTAGTGAGGGAGGGGACATCTGTCGTCCCTTCTGGGCTCGTAAAACGAACGCTGCGCCGGGCAGGAAATGGAACGGGGGTGTTTGTGAAGTCCAGAGGAAAGAGCAGATGAGGTTATGGGGTTCCTATAAATGAGTGCCTTCCTTTTCTTCTCAGAAGTCTCGTGGCCTTCAGCCAATTAGACACAGTCGCTCCATTGCTGAGACCGGCGTTGGCCACTGAACATAAGAAGCAGCCAAGAGAAGTGGGCAAGACACTTGCCCTTGACTCTTACTGTTGCTAAGGGCCTTGGGAATGCCCCTGGTCCAACGTCCCCATTTCTCGGTGATGGAAGTTGAGGATCCAAGGAAGGGAAGGGGCTTGCCTGATGCTCCCTCCCAGTGCTCAGCACACGGTCATCTCGGGACTCCAACATGCACCATCTGTTCCCACCAACAGGTTTCTTCTGCCCGAGACTTGCCATGGCATGTCACATTTTCCCTGAAGGACAGTCCGGTGGGGTCACGCCATAGATGAACCCAGGGATGCAGAGCGGCCTAGAGGCTCTGGAATTTTAATCTACTTCTCGCCCGTGGGAGTTGGGACAATCAAGCTTGCCCTCCACTTTTCCGTCTTCCCACCTGGAAAAGAGAAGCGCTCCACTGCTCACGGGTCATCGGCAAGATGAAGACGGACACTGTGTGACAAGTACAACCAACACCTACTGTATTCCATTTGGAGGGCTGTCGAAACCAAGGCCACAGACTCGGGGGCTTAAACAATAGAAACGTGTCGTCTCGTAGCTTTGGGGGACAGAAGTCCAAGAGGAAGGAGTTGGCAGGGTTGGTTTCTTCTGAGGCCTCTCTTCTTGGCTCACAGATGTCCACCTTCTCCCTGTGTCCTCCCATGGTCATCCCTCTGTGTGTGTCTGTGTCCCAGTCTCCTCTTTAAAATATATGTGTGTGTGTATTTAAATTGATTTCAGAGAGGAAGGGAGAGGGAGAGAGAGATAGAAACATCAATAATGAGAAAGAACCATTAATCGGCTGCCTCCTGCACACCCTCCACTAGGGATCGAGCCCAAAACCCCAGGTACGTGCCCCCGACCAGAATGGAACATGGGACCCTTCAGTCCACAGGCTGACACTCTACCCGCTGAGCCAAACCAGCTAGGGCCAATCTCCTCTTCTTATGAAAAGCCAGTCCTGTTGGAATAAGACCCACCCCGATGACCTCATTTTAACTGAATCATCTCTTTAGAGGCCCGATCTCCAAATACGGTCACATTCTAAGGTCCTGGGGTTAAGAGCTTCAACACGTGAATTTTAGGAAGACACAATTCAGCCCAAAACCTCTAAAAGTACCCACAATTCCATTCCTGCTGACATACCTTCACATCAGGCTACCTTCCAGGGATGTGATCATGCCTCTGGAATGTTATCAGAAAAGAGCTCATTCCATCCTCCACGTGTGGATTCTTCTAGAGCAGGGAATGACAAATTACAGCCCATGGGCCCCAAGCCCCCTGCTGCCTGTCTTCCTGTGGCCTAGGAGCTGAGAATGGTCCTTACATTTTTCTCTTAATGGCTGGAAAAAGTCAAAACTGGAGTACGATCTCATGACATGTAAAAATTATGTGAAATTTAATTTTAACTTCAGTGCCTACAAAGTAAATCTTGTTGGAACACAGTCATGCCTATTCGTTCCTGGGCTGCCTACGGCTGCGTGTGCAATTGTGTAGTTGAGCAGTTGCATTGCAGACTGCATGATCCACCCAGCCTCCAATTTAACCTCCCATTCAATCACCGTTTAGAGAGTCAATGATTTTCAAATTTGGGTCCTCGGGATCCCGATGAAGGAATTCTGACTCGGGAGCTTTGAGTGGGGCCCTAGGGTCAACATTTTTAATGTGTACGCAGAAAAGGCAAGTCACAATATGAAACTGAAGCCAGGTGTGTCCGTCAGAAATTCAGTGTATCTCACACGTGTCAGAATGGCTACCATCAACAAATCAACAAAGGACAAGTGCTGGCGAGGATGCAGAGAAAAAGGAACCCTCGTGCACTGCTGGTGGGAATGCAGATTGGTGCAGCCACTGTGGGGAACAGTATGGAGTTTCCTCAAAAAATTAAAAATGGAACTCCCATTTGACCCAGTGATCCCACTTCTAGGAATATATCCCAAGAAATCAGAAACACCAATCAGAAAGGGTATATGCACCCCTATGTTCATAGCAGCACAATCACCATAGCTAAGATTTGAAAACAGCCTAAGTGCCCATTAGCGGATGAGTGGATTAGAAACCTGTGGTACATCTACACAATGGAATACTACGCTGCTGTAAAAAGGAAGGAACTCCTACCATTTGCAATAGCATGGATGGACCTGGAGAGCATTATGCTAAGTGAAATAAGCCAGCCAGAGAAATATAAATATCACGTGATCTCACTCATTTGTGGAATACAATGAACAACATAAACTGATGAACAAAAATAGATCCAGAGACATAGAAGCATTGAACGGTAGACCGTCCAACCTAAGAGGGAAGGCAGGGGAGGGTGTTTGTGTGTGTGTGTGGTGGGGGGGGGGGTAAGAGCTCAACCAAAGGACTTGTATGCATGCATATAAGCATAACCAATGGACACAGACAGTAGGGGAGTGAGGGCATGTGCTGGGGGGCGGGAACCGGCAGGGAGAGGTCAATGGGGGGGGGGGGAGGAGACATATGTAATACTTTCAATAATAAAGAATTTATTTTTTTAAAAGATCTTATTAGATTAAAACACTGCGGGGGCGGGGGGCGAGAAATGTAATGTATGAATCCATGGGAAACAGTAGCCAAGGAATTCATTTCTCAATGGAGAATATGAAATCCATCCAGTAAGTTGAGTGAACGAATGACGTTCTGGGGTAACCACACACTCAGAGCATGGAATCTGGTGGGTGAGGCTTTTGGGTACATTTATCACCAGTAGGATTGGGAGTCAGTGTCCAAGTTAGTCTTTTACCTAAAATTTCAGTCTCTCCTTTCAGAGAAGTTCTCACAATATGTAGGTTTATATTCATTTGTGTCATTTCTTGCTCAGGGACTATCTTCTCCTATAGACTATGAATTTCATGAGAGCAGAGATGCATCTGTTTGGGGCATCTCTGTATTCCTAACATTTAGCATAATGCCTCACACAGAGGAGAGGTCCAGGAAATAGTTGTTGGATGGATGGATGGATGGATGGATGGATGGATGGGTGGATGGGGGAATGGGTGGGGGGATGGGGGGATGGATGGGGGGTGAGTGGATGGATGGATGATGGATGGATGGATGATGGATAGATGGATGGATGGGGGGATGGGGGGAGGGATGCGTGGATAGATGGAGGATGGATATTAGCCAATGATACAGAAAATGCAGCTGTGGAGGTGCTCGGTTTTGGCGGGGGGAGCAGGGACAATGGGCTCAGGTAGAACACCCTGACAGTAAGGTGTGGCTGACATGTCTAGGTAGAGACATCAGGTAGGCCTGAGGACCTGGAGTTCACGAGAAAGATTTGTGCGGAGAGGGACCAATCCTGAAATTGCCAACATGGGGATGAGTAGGGAGCCATGGGGACAAGCAGAATGTGTGTATTGAAAGAGAAGAGGTTTGAAGATAGAGACCAAGAGGCTGCATCCTGGAGGGGATGGGCAAAGAGGGAGACGCACAAGTGCACTGAGTCGGAAGATGGGCAGAGATCCAGGGCGAGGACCACAGGACCCCAGCGACCTGGGAACTGAGGAAAGAAAGAGGCTTCAAGGAGGCCTGGGCACCAGGATCCGTGGAAACCAGGAGAATCAAAGAGAAGGCCATGACCTTGAGCAGTGTTGGCCATGACAGCAGTGGCTGTCCGTTTGTTTACTTTGAGAATTTGATGAAAACCATGCACCTTGTGAAAAAATGCATATCTACACCTCAGCAAATCCCGCACACAATTCCAGGGCATCGGGACCCACTGGAGCTAGGCCCCAAGGAAGAACCTAATCACCCACATTTTAGGGCGAGGAGTTCCATGTCTTCCTTCTTGTTCTTTTCTTTATATACTGGAGACCCAGGGCACGAAATTCATGTGTGGGAAGGGGGTCCCCTTAGCTCGGCCTGCACTCTCTCCAATCTGGGACCCCTCAGGACCTCTGGCTCCTAACCGCTCACCTGCCTGCCAGCCTGATCCCCCTAACTGCTCTCCCCTGCCTGCCTGATCGCCTCTAACCTCCTCTACCTTGCCTCACCAACATGGCTTTGTCCGGAAGGACGTCCGCAAGGTCATCCAGAAGATGTTCAGTCTAATTAGCATATTACCTGTTTATTAGTATAGATTATTATTTTTTATTTATTTGAGAGAGGAAGAGAGAGATAGGAACATCAATGATGAGAGAGAATTATTGGTCAGCTGCCTCCTGCACACCCCCTACTGGGCATCAAGCCTGCAACCCAGGCATGTGCCCTCGACCAGAATCAAACCCAGGACCCTTCAGTTTGCAGGCCAATGCTCTACCCACTGAGCCAAACCGACTAGGGTTTCCTTCTTGTTTTTTTCAAAGCCTCTTTTGACTCAAAAAGGAGAAAATATTCGTGGGTTGTTGTTTTTTTTCACTCCTACTCATGACTCATCCATGAGATTGTGAGCCCGTGGAGGGCTGATCAATAGTTCCAAATGATTTCCCTGTTCTTTGGAATCACTTGGGGAGTTGTTGAAACAGTACTGAGGCCAGGGCCTGTCTCCCAAACTCTGATTCAAGCAGCTCAGGTGTTTGGAGCCTTTAAAAGCTCCCCGGGTGCATCCAATGTGCAGTCGGGGTATAGCACACCTGTTTGATTTTTATGTACGCTGCAAATACTTGGATTTACACTCCACCGTTGCATCCTTTTTGCTTGCTTTGGGGAGCTGGTTTTGTTGTTACTGGACATTGAATTCTCTGGCTCTAAAATGCCTTCGGATCCTGACGTGAAACCTTCTATTTCCTTCTCTCCGGCCATGACCAAAGCCTGCCACCCCCTGCTGCCCGGCTGGTGTGAGCAGGGGCAATAAATAAAGAACAGAGGCAAATCCCTCTGTCCCCAGGGCTCCTGGTTCTACCCCATGTCACCGGACACCAGTTTGCTTGGCTCCGGAGCCTGCTTCTGTGGAACCAGCTACCGCAGTCTATAAACTTTAATGCATGGATTTCCCATTGTTCGGTGTCGGCGGGGCACCAGCCTTCCTGTTTGGCCGCCCTGTGTACCGACCAGGAAAGAAACTGGCTGGGAGGTCCGGGGTTGGTTGACTTGTTTCTGGAAACCCATGTGATGGCGTCCATTTGAGCAGACGATGACAGTAAGAGCAGGCTTGCGTCGGACTGGCCGCTGCCAGGCCCTGGGCTCCGTGCGGTCTCTATTATCTCCCAGGAACTCTGTAAAGCCAGCATCGTTATCAGCCTGGTTTTAAGAGGAGGGGAGTGAAGGCTCCAGGAGCCGCAGCTCTTCCCAGGGCCACAGAGCTCGGAGGCAACCTGGAAGCAGGGCTGTGTAGGGGAGAGGGAGGGGAGCCAAGACTCATTTTCAGTTAAAAAACAAACAACCCTCCTTGCCCAGCCAGCATCCACCTATGAACCAGGAGGTCACGGTTGGATTCCCGGTCAGGGCACATGCCCGGGTTGTGGGCTGGATCCCCAGTGGGGGGTGTGCAGGAGGCAGCCAATCAATGATTCTCTCTCATCCTTGATGTTTCCCTCTCCCTCTCCCGCTCCCTTCCTCTCTGAAATAAAAAAAAAAAAAAAAAAAAAAAGCCCTCCTTGCCTTAACCGGTTTGGCTCAGTGGTTAGAATGTCGGCCCGTGGACTGAAGGATCCGGGTTCGATTCCGGTCAAGGGCATGCACCTCGGTTGCAGGCTTCCGACCCGGGTCGGGGCACATGCGGGAGACCACCAATGGATGTCTCTCTCACGTCGATGTTACTGTCTTTGTCTCCTCCTCTCCCTTGCTCTCTCTAAAAATCAATGGAAAAACATCCTCGGGTGAGGATTAAACAAAATCCTCCTTGATCTGCTTTTCTTTTTGACTGCGTGCACACACACACACACACACAGGGTGGGGCAAAAGTCGGTTTACAGCTGTGAGGACACGAAATGTGGAGTTGACTCCTGTCCTGCTTCCTGGTTATTGTACCTTTATTTGTGTTACAGCTGCAGCCCACTTTCGCCCACCGCTTCACACGTGCTGTGCTACTTTGATGTTGCGCAGGCTGGGAGCAGAATGGCTAGGGGCTGAGTGTGCCTCCCGGATGGGGTTTTGATGGAAACACAAAGGTTATTGACCTCGAACACAGAGCGGCCGGGCCCTCCAGAGCCGGCCCTGCCGCCTCTCCCCCTGGGGTTTTGTTCTGGCCCTTTCTCCAGAGCTACCGGCCTTGTTCGACCGGACAAAACAAACAGGGCTGTCAGGGGAGAACTGCCTTTTCCCCAGCACAACGAGGAGGAGGAGTGGAAACAATTACTCCCAATAATTCAGACGGGGAAGTTAAAACACTCACAGCCCAACCCGGACGTTTACCTAAATTATCTGCGTAATTGCCTCCACTCTCGGGCTCGGATCGGGGTTCTGTGGACACTGGGGTTTCAAAAAATGATAAATATGGCGACTCTCACGGAGGCCCAAGCTGAGAGGGACACAGAGGGGGAGCCCAAAGCGTGGTGATGAAGTCCGGCCCGGAGAGCAACCCCTGGGCAGCTCCCCTTCTCCCAGCCTCCGTCTCCTCCCCCAAGCCTCAGAGCAAGCGAAGGCGGTGCTCCGGATAGGAAAAGAGAGAGAGAAAAGAAAGTTGTTGCAGCCTTTTGTGTTCGGAATGGCTACAAGCATTAGAAAGGAATCAACATGACCTTACATCTCCTCCATTCAGCCCCAAGAAAAGCAAATCACAAAAAAAGTCATTCAGGGCAGAACCGGCTTTGTCCGCAGCTTGGGGCGCGCTGCTTCTGCGCTGCAGCGCGAGCGGAATGGAAAACAAAGGCCATTTCACCTTGAGTCTGCACAAGCAGCCGCCATTCACCTCCCAGCGACTCCCACAATCTGTTCTTTTGAAACCTGGGTGGAGTCATTTTCAACGGAAACTGCCTACTCTTCTATAGTAACCAGCGCCTTGTCTCCAAGAGCCTCTGGGTGACCTCTGTGACTGAATGGCTATTTTATTGAGGACCTACTAAGTGCTGGATGTCTTCATGTGCTGTAGCTCATTTCTGCTTCAAAGCAACTTTTAAATGGTTATTTTTAGCCTCATTTAACCCAATTGGAGCCTAGTCTTCAAGTGACTGGGCTCCTGGTCTATATATATATATTTGCCTCCTACCCAGTGAAACAGGAACTAGACTCCCCAAGTTCTTGCAATTTGTAGGTTAATATTTCCTTTTTGAAAAATGGGCGTAGTAGCCACCCCTTCCTTTAGACATGGGGTCAGCAAACTTTCTCTGCAAAAGGCCAGATAATAAACATTTCTGATTCTACAAGTCTTTTAGTTTGTGTCAAAGCAATGCACTCTAGACGTAGCCAGTTTTGCTCAGTGGATAGAGCGTCAGCCCGAGGACTGCAGGGTCTCGGGCTCGATTCCAGTCAAGCACAGGTACCTTGGTTGCAGGCTCGATACTTGGCCCTGGGGGTCGGGGTTGGGGTCACGGTCGGGGTCCGAGTCGAGGCCGGTGCGGGAGGCAACCAATTGATGTCTTTCTCACATCCATGTTTCTCTCTCCGTCTCTCCCTCTCCTTCCCACTCTCTCTAAAAATCAATGGGAAAAATATCCTTAGGTGAGGATTAACAACAAGAAAATAAAACAGAGCAATGCACTCTGGCATTACCGAGAGAAAGAAGCCCTAGATTGTGTGTAAATACATAGGGTCGGTTTCCAATATGAGCTCTAAAATGTGATATCAAGTCGTTTTCACGTGTCATTAAGTATTCCTCTTTTGACTCCCCTCCCCTCCAATTATTTAAAAATTTAAAAATTAAAGACGTTCCTAGCTTACAGGCCGCATAAAAACAGGTGGCAGGCTGGGCATGGCTCTTTTCTCTGACACCTTACTTTCCGGGCATGGCCCTGAAGCTTGCTCCACCGGAATGCAAATCTCGAGAACAGAGAGCTCAGCTAGGACTCTTTGCTGAATGGCTGAATGAATGAATGGATGGATGAATGGATGGATGGATGGATGGATGGATGGATGGATGGATGGGTGAATGATGGGTGGATAGATGAGTGAATAATGGATGGGTGAGTGAATGAGTGACCTCCAGCTTCACCAAGTCTTGGGAAAGGCCCCATGCATTTCCCCATAGAACCAGCAGATGGCAGCAAAGGAACAGCGAAGCGAGGGATGGGGAGCCGGGTTGGAGCCCAGCTTTTAATTGTATTCATGTATCTTCCCTTCCCAGAGCTCTGAAAAACAGGTAGCTTGAATTCCACCGCCCCCCCCCCCCCACCCCAGGAGGAACCAAGAGTTAGTGTTAATCGACTGTAGTTCCCTCTTCCGTTTGAGTTCTTTCATCTCAGGTTTCTGCTCCAACTCAGAAACCAGGATGCACCAAGAAATAACGCCTTTCCTGTCCAATAAAACCAGCGCAGAAATGGCCTGGATCACAGAGAGAGAAAAGGTGCCGTGTCCTTGGCTCCCTGGAGCAGACACAGGCTGTCGCCAAACACCGGCCTCCGCACCCACACTTTTTTTGTGATGTGCCTGTGAGCAAGCCCCGGGGGCAAGTTCAGCATGGAGGCTGGGGGAGGGGAAGGGGTTCCGGGGGCATGGGGGCCTGCGAGGAGGGGTGAGCCTCCACTCCCAGCATCTTGTTTGGCATCCATCTTGCCTTGTCACCAGGAAGAATCCATCCCGGCGTAACCAAGTGCGACCACGAGGGATTTATGGGCCGGACTTGGGTGGTGAGGGGCTCCCCCGGCACATCCTGTTTTCTCCGAGCAGGGAAAGAGGGACGAGTCCCTCTCCCAGAACATTCCCTGGTGTCTAGGCTGTTTCTTTATGGGCTCGTGAACTGTCATGAGTTTGCCTGAATAAAAAGTGAAAGAGACGAGGGAAGCCTGATAGATATGAAGACGACATTTATAAATGCACCCGCTGTGCCCTCTCCCTGGACCTTCAGACCCACCCCACACACACTTTGCTCTAGGCTTTGCTGGGCAGGGACGATGCAGGGAAGGGCTGCATTGAACGAGGTGTCTGCTTTCACCGTGTTGATCTTTGCCCCGAGGAAAAGGTTTAGGGGACCCTCCAACCCCCAACGATCCCTCTCCAACACGGACACATCTGTCTTCCAAAATCCGGAGCCGCAGTCCACCGGGTGTGCCTTTAATGAAAAACTGCAGCCCGCCCATCTGAACAAAGATGAAATCTGCCCTTCTCGCCATGTCGCCGGGATGTGTGTGGAGGTGGCTTTGAGGGGGTTCAGCAGCTCAGGGTTACCCCGACGTGGACCCCAATAGGGGACTCCTCCACAGCGCCCCTCACCCTAGATCTCGAGTTGGGAGGAACGCAGTGAAAAGTAATTGCTGGATGCCAAGTGCTTTCCTTTTATGAGCTGGGATCATCCAGTGGGGGTGGCTCCAGCAACAGGAAATTAATGCAGGATTCACTGGGGGTGATAATGACTGTCCCTAATCATTTGGTTAATAAGTTAATATCATTAATTAGTCTGCTAATTAGGCGATGCCTGAGGCCTTTGGAGTCTGGAGGCTTAGATGAAAAATACGTGAAGAAACAGTGTCCTTGGAGGAGAAGGTGAGAGAGATACTGACCAAAGGAGCCGAACTCGACCTGCCAAGACAAAAGTCCCCAGGACCACCCTAAACTCCTCTCCCCCATTTCTTTGGGTTTTCAAAGCAGTGCGAGTGGCTCTTAATTTGATTGGGCTCACACTTGGCTGAGAACCTGAGGATAACTGTGGTGCCCCCCCGCCCCCCCCGCCCCCTCATGTAAGTGCAGTAACAAACTCTTGTGTGCGATTTCTGAGAGGAGCCCCCACCCTAGAGAATGCCCGAGAGTGGGCGCCAGGGAGAAGGCCTGGGGTGGATTAGGGTGATGGGTGCCCTGTGGGGCAGACATGTTCTCAGCCAGGGCTCACATCTCGGCTCTGTGCCCTGGTTCGGGAGGGTTGGGGGCCCCCCAGACCGCTGGCGCTCCCCTGGGGCTACTGCAGACGTGAAGGGCGCCTGGTCCCGACATAGCAAGTAAAAGAAGTTACGTCTAAGATGCGGGTGCTGGGGACTGGGGTGGGACGGCCACATGCAAAAATGGCAGGAAGGAAACGCGCGCACGAGTGTCAGGTCTGTGCTGGGGTGTCCTTGGCGCTTTGGGGACCTTGAAGGGGCGGGAGAAACCCCAAGGTGGGGGGGCTGGCGGGGGCCGGCAGGGGGCCTGGGGAAGCCATCCTCTCCCCAACCCGAAACCAGAGCTCCAGTCATTAGTAGGAAACCCAAGTGGCAGGAGGATCGCATTTCAAAAGCTCAAACAGACCGGCTGACCGGACTCATTGTCCTCGGACAGGACTGGGGGAGCTGGCCGGCTGGGACAGGACCAATGCCCCTCACTAAGCTTCCATCAGCCCCGTCCAGTGACTGCAGCCCAGCTGCACCATCCACGACCCACAGGCCGCCTGGCTTCATCCAGCCTCCGTGCAGGAAGCCCTAAGTAGCGTCTTGGGAGCGGAAAAGAGGGTTCCCCGACTCCCTACCCAAGCCACGTGTTGTTTCACCCGGCCCAGCCTGCAGCCAGACCCGGGCCTGCTCTCTCTAGGTGCCCGGGGCCTACAGCTGTGTGGGGCGGGGAACCTGGGCCAGGCTGTCACAGAGCCAGGCGCCCTGTTTCTTAGGAGGGGGAGCTGCACCCCTTCTCCCACTTCTCAGCAGAAACTGTCTCCTGGTAGCTGAGCCCTGGGCTCCCAGCTGCAGCCAAAGAGCTGAGAGAAAGAGGCCAAACTGAATCTCCTTAGGACCTGGAAGCTGGCCCTTGCGCAGTCCCAGGCCTTCCCACAGCAAATGCGAGGGGCTGGGGGGAGAGGGCGGGTCCCAGGCCGATGGAGAAAAGCCCAGACACCCGCAGCTCTCCCACCAGGCAGAGGGAACACCTGGGGTCAGTGTGGTTGCCCCACCTGCCCTGGCCCACGGGGCGATGCTGAAATCCCCACTCCTTGGTGACACCCAGGAAGATACCTGGGTTCTGCTCCAGTGCCTGGCCGCAGGCATTTTAAAAATATATATAATAATTCTTTATTGTTGAGGCCACAGGCATTTCTAATGGGGTTTGTTCCCTTCCACCTTGAGCATCATCTGCTTGGGAACAAAAGACCATGGGGGTTTGGGGCAGCGGGGAGAGAGGGACATGGAGTGGGATGCTTGAATAAAAGGTCCCCCTTCACACTTACACTGCAGATGGCAGAAGAAATTAAATGGAAAAGCTAAGGAGACACACACCAAAATCGGAAACGCGCCCAAAGATTTCTCTGCACCGGGACACTGCAGGTACCTCCCCCTCCCCTGAACCAGGAGCCGGGGTTAAGGTGGACCCTGGAACCCACTGCGGTTGGAATTCTTGACTCCAGCTTCTCCAACGCACTCGGGTAAGTGACTTCACGGTTCCGTGCCTGGGTCTGCTCCTTTGTAAAACAGGCATAAAGGTCGCACACGCCTGAAAGGGTTAACTGGGAGAATTAAAGGAGACCCCTTTTGTGGGGCGCTCCACCAAGTGCCCGGCACGCGCACGTGGCCCTTCCGTGCCAGCTATTTTTATTGTTGTTATGTGTACTTTGAACGCCAACATCTGCAACATATATACGTCTTGATTATACGCATCTTGATTATAAAACAACCAAATGCATCGACATCCGGAACTGTCTTGGGCATGAACTTCTAAATGCAAATTGGAAGAGACGTCCACAGATGGAGCACACACACGTGCACGCACACACACACGCACCCACTCCTGACACCTGTGTACCTGGCCCCCTGAACGCACGCCCAGCGCCTAACCACCGGGAGAGAAAACAGCGAGGAGTGTCAGAACCCCGGTGGCATCTCAGGACCTCGCGTCTACACCAACCACCGGCCCCTCTCCTGGCTGGTTGCCGCGAAGTCAGATTTGGAAACCAGCGAGGCAGAGAGCGCAGGGACCTGAAGCATTTCGAGCCACTTGCAGCCCGAAGGCGGCTGCCTGTCTGCCGGCTGGGGGAAAGGTCACCACAAGGGGTTTCCTTCTTGGATGGAATTGTTTTCACGGCCTCCGCGCCACAAAGAACCGGCGGGTTTCAGGATAGAGGCAGAGGGAGCTCTAGCTACACTCACACACGTGCACGCGCGCGCGCTCACCCGGCTCCCACGGGCTTGCCAGGACCGGGAGGAGGGACGCAGGGTCGTGACCCCTGCCACTGCCGGAGCGCGCCCTTCGGCCCCTGCAATTAGCGCCGGGAGGTCAGCAGGAACCCGGACGCCTCCACCCGCGGCTCCAAGCGCAGCAAAGGCGACCCCTTTCCCTCCCCCGCCGCCAGTCTCAGACGCCTGGGCGCGAGCAGGCTTGGAGCCGACCTTCCCCAACGGCGGGGGCCGGAGGGCGCAGGCCGGCACCCGTATTTGTCACCTTCAATCTACAAATCACCAGGTCGCTCGGCCTGCGGGCGGCGGCAGCTGACCCTCGCCGGGGCCATGGCGGACTGCTGCTCCCGCCAGCAGTGGCCTTTGTCCCTGTAGACTTGGTCAGTGGGGAAAAAAACGAAAAGAAAACAACAACCAGAGTTATAAAGTAATCAAGGCAGAGCATCGAACAGAGAGCAGCTGCGTCCAGGGAAGAATCCGAGTGGTGTATATTGGAGAGGGGGATCCCTTCTCTCCATCTACCCAGCATGAACTCAGGTTGGCCCCTGACCCGCAGGGTCGGGGGAACTGCTGGCGATTTCTACCGCGAGCAGCAAATGCTTGGCGAGAAAATTAGGAGAAAGGGTCCCCTCATTGAATTTCCTTACGCTCCTTGGAAACCTAGAGGCGGGAAGGGCTGGTTTTCTCATCTGCGGTCCCAGCAGGAGTGAAAGTGATATTCAGGAAAGAGATGACTGACGGCAGCTTCTCCCGAAGCTGGGGGACGGGGCGGGGGAGCCGTCGGAGAGGAGGCGCAGGCTGGGGGTGGCGAGGATGAGAAGGGGCAAAGGGGACGTGCCCCAGTTCCGGGACCCGGGAGGCGCTGGGGTGCGGAGCAAGCCGCGGCCACCGGGGCGCATTCGTGCGCCAGACAGATAGGTGGCACTCGAAGCCTGGAAAAAAGGCGAAGGCGCCGGCTCCGAGTGGCCTCCGCGGCCGCCGCCGCCACCATAAAGCCCGCGGCGAGATTGCGACCGGCGCCAGGTGAGTAATAGGCAACGAAATCCGGAGAGATTGCGAGCCATTCACCCCCCGTCCATCAGCGCCACAAGAGTTACTCATTAACATCACTATATACAAATAAGATACAAAGGAGGTTTAAAAAAACCTGCCGCCGTGGCAGAGGCTGGACACACGCCTGAGCACTGTCCGAGTATTGGGGGGAGGGGGGGGCGTTGGAGGGGGGGATTGGGTGGGGTGAGGAGGAGGTGAGCATTTCTGCGGATCTGGACCGAGAAAGAAAAGCATTCCTTCCCTCTCCGAGGCTGAGGCGGTTTGCTCCCCTGCTCCCCACTCGGGAGAGCGCCTCTCGACTCGCACCTTCCAGGACAGGGCGCAGCACCGCACGTAATCTCGGGGCCAGCTCCCCAAGGTCCCCAGGCCCCGCACCGCCCGTCCCCCGGTCGTTTTCCCTCCCACCCCGAGAAGCACAGCAGGAGAGGCTGCGGGGCTCCCCACGGGCCCGCTGGAGATGGAAAGGGCTTTGCTCCCCTCTCCAGAAGGTCCTGACCTCCATCCCCTCCCAAGTACAGAATGAAGGAGGGGAGGGTCCTCTCGCCGGCCATTCTAGAGGCTAGAAGGTGACAGGGACTTGGGGCCGGGCTGGCGGGCTCCAGGGAGGGGGAGGGGGGCAGTCAGGCAGGCTCCGGCTGGGCCCTCACGTCATGGCCCTCAGGGCAAGAAAAGCCTGGAGAACCTTCCCGTACATGCCCCCCCCACCGCCAGCCCCCCCCCCCCACACACACACACAACTCCGAAATGAAGCTGGGGGTGGGAACGTTAGGAGACCAAAAGACTGTCGCTGCCTCACCATTTTTTATTGAATGTTTCAAAGATAAATTGAACTTCAAAAGGCAACTCCTCAAACAGCCTGGAGGCTGGTTGGAGGGGAGAAGTGGAGGAGGGTGCCGGCCTCCTGAGTGACTTTCCCCTTGGAGGGGGTCAGATATGCGCCCTGGAATTGCCCTTCCCGGCACGGAAAGCTGGCCTCCCCCCTCGCGTGACACAGCCGAGCTTGGCGGAGCTGGCCGCGCTCTGCACGCACGACTTCTTCGGGTCGGGGCCTCGCTGGGGCGCCCTGGGTCAGCCTGGTCCAATCTGAGACCCCAGGGACCGCAAGGGGGACTCGCTGACAACTGGGGGTGGGGGGGTCAAGCCGCGGCTGGCTGCGGAGATTCCGCGAGGCTTTTTTGCACACATTTGGATTTCCCAGATCGAGGGGGAAAGGGAGAGGGTGGCTAAAACGAAAACGTACGCCGTCCTCCAGCGTCTTTGCGGTCGGATTCGCGTGGGAAACACTGACTTAGGGAGGGGAGCATTCTTTTCCCATTAAAACTGAAGTATCTGAAATTGCTATTCTATCCAGTTCCAATCAGCCCCCTTCCGTCTCTCGTCCTGCTCCCTAATTTAAAGGAAAAGTAATTTCAGATTGGAGCGGCCGGCTCCCTTGGCGGAGCAAGGGACTTTTGTTTTTAGCTTTGTAACTTGAGTGACATCTCATTTGGGTTCAGTGGGGGCGGTCTTAATTACTTAAAGGCGAAGGGAAGAGGGTAGAGGGAGGCAGGAGAGAAAGATCCAAGGTCCCTAAAGAAAGCATGTAAGGAACAAGGCCCAAAGTCATTTCAATAAAAATTTATTGAAATTTCATGACGTTTTAAAGGGGGGGGGGTACAGAAAAACCAAAGAACTCATCGATTATAACACAAAATATACCTTCATGAGTTTTTGTCTTTAAACCATCTCAGCACCTGACTTTTGAACTGTGACTCTCTCTCTCTCTAAAGGCAAAGGCACCAATGCAAAAACACCATCAATATTGAAGACAGTAGTCAATTCCACTTCTTTTGGACGATACCAGAGACTAGCAAATACAAATACAGGAGAAAAATTAGGAAGTCAAGCCACAGCCTCTGCAACTCCCACCCCGGGTCCCCCTCTCCCCAAGCAACCTCAGAACCACCAGGTGGGTGTTACATTGTAAGGAATTTAAGGTGGAACTGGGAAGTGGTATGACCACCTCCCCAATTCTGGGCAAAACAGGCAGTAACACTTTCCCTCACTCTTGGGCATTAGGATTTTTTTTTTCCTCTTTTTGCGGACAACTGTTCTGAAAGTGTGTCGGTGTTGGTGCAGAAAGTGTTTTCTAGTTTCAAAAGCAATCCTGTGACCTTGAAATAAAACGGACTACAGGGAATCCACACAGAACCGGACAGCTGGGACCCTATTTACAGAGCTATGTACAATGTCAATAAATTAAAGTTTAATTTTCCGAGCATTCATATTCCATCTATTTACAAGAGTTATCAAATAATTACATAAATACTTTGCTAATAGTCTCGCTGCTTCTTTATTATTTTTTTTAAACCTTGTTATTGCATATACAGGAAGGAGAAAGAACCCAGAGTGACTGACAGACAGGAGTCCTGCTGCGGAGCTCAGATAAAATAAACTCATTTTTCCGTGTGTCTTTCCCACCCCCTTCCCTTTAAACCCGCCGCCAACGAGAGTTGGGGAAGGGGCGTGGAACCATGTTCTTTCCCCTCTAAAAGCAAGCATTCAAAAGGAAAAACCACAAGTACATCGCCGTGGGACATGCAAGAAGAGACCTACAGTGGCTCTTAAAACATCACAATATTAAAAAGACACAGATTACCTTAAGAGAGACTAAACAAGGCGGGCTCCCCACCCCCACCCCGAATCAACGCTGCTTAGTCATGAACTGATAGGCGAGTCACTAAAAAGTTTTCATCTTTCACAAACAGAATCATGTTCATGTACTCATTTGCCCCCGGTATATATTTTTTTAATTTTATTTGTTTTTGTTTCCACTGGACACGGTGAAGGAAAAAATATATATAAATCTGCACTGGGAGAGAAACTTTTCAACACCCGCCATCCCTCCACCCCCCACCCCGTGGGCCTGGCTATCTTTTCCTTCCCAGGCCCCACACCAGCCTCCTGGAGGTGCTCTGGACAGACCAGTTTGAACGCCCACCCCCGACGGCTCCGTGCCACAGACCAAAGTTTCTGATCCCCCAGAACCTGCACCAGGTCCCGGGTGTATAAACCACGCCGAGAAGACAGGGCTTGTTTCTAGCACATTCTCTCTGGGGGATCCGGCACCCCTTCCCAGACAGGACCGCACCAAGCCGGGCTCACCCCACCGCGCGCCCGGGGTGTAGTTTTCATCCCACAAAGTGCACTGCAGACGGGACAGGACTGAATGAAGAGCCTCTGCTGGGGAGGGGCCTACGGGGACGCGCTGCGGGACCTGTCGGGCTTGGCTTCCAGGCCGCTGACCAACCGCTGGATGCTCTGCAGTTCGCTGGTGGCCGCCTCTTTCTCGGGGCCGAGTTTGGGCGACAAGGACACGGAGCTGGAGGAGAGCGTGGAGGAGCGGCTGTTGAGTTCCGAGCCCGAGTCCACGGCCACCGAGGCCGGGCTGGCGGCCAGCGCGGCGGCTTTGGCGTCCAGGGGCCCCGCGGCCGCGGCCATGGACGGCAGGGCGGTGGTGAGCAGGCTGCTGCTGTCGGGGACCGGCACCGGGATGGAGTAGGGGCTGTAGCGCAAGCGCGGGCGCATGGTGTTCAGGTTGAGGAAGGGGTGTCGGTGCACGGAGCTGGAGGCCGCGGCGGAGGAGGCGGCGGCCGCGGCGGCCATGTACGTGTAGGGGTAAGGGAACAGGCTTCCGAAAGGCGACATGGCCAGGCCCTGGGGAGGGAAGAGAAACGCGGGCAGCGAGTCAGCGAGGAGGGGCTGCGTGGTGGGCAGAAGCCAGCCCGGTCTGCTTCCCTACCACCTAGGGACCTCGAGCGGTGGGCAAGTCCCGGTTCTCTGAGGGGGGGCTGGAGGTGGAGGAGGGGGGAGGCCACTCGGACTTGTTTCTCTAGATCTACATCTTAGCTGTGTCACCTAGGCGGAGGTCCTTCCCTTCATGTGTCTCAGCTTTCTCATATATAAAAAGAACAACAGGGAAATATTAAATAATTCATATACTATCGGGAACTTTGTGGGCATTAAATGAGCTAATGCCTTCAATATGCTCCTCGGGGTGCCCGGCCAACAGGACGGATACGCATGCTCCCGTCAGGGTCAGGTGTTGCACCTGTCAAATGGGGCTGTGGTCAGTCTCCCCCCCCCTCCCCCCCATGGTGGCTGAGTATGAGCCAGAGGTCATACATTATTCAGCATGATTATTTCTCATTCTCGGTCCCCTCCCTAATCCTTCCACTCCAACCCTGGAAGTTTCAATGAAAACAAACAAAAAACACAAACAGGGAAGATCTCGAGCAAAAAGAAAACTAGAAAGGAGGAGGAGGGTCACAGTGACAAGAAGTCGCCCAGCCTGATATGCTGGTGTTACAGGTAGAGAAACCGAGGCAGGCCCCAGGGCACAAGAGGCAGAAGCAGAGTGTAAAATCCAGGGACCTGGGCACTTCTGTCCCCCACCTTGAGGTGTCATTAGTGCTCGTGTGCCCACAGATCACCTGTGACCTGGTTTGCAGGAGGGCCAGCGGAGGAGATGGCAGGAATTGAGAAAGGCCAGAAACCAGCCCTTTTTTCTCAGTCCCTTTCTCCCCTCCTCCCCGCAGAGAGGGAGGCCAACCCTGCCTCTTGGCTCAGGGAAGGGAGACGAATGTGCTCAGGACAAAACACAAGGCCAGGGCGTGCAGAAAGCCTCATGGAACCTTCTCACCAGTTCAGAGTGTTTCCAAGCCGCCAAGCCTTCCCCTGGCCACCCCGTGCCCCAGCACAGCTGTCTGCACCACAGGGAAGCTGCCAGGCTGCCCCTCAACCCCGACATTTCCCACGTGTGCACACACCATTAACCCTTTGGGGAACAGGCTGGCCTGTTTGGGACGGGAGCAGGGGAAAAGCTTCAAATGGGAGGAAAGGCTGGGAGAATAAGAGATTCAGTTCCCATCCCTGGGGAGTCACTTCCGCTCCCCAGGCCTAGGCCTCTCTCTTGTCCGATTCCTTGTCTGATTGCAGTGCAGAAGCTAAAATCACAGACGCTGGGAAAGGCCCTGGAGTCAGGCTGCCTGGGGTAGAGCCTTACTCCACCACCTACCCGCTGTGTGACCTTGGATAAGTTCCTCAGCCTCTCTGGGCCTCATCTATAAAGTGGAGGTGATAACCATACCACAGAAGTCAGAATAGATGAAGTACTCAGAAGAGTACCTGGCACCACATAAGTGCTGTGTATAGTTATTACCACCACCTACCTACCTACTCTGCTATAGACATCCCTTCACTTAGAAAAAACTTAAGTATTTTTTTTGGGGGGGGCAGTGTAAGGTGGTGGTGAATCCAGGAGATACACCTTGCACCTAGCAATTATCATCATTTAAAACTACTAGACCAGAGGACTGGGGGAGGGGCTGGGGCGGAGGCAGGAGGAAGGAGCATAAATACCTGAGAGGCCAGGACATGCTGCTGGAGGTGGAAGGGCAGGGTGGCCGCAGACGCCCCCGACAGTCCCTGCGCCGCCGCGGCGGAGGCCATGGCCGTGGAATCCAGGCCCGACACGCCGGTGGAGGCCCCGGACACGGTGGCCAGCAGGGGTCCCATGCCCGCAGCCATGCTGGAGAAAGCGCCCCCCATGGCGAACTGGCTGGGGTGCAGGAAGAGCGGGTGCCCGTTGAAGAACTGCTGGCCCGCCAGGCCTGGGGCGAAGCCGAGGCCGGGCAAGGGGCCCTGGCCCAGGTGCGCGGTGGCCGCGTCCGTCTGCACCGTGAGCGGCGCGAAGGCCTCCTTAGCCGGCAGCACGCGCGCCTCCTCGGCCTTGGACGTGGCGGCGCCCTCGCGGCCCGGGCTCCGGCGCTCCTCCGCGCCCAGGCCGCGGGTGCTGGACGAGATGGTGGCCGGGCTGTGGCGCGAGTCGGGCGACGCCTTGTCCAGTCGCCCGCTGTCCCGGGGCCGGCCCCCGGGCTCGGCCGCGAAGAGGTGCGCTTTGGCCGCGGGGCTGCCCTTGTCGCGGCTGGGCTCCTCCGACGTGGTGGTGGAGATCTTGGCCGCGTCGCAGGCCTCCGGGCCATGCTCCTCTTTGCTCTCCGCCTCAGCGTCGCTCTCACCCTCGCTGGGACACAGATCTGCCAAAGGAGGGGACAAAAGCGTGGCGGAAGGGCGTGAGCTCCAATCTGGGCCCGTGGAAGCCAGCTCCCCAGCATGAAACCTGGCTCAGGTCACTAGCAGGGTAACACCCGGCAGGCCCCTTAACCTCTCTTGTGCCTCAGTTTTCTCATCTGCAAAATGGGAGTGGTGATACTCCATAACTTTAGTGGAAAGATTCAATAATGAAGACAGACCAGGCCCTGCCCCCATCGATGCCTCTCTCAAATGGTAATGGATTTTACTATTTTTTACGGCAGGGATTGAGCTCCTACTGCTGTCAGACTACCTTTACGTGCCTTTCAATTGCAAATTTCCTTTTTTTTAAAATAAAAAGGAACTCACACTAAAACTCACTGTGGGAACACCTCCTAGCCACCATCCGGGCATTTGTTTAGGGACTGATCAGGGTCTTCCACAATTTTGTGAATTCTTTGGGAAGATTTGTTTGGAGAGAACCCTGACTGACATCTGAATTGGTGGTGGCAGAAACGAACTCCCACACACACTCAATGGAGCCTCCAATGGCCCCATCCCTGAGACAGAGATGGGTGCGGGGGCCCCCCTCCCTGCCCCCAGACAATCACAGAGGTTCCTTTTGCTTTGACACCACACCCTCGGTGGGTGTCCTACCAGAAAAAGAAAAGAAAAGAAAAGGCAAAGGGATCTTATGTTATGTTTAAAGCTTAAATGGATTGAGGACATAAAGGACTTCCATTTGATGAAACGGAAAAACAGGTCTCTTCCCGTTGCCAGTGCGTGTGTGTCTTTCCAGATAAATAGTTCTTTGCTCTTTAAACACAGGAAACGGACTGGGGATCTGAACCATCTTGTCCCCTCCCAAACCCTCCCCTGCCTCCGGGACTCACCCCCCAGAGGTCCATCCCCTCTCACGGGTTGTGCCCCTACCACTAGATGCGTTCTAGGTCCCCTTCCCTTTCCAGGTGGCAGAGAACCCCTGGCCTCCCTGCCCCCCCCCCCCAGGCCAACACCTTGACTTTTGAGTTCAAAGATGGTACAAAGTCAGTAGTTGTTTGGAGACAGTGTGTGTGTGGGGGGGGCGGACAGGAGGGGTTCCAGGCATGTTTTCTAAGCTGCCCGCACCACGAGGGAATATAGACACCACCCTACTCACAGCCAAACTGAGGTTTGGGGGAAGAGGTTCTGCGCACAATACCGGCTCAGGGAGGACACACCTGGCACCCTTCTGCAGCGCTGGCTCCTGTTTAGGGACTTCTAGGAAGGTCTGCAGATTTTGAGGGGCAAGCTCCCTGGTGGGTGCCCCAGCCCCTAGCTCTCCCAGGCTTCCACGACCTGGAGCCCCGAAATCATCCAGGCGCCCAGGCTGGCTTACCTTTGAGGTTGGAGGTCCCCACAGTGGAAACAGCTGGGGAGGAGGACTGAGCGAAGCAGCTGAAGGCTGCCTGCTCGCTGGAGGACTCGTCAGAGGTGCCATTGTCCTTTTTGTGTCGGTCCTCGTACACCCTCATGGACTGCAGGGTGAGCTGTTTTCTGCAGAAGCCCACACCCAGCGTGAGACCAGAACGTCCATTCCCGGACCTCACCCTCTCCCCGGAGGCGCACACCTCACCCCCAGCCACCCCTGGACAACACTGACTGCCACCTGCCTGCCCCGGGGACAGCCACACGGAGCCACACACTGTTCTTGACCCTCTCACTGGGCTGAAGACGGTGGCCCAAGGGTGTCGGTGGAAGCAGGCTTAAGGTGCATGCATTCAAGATCAGGGTTTCATTAGGGAAAGGGCCCGGGTGTGGGCTGTGATTTGATTTAAAAACAAAAAGCCGACAAACTCCCCACTGGTGGCTAAGATGGGAGGAAGTAGTTATTTCACGCTGCACTTATCTGTGATCCGTTCCTATTAATTGGAGGGCGGGGGGAAACCTACTTAGACGTTAGAAATTACTTTTTAGCGCCTGCCCCTCCCTCAGGGCTGGTAGGTTAAAAATTTGGGTTAATTTTCTGGATTTTAGAAATTCTTTGAAAGCGGGTGGGGGAGGAGAGAGCTCCTTTCATAGACTCTCCAGCTGTCTGCTTGATGCGAAATGATCCCTGTACCCACAAAGGTGGGAGCCCCAGATTGCTCCAGGGGCCTCAGTTCTGTCTGATGGTATTTGCAAGAATTCCAAAGCATTTTGTGAATGGCTTAGTTCTTTCCTGGGACCTGTCCAGGAGTAACTTCAATTAATTAGGAATTAATAGTATCTGTATATAACTGATTATCCCTGTCCCTTTTCTTCCCAAGAGAACTATGGTGTGGCCTAATGTCCTTTAAGGTGACATGTAGGTGGTAGAAGAAATAGTGTACAGATATCAGCAAGCACGTGGCAGAGGGGAGTTCATGACCACCTTCCCCTCCCTCCCCTAACATGAGGGCCTGCACCCCACAGTTGAGAGGCCTGCACCCCACAGTTGAGACTTGGGACCTAGCGAAGTGATTCTTCTAAATTACCTGAGAAAGAAATAATTGTCTCAGCTCACCTTTTCTCTCTCCTGCCATTCCCCGTGTCCCGGAATCCTTTTGCAAAAGGGTTGTTGTCTATTTTTAACTGGGTTATCTAGAGGAGGACACACAAGCAAGAAAGACACGTTGGCCTCATTTTCTAGAATGTTCTGAGTGTTTCCCTCAATTTAGCAGTTTACTAGAAGTCTGACTGCCAACAGGAGAGGTCGCTGGGATGTGCTAGGTTAAAGAAAGGGAGAGGGGTTACAGGCAGATGTGTGGAGGGGCCTGAGGTAAAATCCAAGGGGACTCTCCCACCGTGTGCCTCTCCCACAGGGGGCCAAACCAGGACGCCAAGCTGAAATGACCCCGCCTGGGAAATGCCTCATTCTTTTCCCTGGGCAGCCGACATCTTGGGCTTAGAGACGGAAAAGTTGTCAGAATTGTCAAAAGGGACAACCTGTAGACTTGAAAGGTATGATTTCATTTTGCGTTTTTTAAATACCATGCAATTAATCATCAGGTACGTTGTGGCACATTTCTTAGCCCCACACACACCATACACACACCAACACACACACCACACACTCCAACCTTTTTCTGTGAATCTAATATGATGGTTTCTGGGGTTTTGCTACCCTTATGCCAGAGTGGGCTTGATTTTTCTCCTGGGTGGGGTGGGTGCTTGAGAAGTTATAATATTGACAATCGCAGGTTTAAAAGGACTGAGTGACCACAGGAAACATTTGTTTTCATGTATATACTTCTGCCACGGCCATTAGGTAGGGAAGGCCCTGGTCTCTTTGTCTGATCAAAAACTTGCTACAATTTATTATTACAGTAACAAGGTAAGACTCTGGGGCTCCAGGGAGCATGCATTCTGTGGGATGAGGGGAAATGCCCTGGTCTTCCAAATCCCTTCCCTTTGGGGATAATAGCGTGCCTAGAGATCCTTGGAGGAGGCAAAGCGCCCCCTGGCTGGATCGCTGTTCTTGGAATAAATGCTGGTGCACTTAGACTTGCAGGGACGGGAGGCCATGATACCTTAGTCCCCAGACTGAGACTCCACACCTGAAACAGCCGGCCCCCGAAGAACCCCCTAAAGTGACAGTGAATTCAAAATGCAGGGTGTTGTCCGTGGAGCGGCACTCTCACTGGGACCAGGACTCAGAAGTTGAAGAACAAGGGTCCTCAGCGTCCCTCCCTCCCCCAACTGCCTGCTAAAAGTGTCTCTGTGCTCCGTGCCCATGACCTTCAGGCCACCATAACTGTACAGACCAGGTGCTGCCTGCTGTTCCATTTGGGGACACTCCTAATCCCCAGCCTCAGGCCCCAGGAGGGAAAAAAAAACTTCCAATTGGTCACCTCCTCTCAAAAGCTTCAGACAACTCAATTAGTATGACCCTGTGATCAGAGTAAGTTTTTCCAAACACACACACACACACACACACACACACACACACACAGACACGACACACCATAAAAAACACAGCAGCATGGAAGGTAATAAAAACCAGACCAGCTCCTCGCGGAGATTTCTGGCTAAGAAAGAGAAGCGGATCCACTGGGATTCTTCTCCCAGGATCCCCCATGGCTTCTGCCTTAAATCTTTAGTTGGTTCCTTTGGAACCTGATTTCTTGATCCTTCTTCCTGAAGGGAAAGAGGATAAACCTCGGAACAAACAGGAGAAAGCCCTGGGGTCAAGGGTGGGGGTGGGGCGGGTGGCATCAGACACTGGTCGCTGGGAGCTGCTCCCAGACAGTCAGTTCGGCATTTTTTGTCACTCCGCCTTGAATCCCAGCTGGTCCAGTGTTTTTTTGTTGTTGCTGTTGTTTACTTTCCTTTCTCTTCTGCCTCTGCGGTGTATCAGTTCCCCTTCCCCACTCCCCAAAGCTCCACGGCCAGTCCAATGGCAAAAGAAAATGCAAGACCCCCACCCCAATTCTCACCCTCACCCAAAGCAGCTTAAAGGGCAGGAGCAGTCTCACCTTTAAGACCCCCCAAAAGCGTCTTTGATTACCTTATCATTCTGGTATGCTGTCACAGCGATGAATTCGGTTTCGGGGAACAAGTACGTCCGAAATGTACTATATGGAAGTTTCAGGATGTCATTGGCTCTCACGATATGAAATCGGGGCTGGTATTTGTGCATGGAGTTGAGTATAGTCTGCAGGGGCAGGCGGAGGAGAGAGACACAGCAAAAAGGGTACTTGGCGGGACAAACAGGACCCTTGGACCCCTGTCAGGCTAACAGCTACCCCACCGGAGGGCACCGCGCTTGCACCGAGCCCCCCTCCAGGGAGCACCTCCTTGGGCACTTGTCACTCCACACATGTGATCGTCTGGAGAATCCAAATTGCTCATCAGCTTCCACAGGGTCCCCCCCACCCTCACCATCTCAGGTTCATTCGAACCTTGAACCCTAGCCTACCTGAGTACCAAAACTATAATTCCCCTGCCACGTTGCGTGATCGCTTGGGAAGGCCAAAGTCTTAAAAGACAGAAAAAAACATGCATTTTAATTTACAAAATGATTCAGTCCTTTAAGCGTCCACTAATTGACGAGCCCAATCCACTTAAAGCCCAGAGAGGCTGAACTCCACAGAGGAATATTTATGCCCTAATCAAATCAAGGGCTTCAAATGCAATTCCTGCCGCTGAAGAAATTTCCGCGCCCTCCTCGCCTTCCTGGGCCTAATCTTTCTGCTTATTGCTCGCTTATCACTGTTTATTTTTGTTGAAATGTTGGGGAGGGTAGGGGCCTGGGGCAAAAGGTCCTTTGCTAGACTTTTTTTTACAAGCAATCCACGTCTTCTAGACGTTTCTAAGTATGCGTCCACCAAATATATAAATATACTCCCAACACACACACACACACACACAATTTTGATTCCGGAGGTCAGTCTCATTTCTAGTAAAACCTGACTTCCACCCAAGCCCAATTCTTCTTGAGTAAAAGGAAAAAAAAAAAAGAGAAGTATTTCCCAAAATGCAATCACACCCTTTCACAACCTTCTGGAAGCCTTGAACTTCCACACTCTCCCAAGAAATACTATGGCTGATTTCAAAAGAGAAGAAGGATGATCTGAGAACCTCGATGAACACATCACTTTTTTAAAACCGAGTTTCTAACGATTGGCTTTGAACTTCCACTGCCAGGGCAGGCATTTCCCAAGCCCTACCGCTGCCCCAGAACGGGAGCCCTCCTTTTAGAGAGAGGCCGGGCCTTCCATTCTCCGAAGAGAAATACACTCTGCTGTGGATCCAACCAGTTCCCTACCTTTGGCCACAGAGAGGGAGAGAGAAGCCCGAGCAGACACTCACGATTTCACACGGCCAGGGGGGAGCCCTGCCTTTGCTAGAGCAGAGAAAGAGAACTTTTTGGGGAGAGGCACGGTGGAACTTACAAATCCATGCTTGTCGGAAATGTTGTTGGTGAGTTTCAGTTTGTGGAAAGTGACAACTTTGGACATCCACTGCTCCCCGGTCGCCGGGCTGTCCGGGTGAATGTACATTCTCTTTGGCATTTCAGGGTCAGCCTTACCCGCCACCATCCACCGAGAGTTGTGAAATTTGTATCGACAGTCGTCGGCAGCTATAATGTCCATCAACAAAATATATTTGGCTTTTTTATCCAGCCCAGAACACCTTACTTTAAAGGGGGGAAACATTCGCCTGCAGTAAGAGAGAGGTGGGAAAAGAAAGAAAAATAAGTCACTTAGAATCTTGGATTTGATTCTCTATTTACCGTAAAATATTTAAATCAAATTTAAAATGCTTGGGCGAGCTTATGTTTCAGGGCGGAGCGGCTGTTTTCTGCAACAGCAGAAGTATCAAACCGAGTTTCATTTATCTTTAAATGTCTCAAGATCCAAAACAAGTGAGTGGTAGCATTCCATTTCTCTACATGGTCTCCCCATTTCTTTATATATTTTCCTGTCTGTGTGACTTCACAGGTTCTTGCCCCTGCCTTTTCCCTGACTAACTCTACACTGCTCGGGGTAGGGTTTTAAAAGTGTGGTCAGTTAAAGCCGGAATTTTTCGTCTCGGGTCCAGGAGAAAATGCTTCACTTATCAAGGAAACGAACGTCCAGTTTCTTCTGCAGCAGCCCCGCTTCGGAGCAGCAATCCCACGGCTGGCGGAAAATGAAACTGGACTTGGGCGCGTTCTAAAGCCGAATTTTGTAGCTCAGGGTGAATTCCCAGGCCTCATATCCAGCCCTCCCGGGCGGAGCTCACCACATTCCCCCACTGCACAAGTCAGTCCCAAACGGCCAGCCTGGGCCACCAAACCGCCGCTTGGTCTCCAGACCTGCTGGGGTTCTAGCCTCACGGCTTAAAAGGAAGCACTTCTCTGGGAAACTGGCTACAAGTCTCCTGGGTCTGAGGGTTTTTGTCCCCAACTTTGGCCTCATTGTAACTTGGACAGACAGAACGATGAAGACATCTGGAGCGGCATTTTATTTCTAGTCTTTCAACTGTGATGCCTTGATCGACTTCAAGGCCATAAAAAAAAAAATCGGCGATTTTCAGGCAAGGACCTCTGTGTAAAATATGGTTGAGAATATTTGCACACAAAACAGAAGCATGTGTCTAGATCTTCCCACTGGCTCCTTGAGTCTGCAAACATAATCTTAACGATCCCCGAATGCCCGCTGAACTCTCCCTTGGATTAGGGACACGTGAAGCGGGGTGGACAAACAAACCCAGCTGCCCTGACTCCTCTCTGACCGGCAGCCACGGGCTCAGGCCCCCTCTGGCCCCGGAGGCCGGTCTGGTGGACAGAAAGAGCCGGGAGAGCTGGTGCCAGGCCTCCTGCTCACACACAAAAGAAAGGGGCTTTAAGTTTTTCTCTCTGAGCACAAAATGAAGCAGACAAAAAAAACACACAACATCAACAAAGCTAGCAGGAGGTCCCAGAAAGGTTTGAACAGGGAGACTGGATGCTGTGGGGTGGGTTTCTTTCTTCCTGCAGAGAAGTCTGGGCTCTACGGAAAACTCTACCCTGTCGGGAACCCAGGCTGCAGAGTTAGGCAGGGAACGCCAGCGCCCGCTGACACCCAGGTAAGCTGAAATTGCCTGCCACGGGGCAGGCCCGGGCGTCTTTGCACAGCTCCAGGGGCACCCAAGTTTTCCTGCAAGCCACAAGGACTGACAACCCCGCCGTTCTGGAAGGAGAGAGAGAAAGGGAGGAAAGACCCTCCAAGAGTTTGGGGAGGGGCCCTCTGCTCACTTACCTTCCCGACTTGGTAATGACCAT
Source organism: Corynorhinus townsendii (assembly GCA_026230045.1). Taxonomy (NCBI): domain Eukaryota; kingdom Metazoa; phylum Chordata; class Mammalia; order Chiroptera; family Vespertilionidae; genus Corynorhinus; species Corynorhinus townsendii. Next base: position 8,653,889 of record JAPDVU010000014.1, on the reverse strand, counting down.
CTCGGTGCCCCGCTTGTGGAACTGATCCCAAAGTTCTTTGGCCTCGAGGTGCACCTTGGGGTCATCCTCCACCTCCTCCTCGGGCTCCATGGTCTTCAGAGGCCTCAGATGCGCCTGGGGCCCCAGGGACGAGAAAGGGATGCCGGTCTCGGCCGCCCCCACCAATTGATCCATGATCGGCTTGGCCAGAGCGCCGGGCAGCGAGAGCGCCGCGGCGCCGTTGGGAGGCAGAGTCAGCGCGGGGAAGAAAGGCGGCTGGTGACCCAGCACCGCGCTCATGGCGAAGTCCGGCGCCCGGTGAGGTAGGAACGGATGGTAGGCCATGCTTGTCCCAGGAATGACCGGATCTCTCATGGAGAGGTTCCTCCACTCCGGGCGGGGCGCTGGGCTTCAGCGGGGACAAGTCCGCAGCTGCTGTTTTGTTTTGATTAACAGCAGCACATAATTAAAAAAAAAATAGGCAAAAAAGAAAAAAAATCACAACAAAAGCACCTCGAAGAGAGGGTGTTGAGTGTCTTAGTGTCCTTTGGGGAGGAGAATGCCGCTTTTAAAGGGGGCAAGGCGAGCGATCGGGAGACATGGTCGCGGGGTGACTGTCCTTGCGTCTTGCGTGTTTAAAAAGCCGCCCCTGCAAGTCGGTTTCGGAGGCGAGAGGAGCGAGCAGGCTGGCGACTCGCGACTGAGCCGCGCTGCTCAGCTCCAAAGGGACACTCAGCCCTGGGTCCCAGGAACCGCGCGCCCCAGCCCCAGTTCTTTGTTGCAAACGCGAACGGTTCTCCTAGGAGACTTTTTACCTTTTCTTCTCCTTCTTCGTCCCCCGCCCTCCTATCTCTTTTCCTCTCCCTTCCTCGCAGGAGGCGCCTGCAGTTGCGCTGGACCCGGCTTGAACCGCCGGCGAGACAGCGGGAAAAGTCTCTCTCTTTAAAAAAAAAAAAAAAAAAAAATCTCTGATTTAAGCCCTCTCCTAGCAGCGCTATCAAAACTTGAACTGCACACTGGCTTCCGTTCGCCTCCTCCTCCTTCCTCTGCTCCGAGTCTCCGGAGGGTGTCCGGGTTTCAATCCGAATCTGGCCGTGCTCTGCTCTCGCGCCTGCCGTCTTCCGTGTCCTAAAACGTGAGCGAATTCGCTTCCAAAATCTGCGTCCAGACGCACAGGGTAGGGAGTATGGAGGGAGGGGGCGAGGAAAAAGGAGGGAGAGCGAAAGAGCGAAAGAGAGGGACGGAGTGGGAAAGGGAGTGCGAGGAGAGGGAGGGAGCGAGCAAGCCGGCGAGAGCTCCTCGCCACCCTCCACCGCCTCTAGAATTCCCCGGGCGTCTGCTCGGCGGCTCTAGAAGGTCGGGCTCTGCTCTGGGCTGCGGGGAGCCGGGGGCCTCTTGATTGGCTCTTTGACGCTTTCGGACCAATTGTGTTGCTGCATAGGCGTGGTTTTCACAGGTCGAGTGCTGGGAGGGATAGAGCCGAGTTATAAAAAGAAGGTGTCGGAAACTGTAACGTCGCTGCGCCGCATCGGTACTACTGCCTGTCCTGTGAATATGTCAACATGATCAGAGGGAGGGCGGGCGCCACTGGGGAGCGCGCACACTGAGTCGCCTCTAGGTGGCTTATCGAGAGATCGCCGCAGCCCAGAGCTCGCTCGCCTGTTCTTGCTCAGCCCAACTCTGAAATGCCTCAGTCATCCAGCCAGGGATCGAGGGAGGAGGCTGGGCCGGGGAGGAAGGGGAGGGAGGAGGGAGCGAGCGAGCCGGGCCGGGAAGGCGGAGAGAACGCCGGGCGCCGGGCAGGGGCGCTCGCCTCTCGCGCGCTCGGCTCGCCTCTCCGCCGCCGCGGCTGTATTCTCTCCCGCTTACCCTCTTACTAACCGGCCCCAGGCGAACCAGGCGGACGGCAGAGCCTCCTGCGAGCTGCCGTTCGGCCGCTGGGCGCAACAAAAGCCGGCTGCAGCCAGATCCACCCCACGTGGAGCCAAGCTCCTCCCGGCCGCCGCCCGCCGCTCCAGGGCTCCCGAGCTCGGGTGTCTTTTTGCCGGTCTCCCCTGCATCTGGGATCGAAGACTCACGAGCACTCGGATGCAGCCAGATCTCGGCACACGCCTGCGGGGGCTCCCTCTTCACCGTACCCTACCCGAACCCGGGTGCGGCGACCCAAACACCCTGGGCACATCAGTACGCGAGCACGCGCCAGCACACTGGGACCGAGCCCCCCGCAGAAAAACACGTACACGCAAACACGTACACAGCCTGCGCCGCGGGCCTTGTCTGCGCTCACTCGAGGAGGCGACTGGGGTTTTGTGAACTGCATTCAGCAGCCCTTCTAGACTCGGTCTTCGGTCTGGATTCGGGCTCCTCGCGTTCCACCTGAACGCGTGTGTGAGTGTAGAGGAGAGACTGGAGATCTGGGCCCAGGGAGCGCGGCGCCGGACCAGTTTCAGGGCCTGTCGGAGGCCAGCTCGCAGTGGAGCTGGGGGTCAGGGGCGGGCGGGAGGGCGGGGGGCGCCAGCCCGTATCTTCTCCAGGCATCGCACTTATCTCTGGGTGCCTCCGTTCATTCTCCACCCGGGACTTATCTCGCCAGTAGTCAGGGGTGAATTTGTAAAACAAACCGTGAAACGCCCCCACCCCAGAGGCTAGAGAATGGTTCCAGTTCAGGGACGGTGGGGGCGTGCAGGGGAGGAAGGCAACCGACCTGACATCTCCAACTTGTCACCGAATTGACATCTGTGACCAACTGTGACCGCAGGCCCCTGCCTGGGCAGAGGATTGCCTAAACCACATTCCTCGCTTCTGGGGGTGCCGTGAGTCGTCCCCCCCCCCCCGCCCCCGCTTGGAGGGAAGTCTAGGGACACTGGAGCGAGGAAGGGAGCAGAGAAAGGGCTGATTTCAGGGCCTAGGGGGTCAGAAATGTGCGTGTTCCTGAGTGGACACCACCGTCCTCTTTCCCATTTTGCCTTGTGTACCCCCTCACCCCCATCCCCACACTCCCAAGTGGGAGCAAGTGGAGGGGGACACGCAGTTTCTTTGTGGGCCACCCGCGCCAGGTCGGGCGGCACTTTGGGGCAGGAGCTTTTCCAGCCTCGCATTTTTGATGCACATGGTTAAGAGCCCTTGGCGCCAGCCGGGAGAGTTCCCTCCAGTCACAGAGAGAAGGGAGCGGGTCTGCGGACTCAGTCTGGCTCGCCATCTCGCCCCCTTTCTTTTCCTTCCCATCTGTCTTTCTCTGGCGTCCTTTCCGGCTCTCTCTGCCCGGCGGTTCAGAAGACTGATCCAGAGAAAAGAAAAGGGGCAGTGGGCCAAGGGTGTTGACTGGCCACGACCCCTCCGGGTCCCTCGCGGCCAGGCCGCCCCCCGGCCGGCACTAGCCACTGAGGTCACTGCAGGCTCTGTGAGCCCACCCCGCCGCGGTGCTCGCCACAGGGCCGGGGGCAGCTTCCCAGCACATCCAGGAGCCGCCCCAACCCCCCGAGAACGGGTTCTGCCTGCACCCAAGCTCCGAGTAGAAAAAAAAGTAACCCTGCAACCACGCTGTGACTAGGGTGCAGAGGCAGCGGAGGGAGACATTGACTGGGTCCTCGGAGACAGTCTAAGCGGCTTCCCTTCTGCTTTGGACGTGGGAGGGAGCTCGCTGATTTCACTTGTAAATATCTCGACTTGCCTTTGGCCCCAATGCGGACCTAACGTCATTTCGGCCCCTCACTCGGCCCCTCCCCCAATGGCCTGTTTCTGCCCAGAGCTCTAACTTAACCCTGGGGTCACCCCCGTTGCCTCGCCTGAACCCCACTCCGACTCTAGCTCGCGAGGAGGGGGGGTGGCGAGGAAGAAAGTTTGTGGGGTTCTGAATCGAAAATGTCGACATCTTGCTAATGGTCTGCAAACTTCCGCCCATTATGACTGACCTCCCAGACTCGCCCCGGGAGGCTCGTATTCTGCAGGGAGGCCTCGGCGACTCGGGATCAAAAGCGGGAAGGTGCGAACTCCTCTTTGTCTCTCGGGGCCGCCGCGCCCCCCTCCCGGTGGGTGATAAACCCACTCTGGCGCCGGCCGTGCGCTGGTGATTAATTTGCAAACAAACAAAAGCGGCCTGGTGGCCGCCGCGCTCGAGCTACACAGGGGCCAGCGCGGCCGGAGGACCTGTGCCAGGCCTGGCCGCCAGAGGAACCCAGAGGCGGGCGCCCTCCAGCCCGGGTTTAGGCCCCAGGCACGGGCCCTACACGGTCCTTTCCCCACCTCACCCCCCTTTCCCCCTCTTTCCCTCTATCTTCTCTCTCTCCTCGCCTGCTTGCTCCACAAAAGACACACGGGCAGCGTGGCCTGAGCCAGCCCTCCGCAGAGTCTGCGAAGTGGTGCCTTTAGGGCAGGAGAAGGGAGGCAAAGTGTGGGTCCACGAGGACCCGGGGCGCGGCTGGTGTCCTCCAAATACTCCCCCACCTTTTGCAAGAAGGGATCTTCACTTACTCGTAGGCCTGATTCTCAGGGACAACAATAACCTCTCTCTACATAGCTGGCCATGCCCGCGGCGTGTGAGGCGGAGGAATAGTGTGGAGCGCAGCCGCTGAAATGGGGGAGAGGCAGAGAAGTCTCAGGACAAACGTCGTGTGAACACACGCGGGCCCTCAAACCCAAGGCTCTCAGCCCAGGCCTCGGAGGCGGCAGCGAGGCTCGTCTTGCCCCCACAAGGCCGGGGGACGCGTCTGCCGGGTCCACCTTCCCCTGCTGCCTCCAACTGTAGAGGGGACAGGCCGACCCTTTTGTGACCGAGGCGTGTTTATCTTGAAGTTTACCAAAAAGGGGGGAGGAAAGGGAAGGGGTGGTGGGTAGGCGGGGTCGTTTACTTTGGCAAGTTTGCTGTAAATATTCCCTTCAGCGTGTGTGAGGTCTGGCGCGGGACGATGACACGCATATTCCCTCTTAAACTTCCACCCCTGTGCGCCGCGCAGCGTTTCCCAGCCCGAGGTGAGCTGCAGCGGGAACTCCCTGGGCAGAAGGGCGCCTGCGTGGCTGCAGGGCTCGGAGGCCTAATGACGAAGGTGCCTAGGGGGCCGGTCACTACATAAACTTTTACTGAGAAGGGGCTTTCTGGTTGGCGGGGGTGGGGGGTGGGGGGGGAGACGCCCAGCGCCTGGGATCCTGGCTCGTGGGATAGAGATACGCGTGGAAGCTGACCAGGGCTCCCTGCCTTTCTCCTGGGTGCTCCGTTTCCCACCGGGGGGCGCGATTTTCTCTCACCAAGGATCCCAGGGAAGCAGCCCGCTAGGGAGCATCTAGTTCACAGTCAGCACCCCTTCCCCACACAAGCAATGCTGTGCTCCCCCAAACCCAGACTCTCCCGCACACGGTTCTCAATCCAGTGGAGGACTGCTGTGCAGACCTGGTGGCCGGGTCTTCCTCCTAGCTTGTCCTTCAGCTTCCACCCCCACCCCCACCCCAGCTGGCTCAAGAGCTTAGCTCCTTCCAACTCTGGAGGCTCAGGGGTCAGGGTCTTGGAACAAGGGTCAGCTTCCCTGTCTTTCCTCCACCCAGAGCCTCCTGGTTGGACCAGACAGGGTGCCCACCTTTTGTTCGTTCTCTCTCTCTCTCTCTCTCTCTCTCTCTCTCTCTCTCTCCCTCTCTCCCCTCTTCCCTCTCCCCCCTCCCCCCTCCTCTCTCCCCCTCCCCTGTCTCTGTTCACCTCCTTTAGGATTCTATGGCTGTACATCTGTGACCTTTCTTCCTCTTCTACTTTCTCTTCTCTCCCTCCCACTTATCTCGTTCTTGGTTTCTATTTCTCCTTCTTGTTTGCCTCTGTCCCCCTTTAACTTCCTCCCCCCCTCCCATTTCCCCTTCAATCTCTTTTCTAGTCTTTCTCGCTCTCCTCTCCCTTGCTCTTTCCTCTGGCGTCCTTGTCTCCTCTGAAGCTCCCCTCCTGCCCTCCTGTGTTTCTAAATGGCCCCTGTCGTCCCCGCCTCGCCCTCCCTCATCTTTTTCAGTTTCCATGACAGGCTGGAGATGCCTCTTCACTGGGGTTGGAGCAAACACTTTCCGCTGACGCCCTTGGCCAGCACGATAAGGTGTCCTAACAGATAGACAAGGGTCGGGCCCCTTTGTCTAGGTTGTAAGTGTCACCTTCTCCATTTGGTATCCCCAAAGTCACCCTTTTCCCCAGAGCTGGCTCTCACCTCAGTCCCAATGTTCTGATCTCTCTCTCTCTCTCTCTCTCTCTCTCTCTCTCTCTTCTTTCCAAGGCAAGAGTTCAGAGTGAGGGAGGGCATGGTGGGGCCTTGCTCCTACCCTCCTTCTTGCCCCAGCAGCACCGGCTTTCCTGTAAGACGTTTCCCTGCCCCCTGACAGCCCTCTAAATTATCGATCAGGGCAATTGAGTGCAAGAGCCTGAACCGCGTGGGAGAGAGACTTGTCCAAGTTGTCCAGCTCGGGGAGGCAGTATTTTTAGTACAGAGGCTCACTGAGGCGCCAGTTGGTTTCTGGTGTTTCTAAAGCATCCTTCCTTATACACTTAATCCACGCTGATCAAACCGCCTTTAAATATAAACAGGCTTCTGGCAGAGGCCAAATGAAAAGATTTCACCCTCTGCATTATTCTTATTAGCACCTACCTTTCATCAAAGCTGATCGCCCCGCAAAAGGGCAAATGTGTACACGGCTAGTGATTTAGATAAGTTGGGAGGGAAGCGGGCGGACAGGGTGGAGGAAGTGTGTGTGTGTCTGGCGGGAGTGCCTTCTACATCTGTGAGGAGTTTTTTCCTCTTTCTCTCCCGCTCAGGAAAAGGATCTAATTGTGGTTTCCTAATTTCCAACCAGTCTGCATCTTCAATGCTCTCTTTGTGTGCTTTACCCAGTTACTTAAAAAAAAAAAAAAAAGATAATGCCATGGACATTTCTTAGTCCGGCCGAACTGAATTCCCGAGGAAGAGGCCGGGAATTTTTCCTCTCATCTTATCTGACCCAGCATCAGCGAGACACAGGCCAGAGCTGACTTGGGCCCCAGGCACTTCTGACCGCCCAGTACCTTTCTTTATTCAACATCCTCTTTCCAGAGTTTCAGTGGAGACAGGTAAGGGTATACATGGTCCCTTTGCCATTTGTCCCAGGACTTCAGCTTGTGGAATCTAGGGGACAGAATACTTTAAAAGGATGTCTGTCCCATCCCCAACTGCAGACGGAGGGGGTCTTTCTTTGGTGGTTTCCAGCTTTTGCTTTTCCCATTATTCCTGGTGTTGGGAGGTGCCAGGAGCGTGGGGGCACCAGGGTCCTGCCCTGGGAGAGCAGCCGGGACAGAGGGCAGGGGGAGGCTCTGTAACGGAGAGGGCATGACCAATTCAATGGCCGCTACTGTCAGGGAGGTTGACAGGGCAAAGACACATCAGTTCGTCCAAATCTGCTGAACTAACTGTCTCCCTGTGGTCACAGACACGTTCTCTCAATTCGGGCACAATATCCATTACTATTTCCCGTACTGGGTTTCAATTAAAGACGGCGAGGGCAGAGCGGGGAGGCAGGAGATAAATGAGGAGCAGCGGGCACACAAGTGGTGTGTGTTTTTCCTCTTGCGTCTTTCCATTTCCTCTTGCTCCTCCTGGTCAGCCACCCAGTCTGCCTGCATTCCCAAAGGTGGTGTTTCCATGTCTCCCAGACGCAGCAGGGCGAGGAGATAACACTCTTGGGGAGCCTTTCATATCCAGAGGAGCCCCCAGAGATGTAGCTGGTGATGGTGGTAGAAAGTGTGTGTGTGAGAGAGGGGGTAGCTTTGGGGAGGGGCTTGTCCCCTTTCCCTGTGTGTAGGGTTTCCGGGATTGGAGGGGTGCTAGCATGGAAAGTTCCAGGTTATACAGTTATTTTGAAAACTGATAAAATTCCCTTCTCCCTTGCATGGAAGATAACCTTTTGTGGTTTGGGACACAGGGTGGTGGTGGTTAGGGGAGGAGGAGTGTGTGTGTGTGTGTGTGTGTGTGTGTGTGTGTGAGAGAGAGAGAGAGAGAGAGAGAGAGAGAGAGAGAGAGAGAGAGAGAGAGATTTCACCTGTCTCTCTGGCTGCCTGGCTAGGACTTGGGGGTTCTGAATTCTGGATCCTGACTCCAGACCTGGCCTGCCCTGAGCAGCTGCCCCAGGCCCAGGCCAACTCTCTGGCCTAACGCAGGGCTCACAATTCAGAGCCAAGAACCAGCTCTGTCTCCCCTCTGCCTTCTGTGATCACTGACCCTGCACCAGGGCCGCTGGGATACCTGGGGAGGGGCCGCTGCAGTCTGAATTACCTGCCCTCTCCTAGACTCCTGGCCGCCTCCGCGTGGGTGAAAGACCAGAGGCCTTAGCAATGTGACTTAAAGTAGAAGCCGCCTTGCTCCCAACCCAGCCGTCCCTGCCTGCAAATAACACACAGCAAACCCTTCCGAGTGGAGTCGTGTACAATATCCGGGGAGTGACCCCGGCCGGGGGCATGCTCTGTCCCCCGACCTGAGCTGCAGGTGGGGGGTGGGGAGGGGGGGGAAGTGGCCTGGGAGATCCCAGAAGTCTTGTAAAGCCGCCGGCTTGGGGCTGGAACCCAGGAGGGCTGGAAAGGGTTCTCTTTCCTTTACCATTTTTATTTATCTTGTAGAGGAAGAAGAGAGAGGGAGGCGGAGGCGCGCGCACACATAGAAAGCGAGAATGTTTGGAATGGAGAGCGCTTCTCCCGAGAGTGGCTTTTGCTGGCGCCCAAGGCTCCTTTCATTTCATCTCCAAGCCAAATACTAAGAACCCAGGGCGGAGGGCGGCAGCGGGGCGGCCTTTCCGATCTGGGAACCTGCCCTCGCCTTTCCTCGCAAAGCCCTTTCTCCTTTCCCTGGAGAAGGAAAACTTCGGGCCCCACGAAGGAGTGGGAGACAGCGACAGCTCAGGGCTCCCCACGAGGTCCTCTGGCGTGGGTTTGGGCCCCGGGGGCTTCGCCTTCCGCCGCCCCCTCCCACCCCCGTTCCAAACACGGAAGCTGGACGCGCCTCGGTGCGCCTACAGGCCTCGCCCCGCGCGGAGCCCGGGAAGACGCTCGCTACCTGGGGTTACCTCGCCGCCCGGGGGTGGCGGGCGGGGGCCTCTCTGGCCCCCAAGGCCGCGCTGGTCCGCGGAGGGGCAAAGGGGTCTCGGACAGGCAGGTCCGCACGCCCGGCCCGTGGTGGCGACTAGGTCTCTCCAGGCCCGGAACCCGCGAGCCGCGGGCACTGGCTCCGTGCGCGGGTTACCTGCCTTCCCTCGGCAGCTACCGGGGCGGGGCGGGGCGAGGCGGGCGCCCGGATGGCAACGAAGAAAGCGCGGCCGGCCGGGTCCCTTAAGAACGAAAACTAAGACCACAGGGAGTGAGTGAGGGGCCCCTCACCTACCCCTAACCCCCCAACCTCCGCCCCACATCCGATCGTCTTTCTCAGCACTGATTGCAGCCTCCCGCTCCACTCCCCGCCTCGCAAAGGGACGGGACGACCGTGGGGAGGAGATGCCTCCTGGGAGAAAAAGGAGGCTCCGAGGGCACGGCACTGAGCCGGGAGAGAACTTTCTCTCGTGCAAGGAGAGGGTGGGGTGGAGGGCGCGTTCATCCTCTGCCCCCGCTGGGGTGTGTTTTTACATGTTTTCTTAGCAGCAAGTTCTATAAACAGGTCAGCCCTTCGCTGCCAGCGGGGAACTCGGAGGCCGTGTCTGGCTTCGGAGGGCAGACGCCTCTCTTTCCCACTTGCCCTCCGACCAGCCGGATGCGCAAGGGGGCGCGGGGTGGGGAGGGGGCGCGCCCTCCCCCTGCTGGCTCGGAGGGTGCCTCTGCTTTTGAAATCGCTCCTCTTGTCTTCAGATGGTAAAATATGAGTTTCCCACATGTCTGAGTCTGGTCTTCTGGTACCTCAAGCGTGGTTTGGGGAGGGGGGGGCGGTGGAGAGCTGCTCTAATTACCTCTGAGCGGCGTGGGGGTGGGGCGGGGATTCTCTCTTTTCAGCCGGGCCCTGCTGGGGTGCTGGGGCGCATTATTAAACCCAGACGCTCGGTCCAGGAGTTGGGGCCATGCGGAAAAGATTTACAATTAAGCCAATTGGAGCCGAATCCAGCCATCCCAAGTTTGCAGGTGTAAATAATGCCTGGCGTGTTTTTTTCCCTCCTTTCCTAGCGACTTCATCCCCCCCACCCCCAAATGTTTGAGAGAAGGGGAGAGGAGAGGAAGGACGAAGCCAGCTGCAGAGTTAGAATTTTCCTATTAGACAAGTTAAAATATGTTGTTGCATTCACTTATATGTCGTAGGAATGCGTGCAGGGCCAGGACATCCCGGTCTATTGCGTTTCTCTGTCTAGAATCCGAGAATCGTTGGAGTCAATGACAGGCCTTGTGAGTGTGGGTGATGCATTCTTTGGGGGGGGGGCAGAGTACAGATTTCTCTGTAACAGGGACATTGGAGTTGAATGGTGATAAAGTTTATTAGTTGTAAAGGTTGGGTGAGGGGCAAAGGGGCTTTTCTTTAGATGGGGTGTCGAAGGTCTATGCGCGCTGTATCTGGCTTTCCCAGGGCAGGGCCCCCCATTCTTTCTAGAACGTCCATTTAGCTCTTCCCAGCGTTCCGAGAGCTTGCTGAGCTGCGTGTGGGTCCGGCTCTAAGGCTCTATCCCGTCGCGCCACTGAAACGTCACGGACTGGGCATGTGTGTTTGTAAGGTGTCCTGTGTGTGCCTACGCCCACCCCAAGTAGCCCGAAGTGGGAAGTGAAATCTCATTTAAACCTGCGCGGCAGCCACACCTCGCGGCAGACTCCCCTTGACCAGCGGGAGACGGAGTTAAATTTGCTTCGCAGCTACGCGGTTCCTCCTTTTCTCTGGAGCAATCAAGTCTGTTACACATTACCAGGGAAGCGGAGAATATGGCTCCCCCAAACTGTTCTTCGGTGTTTTTAGTCTTGCACTAACTCGCTCAATAATGTATGTAATATGTGTGTACACAGTCACTTTTCAAAAAAAAAAAAGTTAGCGATAACATTCCGGGTGTAGGAAGAGCAGCGGTCCTCTCCCTCTGCCGTTAGGATTCCGCGTGCCCCTGGAGTCGGGGATGGGCATCCCCGGGTCCCGGGGGTGGGGCATGAGGGGGTGTTCCAGTCTGGGTTGCATGCAGGGGCAGGGAGCCAGGCGCCCGGCTGCAGCCAGGATAAGGTCACGGGTATAGAATTAGGGCTACGACAGGACCTAACACGCCCGCGTGCAAGGGAGAGCCAGCGTCACCCCGCCCGGGGTGAACCCGGCGCCGCCTCGGGACAGTTTCCAGGCAGGGGTGGCGCAAACACTATTTTTTCTCCCTATTTCTTTCTTTTCTTTTTTTCCTTAAAAAAAATTCCTGTTCAGCGTCTGTGTTTGGGCATACATGAAAGGGGGTGGTGGATGGAACACTGGTGAACCTGAATCAGCCCTGAGCAGTGCGGGGGGACTCGTAGGAAGGCCTAGGAGACAGAAGCGCCTACTCCCCCCCCCCCCTCCGCGTTTGGGGAGTGGGAAGGGGAAGATGGGCAGAGGAAGGGACGTTTCCCCTTGGCAACCTCCGCACCTCGCTTCTGGAGAGCTGGCAGGGAACCTCTGCGGACCATGCCCTTGGCGTCTTGCCGCTGGATGGCGCTGGGGGGGGGGGGGGGACCAGCCTAGGGGACAGACGTCCTTCGTGTGCGCCCCGAAAGGCCTGAGAGCGGATCTTCCCGGACGCACAGGGTGGGACCTCAGTTTTGAGCTTCCTCGGTGGCATCAGGAGCCAGCCCCAAGCTGTTCAGGGACGCTGGGGTGGTAGTGGGTCACCCACAGTCCGCCAAATCTGCAAGTTGGACCGGAGAGGCTGGGCAACAACAGGGATGTGGGGAAAGAAGTTTTTAGGGCGAACTAGCGCCTCATTTCTTAGGCGTCACAGGCACTAGCTCCTCTTTAGGGGGAAAGGGGTGTGTGTGTGTGTGTGTGTGTGTGTGTGTGTGTGTGTGTGTGTGTGTGTTTGGGGGGGGGTTGGGTGGAAAGAGGACAGCCAGGCCCAGGTATGCTCTGTCACATCAGAGTGGCTGGCCTCACCAGGCTGAACTGTACCTGGAATTGGGAATCTCAGGGTTGGGGTGCGTGCGGACCTTGGGGACTGGACCCTGTACATTGTCCGACTCCTCAGCTGGGAGTGTCTCTGTGAATGTGTGCAAGACCTATGGGCAACAGTATTGAGAAGAATAAATTCATCCCACATTTATTGAACACTTACTATGTTGCCAGGCTCTTAGACATTGCAGTCTTGTCAAGTTACTTAAAAGGCGAGATGAAATGGGGGTGGGGAGGGGGATGAACCATAACTACAGAAGTTAATAGACAACACGGCTCGGCACGGTCTGCGTAGGAGTGTTTAATGTGATGTATCTAATTTGTAAGCTCCTGGAGGGACGGGACTCACATCTCCAACTCGGACGCAGTGCTCAGTAATTGTTAGGTGTGCAATAAGTAATCTTCCAACACCGAATGAGAGTGCATGAAGAAGGGAGAGTGGGGACTGGAGGGGGTTGGGTACTCCATGCATTTGAAAACCAATGACCACTTCCAAGGTGTATCTGCAAAACAAACACAACCTCAAACTTACTAGCTGCCACGCCAAACAGCTTCTATGTAAAAGGAGGCAGGGAAAAGGTGGTAATGGGAAGAGATGGCTGGAATGAGGGATAGACACGCCCACTAGGTCCTTCCACAAATATCGATTGAGGGGCTTCTCTGTGCAGGCCTAAGAGCTGGAGACACGTGGGTGAACAAGAGATGCGGGGCTTGAGGCTTACTGTCCTTCACTGCGGTTTTTAGAAAGATGGTATAATTCCCATTTTAAAGATGAAGAAAATAGAGGCCCAGGAAGGATGGGGTGGGAAAGGGCTGAAGGTCAAGGTCGCGGGGGGCAGGACGGCCAGGTCAGCCCAGCCCCAGCTCTTCTGTGTACTGGGGAGAGGTGGGGCTGGGTGGTTTTCACTCCTTGGAAGAGGCAGCATCTGAGAGCCCAGGAAATCCCCAAAGGCCCTACCGACCCGGCCTGCCAGGTGGTCGGCCAAACGGGCCAAACGCAAAGCACTTCTCCACACCTGAACTTGTGACTGTGCTGAAGGAGGTAGCTGCAGACTCTCCCATCCGTTTCTTCCGTTCAGGGCATACACCTAGCCCAGGAAGGAACATCTCTGCCACTCTTCACAGGAAGCTGGGGCACATGGCGAGGGGGTTTCGCCCAGAGTCCGTTGCCCCAAGTGTCTGCCCAGAAGCCTGCTGCCAGGGCTTTACGTTCCCCTGCAGACCCTTCTCCACATCGGTACCCACCCCAGCGCCCAGCGCAGTGTGTTCTTTGAAGGTTTGTTGATTGAATGAACTAATTCTTGTTTGGTTTTTGTTTTAAAAATAGAACAGAACCAAAAAAGGAACTACGGCTGGAATCATGGTGCGTGGGGTGAGAAGCCCGTTTCCCCAAAAACGCTGCGTGGGAGTGGGACCCGCTTGGGGCACGCGCACGCCCTCCCGCTTCACAAAGACGCTTTCCTTCCACCTAGATGTGTGTCCTGGGCTTCGTTTGGTTGATCGATGAAGGAGACAGCGACCCCAGGGTGAGGGCAGTCCAATCGCTGCGTCCCCAGGGACACTGGGAAATCGCCCTCTTTGCTCCGCACTGGGTTCCACCCAAAACGTTTCGAGATGGAGGGTTCCTGGCTCCTCGCTGTCCTTACTGCCGGGAGAGAAGGTGGGGCTGGGGGAAGAAGCCTCCAGTCCCACCGGGGAGCCTCTCGGTACCCCAGCCCGCCCAGCGCACTCCACGGCCGGCCGGCCCCCTGAGCGCTCACAAGCTCACTAGCGGATTTCCTTCTGCGACAGCTGGGCCTGGGCAGCAAACACCCGGTTCAGTGCGCGGCGGGTCCTCATTGAGAAATGGGTTTGCCAGGAGATGCTATTTATTGGGAGAACCTTTGTCAAGCACTCGCGAGGGTGGTAGCTTTCCCACGGAGTCAGCTCATCGAATAGAACAAACGGAGGATCTCCCCGATCTCCAGGTGCTGGAGGAGGAAACGGAGGCACGCAGACGTGTCCGAGGTCCCACGGCCAGGCCAGTCTCAGGCGGAGCTGGGAGTCCACCGAGGGCTTGGCCGAGTCGTCGCCCGGCTTGGAAGGAACCAGGAAGTCGGTGCCCCGAAGCGCGCACGTGCACAGTAGCGACCGGGTGCCTTTGTGGGCGAGAAATCCCATGAACCCCTTTCCCGACAACCTGGAGGCCGCGGTCCACCGCCCCTCCCCTCTGAAAGCCAGTGCCGTGGGTGGGGGTGGGGGTCTGGTCAAACGTTAAACTCTGGAAGTCCAGGGCTTTCCAGACTTGTTTTTCTTTTTGGTACGAAGGAAGGAGGTGAGTGTGTGTGTGTGTGTAGAATCAATATGGTCCAGACAGCCCTTCACAAAGGGGCTCCAGGCGGGCGCCTCGCCGCACGGCCCCCGCCACACCGCCCGCGGCGATTTAATTGGGCCCTGAAAGAAGGGGCGACGTAGCTTCCAGTTAATTAGTCAAGAAATGAATCGAGCCCCAGTGGCCCGGCAAAGACCAAATTGGTCCGCCGGGCGCTCCCCTGGGACCGGGTGGGGCGTGAGGGAGCACCGCCCGGGAGACTCCGGCGTCCTGCGCCCCAGCGGGCTCGAGCTCCCGCAGGCTCTAGCTTCCATAGTCTCTTTTCCTTCCCTGTCTTCCCTCCCCTCGCTTCTCCTCGCCACCTGCGGTCCTGGCCCTCTCCGACTCCCTGACACTCGCTGGGGCTTCTTCCCCGCCGGTCCTCCCCTCCTCTCCCGGCTGCGTCTCTCCCCGTTCTCCACAGGGAAGCTTCTCTCTGGACCCATCTGAGCTGGGTGGTTTGCGCAGGGCGCTGGGGAAGCCTGGACTTAGGGGTGGGGGTGGGTGGAGCCCTGCGGCCTGCAGTGTGTCCCTGGGTGCGGGGGCTCTTCACCCTGGGGTCACCTTGGCCCCAGGCTCCTGAGGGCGGTTAGAACCCTTTGAGATAATGCGAGGCTTCGAAAGTTTTGGCAACCCGAGACCTGTATTCCCACGCCATGGGGACTTAGAGTTAAGCAGCACATGAGCAATTGTTGGGCGCCTGCTGTGTGCCTGCCTTGCTCCTCCTCCGGCCTCCAGTGCCCACCCAGATGGGCAAAGATCCAGGTGTTTGCTTCCGAAGCAGCTCTGCTGGAGAGGAGCGGGGGTGGGGGGCGCAGCACAAATCTAAACCCAGTTCTTTCAAGGCCCTTTGGGGCCACATGCCAGCGCTCTTCCCTGAGATCGAGGGATGGAACTCAGGGCTCAGAGAACCGAGTGGTTTCCTGCACTCACACAGCCCAGGGCGGGAGGCGATGCCAGGTCTAAGCAGGCAGTAGGCGCCCATCCTTTGGCCCCCTCAGGGCAGCCTGTTTATGGGCAGGACGAGGGTCGCAGGGCTCGCCTTGCCTCCACCAGTTGGGCGCTAAGGCCCAGTGTCTCTGGGACTCTCCTCTTTCACTTGGTCTGCTCTCTGTCTTCCAGCTCGGTCTCTGCTTTGGCCTCCCTCCCACCCGTCTTCCCCCCTCTCCCAGAAAGCACGTGGAATATCGACTCAGAAGCTGAGGTGAGAATCCCCCCTCTTCCTGCCCGTCACCCCGTGTCTTGAGGCTTGGAGCTGGGTACGGTCCATCTGCCGCCAACCGCCAGCACCGCGGAAGCAAACCCATGGGTTCCAGGCCCTTCCTGCTCCGCCGACCCGGCCTCGCCCCCGGCCGCTTCCACGAGGCTCTGGTAGACGCTCCCGCAGAGGACGGGGCGAACGAGGCTTTCCAAACGGCAGCCCGAACCGTGCTGCTTCTTTCTTCCTTTGCCCGCTTGACCGACTTGGGCTTCGCTCAAAGGCCCGAGGTGCCTGCGCCGCGCTTGGCTTTGCTTCCCGCCTCTCGCAGGAGGCCCGGGACTGTGGTTTCCGCCGCCGCAGCCCGGCCTGGCGCGCGAGCAAGAGCTTGGCGAGCTTCCCGCACGCGCTGCGAGCCAACTGCTTGGAGCCTCAGTTTCCTCCCTCCTTTGGGATCCGGAAAGTGATGGAGCGGTCCAGGGAGGAGAAATGGCGAATGGATTGGTTAGTGGCGCGACCACTCCCTGGGTGTGAAGGAGGCCAAGATGGCACTCCTTCCCCCTCCCCCTCTCCGCGGACTCCTACCACCTCCAAGTGCAGACGGAGAGACGGCACTGAAGCTGTGTCGTGTCCCCCACTAGGAATGGAGCCCCACCCCACCATCCCAGTCTCCCCTCATTGCGTCCCACAGCCCGTGGAGCTGAGTGGCCGCGTGGGTGTGCCTGGCGGCGCGTAGGCCAGGACGAGCCGGGTCCCAGCTGGCCGGTGCTCGCTCGCTGAGCTGGATCCTCATGCGCCGCCTGCGCCACTGCGATCGATGGATAGCTGCTGGCCGTGGTGCGTTCGCAGACTCCCACGTGGTGCGTTCCAGCAAAGTGTGGGCACACGCATTGAGCTCTAAGAGATGAAGGGTTAGGACATGTTGGAGCTTCAGCCGAGCCCACGGACCCCTCTAACCCAATGGAGCCCAGCTCCTGGCGCATAGGAAGTGCTCATTTTTCATGAGCTGTTTGGGCAGCCTAAACTCTCCGTGCCCCAGGCTCGCTATGTGTCTGTCCATTCCGCCTAAATATATACGGTACCTTAAGGGTATGCTCAAGGAGAGTATATTTAGCCTCTTCTTGAGCATTATCCTCTCGACCTTGCCCAGTTCTGACTCAGCTCCGCTGAAGCTCCGTTACTTGCCCTTTTTGAAATGACAGTGAGATCCTTTCTTAAGCTTCTCACTCAAGGCTTCGTGCCCTCTGGCCCTTTCCTGAATCTCAGGGACTCCCACCGCAAACGATCCCTGCAAGAAAGCTCTCTTTCCTCTCCCTTGAACGGAGCTAGGACCCCAGCTCAGAGACCAGGTCTGGACTTTCTGCCCCAGGTGCGCTCCTGTCCTGATGTGAGGGGCAGGCGTTTCATAGATCTACGGAGGCTATGAAGGGACAACATTGGGCACCTCAGGGTCCCTGGCCAGAGCCCCAGCAGTGATGAGCTATGCAAACGAGGAGGCTGCTTGTGGTCAGGGCCTGAGGGATGTCAGGCTCATGGGTGGGGCCCTGGAGGCCTCTTGGCTCTCAGAGAAACTATGTGTGGCTCATGTCCCCCCTCCCAGGCCCACTGCAGCTGCCCAGCTCCTACTCAGCCGCAGGAGCCCACTGTGCCAGTCCACAGCCCTCTGGGGGCACTGAGAACCAGAGGAGACCTAGACCACTCCTTCCCCACCCGAGAGCCTGGGGGGAAAGGACAGAGATGAGAAAGAAAAGATGGAAAAGGACAAGGACAGGAAGTGGGGAGGGGGGAGATAGGGCACATACAGAGAAGGGAGGAAGGAGAAAAGGGGACAGACAGACATTGAGAGAGAGGGACAGGGGTACTCAGAGACTGGGAGAGGCATGGAGGAGAGAACAGATGAAGGGGAGTGACAGAGAGTGAGCAGGAGAGAAAGACGTAGAGACAACCCCCAGGTGGGGTTGGAGGTGAGAGGGAGAAAAAAAAATAAGCTGAGAGTGAGGATCAAGTGCGAAAACTAAATGAGGCAGAAAGAGAAATGAGAGAGAGAGAGAGAGAGGGAGGGAGAGAGGGACAAAGAGATGGCAAATAAAAAGGTGAGAAATAGGAAAGGGCCTGGAAAGTGAATGCGGGAAAGGAGACAGAGGAAGGCAGGGGGTGGAGAGCCCAGCACCCTGGCCGGCCACCCTGACGTGTTACTTAACGTGCAGCGGCGAGGATTACCTAGCACAGCATAAACGCCTCCATTAAATCATGCCTGAGCCACTCCCAGGGACCAATCCCCGAGTAGCCCCAGCCCTCGGGGAATATGGTTTTCAAAACCATACACAGCATCAGATACCAGCGATGTAGGAGATAAGTTCACTCATTAGGGATTTCCAGCTCCCCCCCCCCCCAACAAGGCCTTTGGGGTGAGCCTGGGGGAGTGTGTGGCTGAGAGCTTGGAAGTCAGTGCAGAAAAAGACACTGTGTTCTCTCGCTGCCTCTGGCTTGGCATCTAGAAACCTCTCTCCTTCCCCAGTGACAGCCACTGTGACCCACTGGGAAGGGCTGGCTGGTAGAGCCGAGGCAGTCAAGAAGAGGGCCCATTCCCCAGAGTCCTCCAGGTTCCCAGAGTGCACTTGGCTGGACGGCAAGGGGCTGAGCAATCGCCCAGCTGCTCCCTGTGGAGAGTGATGGGGTGAGGGTGGGGGTGGGGGTGGGGGTGGGGAGCACTCCCGGACAGCAGGTCTTTGTTCCATCAGGGAGGCTGGGAAGAGATGGGGAGGAGGGTTCGCTAGGAGCCTGGTTCAGATGTTTCCCCTCCCAGCTCATCACTCCAACTAGTTCAAATAAACCGCAGCTCATCTTCCCTCTTCCTCCTCCCTCACGCCCCTCCCAGTCTGCCCAGAAAGGTATTTTATTTTATTTTCAGAAAGGTATTTTAAAGGACATTTTTTAATAGTAGCAAATAAAAGGATTTCCTTCCTTTCTTCTTTCTTTCTTTCTTTCTCCCTCTCTCTTTCTTTCTTCCTTGTTATTACAAAGGCTGGTGTTTGCTTTGCTTTAACAAACAGCCGCTAGAACTCGCTTTAAAGAAGCACTAAAAAATGTGCTCCCAGGGCAGGCCCCGCATTAGCCGGGAGCAGCGCTTGCGTGCGGCCCTGTGTGTGCTGAGGCCCGAGAGGGCTTGCAGTAATAAATGGGACCTGCTTCAGGTGCAGAGAGCCGGGAGGGGTGGGGAGGAATGCAGGGACAGATTTACACCTGTCCCTACAGCTGCCCCGGACAACACTCACAGCCTCCAGAAACGGCCCTTGGTGCCGACCTGTCTGGAAGCCATCAGGGTTAGTTTTGAAGCAGGAATCTTCAAGTGGACCAGAGGGCAAGCGCTGCCTGCCCCCACCTTCCCCGTGGCTGTGCTCAAGTGCTGCCCAGGGAGCAGTCTGGCTGCCGGGGGTGGGGGGTGGGGGTGGGGGGGCGCCTCTGCCCACCCACCCTCCCTCCCTCTCCATTTCCTCTGTCAGGCAAATCTCATTGATTTTTAGCTCCCTTTGGTGCCGCCGCCTAATGAGGGCTGGGCAGGGTGCGGGGGCTGCAGCCAACTCACGGAGGCTCCCCTCCCCCTCCCCGCCCCCCAGGAGCTGGGTCTGGCCCCAGGAACCCTGCGGGAGCCCTGACTCTTCCCCTCCAGCCAGTTCCCGCTCTCTGCCACCGGCCCGGCCCCGCCCCGCCCCGCCGGGCAGACAGTTGAGCGACTGACACTGTCCAGACGCCTGTGGAATCTCGCTCCCAGTCCTCCCAGCGCGGGGCCGGCCGCAGACGCGGGGGCAGCGGGCACCAGGAGCCGGCCTGAAACGCGTTGCCACCTCTCAGAGGCCGATGAAAGCGCCACTCAGCTGGCCCTTCAGGACGGGGACCCTGGAGCCAGGACACTCGGAGGGCATGTTTGACACCCGTGCTGGGGACTTTGAGTCCCTGCTCTCTACCCCTGGCCCCACAGAGGTCTAGGAGGCTGAGAGGGGGCAGATGACAGGCCATCAGCTGCCAGAAAGGGCCCGGTGCTTTGCCTGAGAATTGGCAGGCGCCGGCCTCCATTCTCCTGCTGGGGAGACTGGGAGTAGCTGGGGAGACGGGTGGGGCACGTTCAGGTTTTCTACATCTCGGTCTCCCCTTCCCAGTGGTTTTCTTGACAACATATTTTAATAATCCACTCACTTCTTCAGAACACCCAGGAAACCTTTAGTGATGTAGTGTGAACTGAACTCTAGTCTTCCTTCCCAGAAATAGAAAAAAACACAACAGCAAAATGATAAGCCAGGACAACAGAAGCACATTACCAGGCTCTGGCCCGCGGTCTGCTCTCGCTCTCTGGCGCGAATGGTGAATTCCCGGTGGTGAGAAGGGGTTCAGGACGCTCAGCACCCGTGGAGACTGGACTTTATCAGAAAGACTGCAAAAGAGTTGGAACAGAAATTGTTTTCTTCCTCTGGTTTCTGCACCAAAGAAAGCCACGTACGCACCCCTTTGGGCATTTTGGGGAACGAACATGCTTTCCTAGAGCTTTGTCTTTTAAATTTTAATCCACATCGAAGGCTGTTTTCCCCATTGGTTTCTAGAGGGAGTGGGAGGGAGGGAGGAGGGGGAGAGAGAGAGAGAGAACCCTCCATGTGAGAGAGACACATCGATTGGTTGTCTCCTGCACTCGCCCCTCCCACCAGAGCGGGGGAACCTGTAATGAAGGTACCTTGACCAGGAATTGAACCCACAACCCTTTGGTCCACGGGCTGACACTCTAACCACTGAACCAAACCGGCCAGGGCTCCTCGAGCTCTTTAACAGCCCAGGAACATGCAGGCTCCTTTATTTAGATGCCAAATTTCCTGGGCTCTGCTCCTGTCTTGGTCTCAGCGTGGCTCAGCCTTTGCTTCATTCTCTTTACCACCAGGAAGGACTTTGCCAGCTTTCTGGGCCATGGACCCTGTGGGCAATCTGGTGAAATGGACGGATCCTGCCTCAGAATCAGCCATGGGCTTACAAACTCAAAGCAGCATTAAAAATACAAAACTAGCCCTAACCGGTTTGGCTCAGTGGATGGAGCGTTGGCCTGCAGACTGAAGGGTCCCAGGTTCGATTCAGTTAAGGGCATGTACCTTGGTTACAGGCACATCCCCAGTAGGAGGTGTGCAGGAGGCAGCTGATCGATGTTTCTCTCTCATCGATGTTTCTGACTCTCTGTCCCTCTCCCTTCTTCTCTGTAAAAAAAAATCAATAAAATATATTAAAAAATACATAAGAATACACTAACATATGTGTTCCCTGTGATGCAGTAAATCACACAAACCAGCAGTGGCTTGACTGCTGTCCTTTTGAAGCCGGGATGGGTGAAACAACACTGGGTCCGCTCGGTCACACCAGCCCCTCAGGATGAAAATGTCACAGTGTTTGTGATTCTATTCGTGACCAAGTGACAGTCACTGCGAAGCCTGCTGTGGGTGGTCACCTGCATTCCTGATGGAAGGGCTACTCATTTCACCATGAATTTAGTGAAAATGAAAGTGTGACCCCCCCGCCCCCCCCCCCCCGCCCCCCAGCCCAGTTCACAGGTCCCCGAACTCACCCAGGGCTCCCACACCCTGTCCTTGGAGGACTCCGGGTGAGATCCCCGAGAGTATGGAGGGTGGACTGGGCTCCGGGCTCTGTAGGGACAGGGAAGGCTCCCAGGAGACCCAGCACACTCTGAGCTGACACACCCTGTGGATGGGGCAAGCTGGGCAGAGGCAGGCCTTACAAATGCCATTTTCAGGAATATTTATTTTTCAGGGGCCCAGGAGCCAGCCCAGTCTGGCTTAATGTGGTTTCAGTTCAGAGAGGGTAAGTTTTCCCCAAAGGCACCATCAGCACCTCTGTCCCAACACACGCACACTCCGCCTCTGGGGTGACACTGTGCGCACGCTGGCCCCTCTAAATCCTTCGTTTTGAGGCCTAGATAAAGGATCCCTGCCTCCGCCCCTCCCCTAACACCATGATACCCCTGCTACTCTTTTGCCCCAAAGGATCTGTGGAACGTCCTCTGTCAGCCTTGGGTAATCCCATCCCAAAGATGAAGCCCGGGGCTGCTGCATTTAAACAAAGCACTGCAGTCCCACAGTCGGGCCCAGGGATGGGAGGTGGCAGATGGCCCAGGACAGCAGACAGAGCTACTGGGACAGGCACTGAGAGGCCCCTTTAAGGCATAGCCAGACCTAAGAAAGCTGGAAACTGTCAGAACACCTTTGGGCAAAGCAAGGGTAGCTTCCAGTTGAATGAGGAAACCTCAGTGGATTCTGAGGTTTTAGCAAAATGAGAACAAAAGTATATGTGGACCAGGTTATTCTGTGTAAGACCTGTGCTCTTGTCTTTGCTTCTGTTACCTTAAGGCACCAACACCAGGTCTAATATTCATTCATTCATTCAACAAATGTTTACCAAGCCTCTACTATGTGCCTCGGGCTAAGGATGTCGCAGTCAAACACATAAAAGTGATTGTCCCCACAGACCTTCTACTGGAGGAAAGAAGGATGAGAAACAAAATAAACAGGCGAAATAAATGGTAGATGTGATGAGTCTTACAGAAAGAAAGGACTTGTGGATGGGGGCTGGGGGATCAGTGGTCAAGATCACTACTGAGGAGGTGACCTTTTAGCCCAGACCTGGGGGCCGGGGGAACCAGCCACGGGGAGGACGGGAGGTGGGAGGGCAGGCAGGTGCAGGGGACCCAGGCCTCCTGGAACACCTGGCTGGCCTGCTCTCCACGGCTGGCCACTCCAGGCATTGCTGTCATCATTCCAGCAGTACTCAGAGCTAGTTATTATTTCCCCCTTATTTTATTGCTGGGGAAGGCGGGGCGGGGGGGGGAGGGGCTCCGAGAGGGTAAGTGACTTGCCCAAGGTCACTCAAGTAGCATAAAGTAAAATTAGAATTTGAGCCCAGGACTCAGTCTCTCTTTCCTCCACACCAGGCTGCCTCTGACACATCCCTGGGAAAACAGAAGAAAGGAGGAAATGGAAAGGTCATGGAGGATTGGCTGGAGAAGAGCCAAGAGTGACATTTACCCTCCTGAGTCATTAGTCAGTCTTACAGCTCGGGAAACTGAGGCCCTGAGAGGGGACTCCAAGGTCACACAGGGAAAATCATAACGGTTAGATGTCTCCGCTTATCGGTGGCTCTCCTCGTCCTGGCGCCATCCGGTAAGTCACTTAGCTCTTGCGGCCTCAGTGTGTGGATCTGCAAAATGGGGCTCATCATACCAGCCTCTTGCAGTTGATAAACAGGAAAGACAGGATCCTTTATGAGAAAGCATTTCTTCTAAGGCTTGGCACAGAGTGGGTGCCAAATAAATAGATTTCTTCATTCTTCCTTGGAAGCATTTCATCCAGAGGAGGGGTGAGGTGTCTGCTGATTTTGTGGTCTACAATAGTGGCCTCCAAACGTTAAAAAATATTTATTTATTTATTTATTTATTTATAGAGAGAAGAAGGGAGAGGGGAAGAGAAAGGGGAAGCATTGACATGAGAGATAAACATCTATCGGTTGATGCCCGTATGCACCCTGATCGGGGACTGAACCTGTAACCTGGGCATGTGCCCTGACCGGGAATCCAACCAGCGACCCTTCGGTGCACGGGCTGACGCTCAACCAACTGAGGCCCACTGGCCAGGGCCTACCTTTTCTTTTGTTTTAATACGTTTCCAACATAAAAAAAAAAAAAGTAGAGGGGGAAAAATAGAGACTGGCAGAATGCATGCCCACATACCCACCACCTGGCTTCAATAATTCAATTCCTGGCCAAGCTTGTTTCATTTATACCCACAGTAGATTGTTTAAATGCAAATGCAGACACCATATCATTTCACTTGTAAACACTTCAGTGTGTATCTCCAAGAGATAAGAGGGAATTTAAAACAACAAATACTGCCATTGCCCCGCCCCCCGCCCCAAGCAGCGATTGCATAATCTTACGAAATACCAGCTGGGACTCCGTGTTCTCTGATTGTCCCCGTGATTTTTATCATTTCATTGCAGTTGGTTGGTTCCAGTCAGGATGCAGGAAGGGGTCTGCATTGTGTTTAATGCACCTCCCACTTTTTTCTTTTGAAAAACATTTAAAATGGACATAGTGGAATCCTTGTGACCCTTGCCATTTGCATACCCGGGGTGTCATTTGTGATGTCTCTCTGTCCCCTGTGTTTCCAGTAAAGGGGCCTTAGACAGACGTGCTTGATGGGATTCTTGGGGGGGACTCACCTGACCGACGGCGGCGGGTCCCTGTCGCTGGAGAGGCACAGCACTGATTTTCTTTCTTCTTGGTTTGTTAGCCGCCGCCCATGACCACTTTCTGGGTGGATCCATTGTTTCATAAAGGGTTGCAAAATGGTGCTCTGTCATGTCTTTCATTTCTTCTTCATTTATTAGCTGAAATACTCCCAAATTTCTTTGGAGGACTCCACATCATTAAAAACTAAGATCTGAGCCCTGGACGGTGTGGCTCAGTTGGTTAGGCATCGTCCCCTGCATTGAAAGGTTGCCGGTTTGCCAAAACTGGTTTGGCTCAGTGGATAGAGCGTCGGCCTGCGGACTGAAGGGTCCCGGGTTCAATTCCGGTCAAGGGCATGTATCATGGTTGCAGGCACATCCCCAGTGGTGGGTGTGCAGGAGGCAGCTGTTCGATGTTTCTAACTCTCTATACCTCTCCCTCCCTCTCTGTAAAAAATCAATAAAATATATTAAAAAGAAAAAGAAAGGTTGCCGGTTTGATTCCTCGTCAGGGCACATGCCCCGGTCTCGGACTTCATCCCTGGAGGGGGCGTGCAGGAGGCAGCCATTCAATCTTTCTCTCACACATAGACATTTCTCTCTCCCTCTCCCTCTCAAAATCAATAAAAACATTAACCACAACAACAAAAAAAAAACACAAAAAAACCTCAGATTTGAGTAGGCACTGTCCTATATCTCTGTACTTTCACATTTCGGAACTATGTACCTCTTCTGCATTATAGATTATTGAATGGCACTAGAATGGACATTTCAAAGAATAAACTTGAAAAATAAAGGAGCAATGAAGTTCTTCCCTCACTCAGTGGCCCGTCCGCACACCATTCTGGGGTGTGATCAACTTCATCAAAAGGTAAGAATGAACTTCTTCAATCTAGAGATCAGTGGGGACGCCCCTCTGCCAGCCAAATGAAAAGGGAACCTATGAAATCTGAAAACATTTGTCCGTATTTATAAAGAGGCGGGGGGGGGGGCGGGGGGGGGGGAGGGATGTCTGTGCAGGGGTGACGGGAGAATGAAAGGAAGAGGCTGCCAAAGCCACCTCCATCTGGGGGGTCCTGGGCAAGGAGGTTTACAACCGGGAAACCGCTTTAGGGAAAGGTGAGCTCTTTTCTTTCCCCATTTTTAATTTTAAAGGACTCAGCCCCTCAGAGCAAACCGGAGGAGGTCAATCTCTCCGCAGAGACTTTAAAGAAAGCGCATCGCCCGCAGGTCTGCTTCTCCCAGGAGGGGATTTACTCTTCACCCCTGCGCCTCAGGAGTGTTAACAGCAGAATTAAGGCAGGCAATCTGGCTGGGGCGCTTGCTGCGGGGGAGGTGTGTCGGGCCTTTTTGCAAGGCATTAATCACTTGTTTATAGTGGGGAGAGGAGGGGAAAAGCCAGCAGGAAGACAGGGTGGGTTGCCTAACCCTAACCCCTACCCTCCACTGGCCCCTTCATTCCTGCTTGGGCCAGGTTCCAGAGCAAGGTGGGGTGGGAGCACCCCTCCAAAGGTGGGCGTGGATTTGCATTGGTGGAGAGGGGAGGGCTGTCCCCTGCGGTGCTGGTCTTCAGGCCCCAGCTGCCTTCAAGAATGTGAAGTATAATGGGCGTCCCTTTTCATATACATGTCTAATCACCCTATTTCCCAAGCTCAGACTCCGGACTCATGTTCTGTAAAAAAAAATATATTAAAAAAATTCTGTTGTTTTCACATAAATATTTACTGGAGACAGTAGTTTCCTAGGGGGAACTGACCTTGGAAACCAGACCTGAAGCTGAACCTACTTCGAACTGTAAACCATTTGGAATCGTGTAACATTTGGATGTATCGCCCATTAATAAAGAAGCAAAACAGCACTTTTTTATTTTTGTGATAAATAATTAAATCTGAAATCCACGGAAGAGGGCAGTCACCATTCTAATACTGATCCCTTCCCTCCCCATGCATATAGTCAGAAAATGCTGTTTCCTCTTGAGGAGGCTGTAGGTGTGCAAGGTGTCAACCTAAGAGTTCCAACATGATAGGGAGTTATTCTCTCTCATAGCTGTCTCCCCCTGTCAGTGACGCTAGATACCAACGTGAATCCTTATAGTCACATGATACATCTACACGCACACACAAACACACACACACACACACATTTTACAAATTCATCCCTTTCTTATTATATTTTTAGTATATTTTTTTATTGATTTCAGAGAGGAGGGTAGAGGCAGAGAGAGATAGAAGCATCAGTGATGAGAAAGAATCATTGACCTGCTGTCTCCTGCATGCCCCCTACTAGGGATCGAGCCCAAAACCTGGGCATGTACCCTGACCAGGAATTGAACCATGACCTCCTAATTCATGCTCAATGCTCAACCACTGAGCCACACTAGCTGGACTCCCTTTCTTCTTATTTATTTATTTATATTTCAAAAAGGATTTTTTTATTGTTGCCTCACCCTCTTTTATTTTTTGAAATGTATTATTCATGCCACCATGAATTATTATTTTTTTTACATTAAAGATTACTTTTTGTTGTGAGTTTACATACATGGAATATCTTTTAATCACTCCTATTCCAACATTTAAGGAATCGTCCTCATGAAAAAAAGAGAGACTCAATGAGACGAAATGGACACGCCACAGGGACGTAGAGGCACGTGGCAGCAGGTTACAAACAGCAGCGATGCAGACAGTGAGTCGGTGGGGCCAGGTGTCGCTGTCATCAACATTGAGTGCAGCACCCCAGCAGCCGGACCTCAAGACTTTTGCCTACTACACTGCAGGCAGGTCCTGCTCACTGGGCAGAAACTTGACAGAGCAAGTGGACTGGAAACGTTGGCGTCTTGAAAGCCTCGGCCTTGGGCCACCTGTTTAACGGCATTGGCCCCGGAAGGTTCCAGCTGGATCCTTGAGCCCTTCCCCCGCCAGTTTCTTGCACTGTGACATTGGATGGGCCTTAAAATGCACCTCGGACAGTGCCTCTGTGGGCAGTGCCCTCCACTCCTCTGCTGTCTCAGATCCATCTGCAACGGCTGTAGCAGGCTGTCAGCCCATGGCAGGCCCGGTCAGAAAGGCTGCCGAGAGAGAAGCGGCTTGAGTTTGCACCCAGGCCTCACAAACTTTCAGTCCTGCTGGATGGCCTTGTGTGACCCTGTGTGCAGCTTTCTGTCCCCGGGGGGCCCCGTGCAGCCTGGAGCCCTGGAGACTGCCGTGAGCTTCCATGGTGGCAGGACAAAGAGGGTCAGACTGTATTCCCAGCTCCCCAGTCTGACGGTTGCTCACACCGCACAGCCCCTGTCTTTCTGCGTCTTTGTGAAAAAGGGTGAGATTTTGCTGGCGAACAGGTTTTTCTGGCTGATTCCTGTAAGATGGATGTTCTCCTTGACTAAGGGAAGCCAGGGTCCTTCAGGAATGTTTGCAGGCTGAGGAGGTTCAGGGGTGTTTGGAGGAGCCCTGGGATTTGGGTGTAGACCTCTTTCTGAAGCTACTTCTGAGGGTCACTGCCCCAACTAGTCAAACAGGCCTAGAAAAACAGTGCATCCTCCGGACATACCACTTGGAAGGTCATGGCCAGGCCGGACAGGCAGGCTGTGGGTTTTGTGCAAATAGCTGGCTTCGGACTCCCCTATGCCGGACAGGCATGCTGTGGGTTTTGTGCAAATAGCTGGCTTCCGACTCCCCTATTCCGGACGCTGTGAGTGAAATTACCAGACAGTCTCTCCGGCCTCAGCATCCACCCGGCCCTGGGCTGGCGCTTTCTGCTCGCTGTGCTAGGGCCCCTGGATCCAGCCCTCTGCAAACGTTAAAGTGCAGAATGCTCAGAAGCTGTCATCCGGATGACGGCAGTGATGGCAATCAGGGAAGTACGTCTTGGGAGTGAAATTAATTGACATTTGTAAAACATGCAGACGTCTTCCTGCTCCCCCGGCTGGGAAAGCAGGAGAACCTTGGGAGCCTGGGAGCTGGAGCCGCAGACTGCGGTGCACATACGCTGCCCTTCACATGTGTGGCCAGATACATTCTGTTGTGAGGAGGGCCAGCTACAGCTGTGGACTCTCGGAGGAAATGAACTCTCAGGCCCAGAGGAATGCTTCACAGGGGCGGGGCCACACAGATGAGTTGAATTCACCAGGTTGGAGGGGAGGGAACGGCACACACAAAGATGGATGAGGGCAAATTGTTTGAGGGTACGAACCAGTGGGGTTAAACGCTTGATGTGTATATAAGTCTAATCCTAGCCCCCCCTCACCCCTAAAGAAGTAGGTTCTGTGGACTCCCCATTTGGCAGAGAGGTCGAATACCTTATCCAAGGTCATAAGGCGGCGAAGTGACAGGGTCAGGATTCCAAGCCAGCAGCCTGGCTGCAGACCTCGGGCCTTCGCCATTGGACAGGTCTGCCGGCGCCTCTGGGATGCTGGGCTGAGCCGTCAGCACGTGGTTCTTGAGTGAAGGCAAATCAAGTCACTGGAGGTTTTGCACAGGGACAAAGTGGAACTGGGGAGAGCTGGGTTCGGGCTGTGGCTAAATGAAAACAAAAGGAAGAGGTTTGGGGAGGGGGAAGGTGATGAGCCAACAGAGTTAGAGGTCAACTTAACAAGCAACCACAGCTCCATGGAGAAGTTCTCAAAGCGGGAGAGGAGAGATTGGCAGCCCAGGGGACGTTGTGAGATGCTGGGAGAGGGAGGAACGGGGATAGGGAGGGTGGGGGGAGGGGGGAGATAAGGAGGAGGACCTGAGTGAATACTTCTGAGCAGGGGTGGGGTGGGGGTAGGGGGTCACAGGGGAGCCCAATGACTTTTTATGCCCAGACCTTAGCGCAGGAGCTAATGGGACAACACATACACCGGGTTTATGGAGTTTGGGTAGGGAGGAGGCAGATAAAAAGGATGGAGGCAGCCGAAGGAGAGGCTAATGGAACCACAAGGGAGGCATTAAAAGGCAATAAATCTGGATGGTATTTACCCAGGAATTCTGCAGAGGATGTTAACCCCTAGAACCCTGCTCACCTGGGGCTGGGTAGAGCCTGGAGGGGTCCCACATGGGTGACTCAGACCCTGGAGACGTGTGTCTAGGCTGGGAGACGCTCAGGGAGCCTGTGGAGACAGAAGGGAGGCCCCAGTGGTGGGAGGCTGGACTGGCCGAGGGACTCCATCACCTCCATCACCGGGGACCACTCTCTGGAAGAGCGAGGCAGCTGTGGGGAAAGGAGAAAGAACCACAGGATGTAATTTACTCACCTACTCCCCGATGAGATCCTCCCAGCAGGCCGGGGAAGGTAATTCTCTGTAATTATATCTCAGGAGAGGTCCTGCGGGCTCTCAGGCAAGTTAACTCATTAGTGCTCACGGCACACCTGGGAGAAAGGTGGGGGTGGGGCGTGCTGGCCAACTTCATCAGCCCGGTGGGGAAACTGAGGCCCCTCTGATGGGAGGAGCAGAGTCAGAACTGTGTTCCCCACATAGCAAGTGCCACGAGGGAGGAGGGGAAGAGACTAGGCATTAGGGGCTGGGCTCAGCTGTCTTCTTCCTGTGCTCCCTGTGTGATCTGAGTAAGTCACTCAACCTCTCTGGGCCTTGGTTTCCTGATCTTCAAAGGAAGAGAGCTGGGTGCAAGGGACTGCATGGTGTCTGACTCAAGAGCCTGTTTGGAAGCTTCGCCTCCCACTGAGTTACGAAGAAATACCTGATTTAATGATGGTGGCCTTGGATTAGTCTGTAGGTTGAATTTGGCCGAGTTGTCCATATGAGATACTGTAATGCATACCTCATGCCCTTCAGAGGTGCATATGTCCAGTATTAGATGCTCCAGCCAACTGAAGCTGCAGTGAGGGACAACGAATCCTTATGCCATACAAGGGTTTGATCTCCAGTGTGAGGGGTGCAGGAGGCAGTAAATCAATGATTCTCTCTCATCATTCATGTTTCTCTCTCTCTCTCTCTCCCTCTCTGAAATCATTAAAAAAATATTAAAAAGAAAAATGAATGGCTGCAAAAATTCCTCCCATGTTCCTTTGCACTGTGTGTTTTTTCCCCACCTTCCACCAAGAGGTGAGTGGGGTCTGCTGCCCCTCCTGTGACTTGCTGTGATCCACAGGATCTGAGAGGGATGCCGCTGCGTGCCCTCCGCTGGGCCGATAGAGGTCTTACAGATCTCACCCTGCCGTGGTCCAGGTGCCAGGGACAGACACTCCAACCCACTGCTGACTGATGAAAGCGTGCGTGACGTCAGGGCCCAGCCATCAGCGAGGCTGCCAGGCTCCAGACCAACGCTGGAGGCTGTCTTGGGAAACCTCACACCACGGACTCCCCAGCAGCAGCCCAGTCACCAGAAAGAATCTCCCACGGCTCTTTGCGCTACTATATTTGAGGTGGTTGCTTTCAGAGCAATTGGTAACTGATACAGAGAATAACAGGTTTTCTGGTTTGTAGGAATCCCAGCTTTTCTTGCTTTTTGATCCAAATGCGGATCCTTTCTGTTTGTTTTCTTTTTAAAATATTTTTATTGATTTCAGAGAGGAAGAAAGAGCGAGAGAGAAAGAGAAACATCAATGCTGAGAGAGAATCATTGATTGGCTGCTTCCTGCACACCCCCCACTGTGGACCAAGCCCGCAACCCTGGGACTAGAATCGAACCTGGGACCCTCTGGTCCACAGGCCGACGCTCTATCCACTGAGCCAAACCGGCTAGGGCGATGCTTTCTGTTCTTGATCCAGGTGACAGGAGACACGTGTAGGCTATGTCTTTCACCTCTAAGAGTTTTAACCTGCCTCATGAAATGTAATAACAGCCACGAAAGTTCTTTGCGTGAAGAACCGTGAAGCAATCTTGGTTGATATGTGTTGATATGGTGATTATTGTGTTGTTTCTTAACTCCTTACTTACTGGGTTCAAGACAGGAGTTTGGAAGAGGGAAGTTAGAGAAGGGAACAGGAAGAGAGATAAGAACAAGAACTTGCTGAGCACCACTATGGCCTAGGTACAGTGTGGTTTGCTTCCCATCCACTTCCTTGTCCACTCAACACTCCTAGAAGGTGGACATCATTCCTATTGTACAGATGAGCAAACTGAGGCTCGGGAAAGTTAAATGGCCTCCTAGCTAGGCTGTGACAGGATTTGAACATTGACCGGACTTCGTCCATTCTTCACACAGGCCTGAGCTTGTGTGGAGAGCCGGAGCGAGGTGGTGTCTCAGCCCATGTGAGACCTTTTGACTTCTTCTCCTTGACCTTTGCCCCAAACTGGTTAGAAACCAGGATCTTTTCTTTCTAGTTCCATCTCTGACCTTAGATCAGGCAAGACCAATTCACACCAGACGTTCACTCTGGAGGAGCTCTTTATGGGGTAAGCGGGTTGAGGGTCTCAGCAAAGGATGCTAAAGCTCTCGGGCCCGCAATAGTGGCAGCCATCACCACCCTGAGGGCTGCAGAGGCCAGAGGTGCAGCAGGTGGAGGCAGTGAGTGTGGGAACCAGGGAGCTGCAGTCACGGCGAGCCAGTCCCAAGGAGGGGCAGGGGCAGATGCCCTGACGGACCTCTCACCCCACCCTCCCTCCTGTCTGCTGCCAGTGCCTCCTGTAAGCAGAGTCCATTTGGAAGCCAGAGGGAAAGGGGCTGGTGATGTATCAGCAGGGGTCTCCTCCTCCTTCCTGGCACCAGGCAGAGCATGGACGAGTTGGGTGGGGGTGGGGGTGGGTGGGATCAAGCAGCACAGACTTGACCCTGGCCCCTGTCCTCTTTGAGGCCCTCCTATTGGGAACACATCCAGTGACCTTGAGACTGTTTTCCCCCAAGAAAGGGGACTCTTGGGTGCATTTCAATAGGCGCCCCGGCATTTCCTGGAACCACGGTGTGCTCACCAAGCCCTGCGCGAAACACCCTCTCCACCTGTCAGCGCCCAGATAGGCTCAAGTGCGCAGCAGTCGCACTTGGAGAGGAATTTGGAGCGTGTGCGTCTCAGCCCCTCGGGCCTCCTTTTTATCAAGAGCCTTAGTTTAAAGGTCGTGTGTGTTCGCTTCATTGGTTGGTTTTATTACCTACCAGCTGGGTGACCTTGGGGATGCTATGTCACCTCTCTGGGTCTTGGTCTCCTCACCTGTAAAATGGAAAATTATAATGAGAATTGAATAAGAATGACCATAGGGAACACTTAGAATATGTCCTGGGGCCCCTGGATCAAGACACCTATTAAGCACACCCAGCGATTGAGCAGTCTTATTCTCCTCCTCCTCCTCCTCCTCCTCCTCCTCCTCCTCCTCCTCCTCCTTCTCCTCCTTCTCCTCGTCCACCTCTTCCACCTCTTCCTCCTCCTCCTTCTCTTTCCGCCATGGGGATGGACTCTGTATCAGAGAAAACAGCAGAAAGGCCCTCACAAGGGGATCTTTTTACCCAGAGAACTTTAGCCAGAGAACCACAGAACAGGAAACCGTGAAACTCTCAATTCATTGACAACTTCCCATGTGCTGCGCCCTGAGAGCATTCGGGTGCTGACTCTCACAGAGCCCTGGGAGGGAGGTGTTCCCATACCTTCTGTGCTGACCAAGAAACGGAGGCTCAGAGATTCCAGGTGTCCAAGGGCACTCACCCAGGAAATGGCAGGGCCAAGATGGGAACCCAGGTCTTGGCGAGTTGGGACCAACCCCTGACTGACTGCCCACCAAGCATGAGGTGAAGGAAGCAAAGCCGCTGGAAGCTGGGACGCTGCCGCCCTCTGCACTGAACAGGCCTGTGACGGGCGCCTGCACCCAGCCACGGTCCCTGTGCCTCATGTGGCTACAGAGGCGGCGAGCCTGGCTGGTCGCTCAGTGGTTAGAGCGTCAGCCTGTGGACTGAAGGGTTGCGGGTTCAATTCCGGTCAAGGACACGTACCTCGGCTGCAGGCTCTATCCCCCGCCCCGGTCGGGGTGCATCCGTGAGGCAACCCATTGGTGTGTCAGTCTCATATCGATGTTTCTCTCTGTTTCTCCTCTTCCCTTCCACTCTCTCTAAAAACCAATGGAGAAATATTGTTGAGTGAGGATTCAAAAACAGAAAAACAAAAAAAGAGGAGGTGAGAGGGAGCACAAAGATGCTGTCCTCTTAACCAGGCTTCTCTGCCACCTCTGCAGGACCGGGGAGTCCCGCTGGGGACACCCGAGTGAGGGACAGTGAGCGTCAGCGCAGACACGTCATGGCGACAGCGTCAGGAGTTTCTTTGTCCAGTGTCCACTCAGATCCCGCATCGGAGACCAGGACTCTCCCCAGTTCTTACAGTCTGTTGGGGGACCTCCGTATCTTGGTCTCTCTGTGAGGGGACTGGACGTGAGTGGAAGCCTGCTTAGTGACATGACACCATGGGGATTTGAGAGGCAGGCTCGGAGGTTGGTGATAGGAATCACTAGCCTCACGGCAGGACCGGGTGGGGGGATGAATGGGACAGCTCTTGGAAAGGGGCTGGAGCAGTGTCGGGCACCACCTTAGCAGGTGCCCAGGGCGGCGGTCATGGTTGGTCTTGTCTGTTCTTTGTTGTCTGTAAGTTCCTAGGACTGGAATACAAATTCTAGGGTTTGGGGTACCTGGTGGAACTTGTAATTTCAGGAGCCGGGGAAGAGGCCGAATGGAGATTTGAACACTTCCTGAAAGCCAGGCACCCTGGGAGGCACTGGACATACATCATCTCACGATCGTTGCAAACAGCTCTAAGGATCATGATGCCCATTTCACAGATGCAGAGACTGAGGCTCATCAATGAACTCGCTCAAGGTCACTCAGCTAGTAAGGGGTAGGTTTGGGTTTCCAATCATCTTGTTTGCATCTGGTACTTAATCCTTCCTCTAAAGCAGTGGTTCTCAACCTTCCTAATGCCACGACCCTTTAATACAGTTCCTCATGTTGTGGTGACCCCCAACCATAACATTATTTTCGTTGCTACTTCATAACTGTTATTTTGCTACTGTTAATGAATCGTAACGTAAATATCTGTGTTTTCCGATGGTCTTAGGCTCGACAGCAGCGGTTCTCAACCTGTGGGTCGCGGCATTAGAAAGGTTGAGAACTACTGCTCTAAAGCATCACTTATTTCTTCCTCGCCACTTCGGCATTTTTCTTGAATTGTTTAAATGGAGACATAACTCAGGTACCGTAAAATCCAGCTGTTTCCGTGTAGCGTTCTATGAGCTGATAAAATACCTACAGTTATGCCGCCACTGCCAGGATCGAGATCTATCGAGATCTAGAACATTCCCGTCATCCCCCCCCCCCCCCAAATTCCCTGTGCTCCTTTTGAGTCCCCTGGAGTCCCCCTGCCACCCCAGCCCCAGAAAATGACTGATGAGTTTTCAAAAGGTCACCTAATAAATGGAGTCGTCTGCCATGTAACAATTGCAGCTGGCTTCTTTCACAAATGCATGCGGGTGGCGGGACAGTCCAACGCAAACAAAGCCCGCCAACAGCCGTTGCCCGTCCCCCTCCCCCTTCCCGCTCCTGCCGGATGGTTTTTGCTCATTTCAGAAGGATGTTTCTTTGTAAGGAGCCCTGGACCTGCTGGTTTCGCTTCCTGCATCCCTTCCACGCCTCCAAACTCTTGGATCTAGTATCTGCTCCTCTCAAAGCCTCTGAAGCAGAGAACCAGCTGCCGGTGATAAGCCCGGAGCCTACAGCAACGAGCTGGCTGTTTCCTCAGCAGACCTGCTCTTCCCCTAAACTGCTGCGGGGCTGCACTCAGGCCTTCAGACCCTTCAAGCTTTTGCTCATGCACTCCCTTCTCACTGAGGCCTTTGCTGTCCACCCCATCCCCAAATCACAACCCCCCGCTCCTCACCGCTCTTCCCTCGCTCTCCTTTCTATCATGGCCCTTCTTGCCTTTTAACAAGCCACTCCATGCCCTTACTTCTTGTGTTGGTTTTATTTTTTTAATATGTACATATTATTGATTTCAGAGAGGAAGGGAGAGAGCAAGAGAAACATCAATGATGAGAGAGAATCATGGATCAGCTGCCTCCTGCGCGCCTCACACTGGGGATCGAGCCCGAAACCCAGGCATGTTCCCTGACCAGGAATCGAACCTCCTGCTTCACATAGGTTGGCGCTCAACCACCTAGCCATGCCTGCTGGGTACGTGTTTATTTTTAAAATTATATTTCTCTTCATATTGACATATATGCTCCCTGGACATCTTTGTTAATTTTGTTCACAGATGTATCCCCAGAACCTGGTCGCGTGCCTTTTACACAACCAGCTTTCGAAATGATCCTGGAATAAATGAGCCGCTCAGCTCCTCCCTCCCGATGGGGAGCTCACTCCGTCTCACCTGGAGGGTTTGCCAGGCGCCTCTTGCTGTGTCCGCCCAGGGAGGCTGGGTTACAGCATCTCAGCCAACATCTTCGCCTTTCTTGAGGGTCAGACGTGGCAATGGATGTAAAAGCCTCTAGTAACGGTGTGACGCCCATGCCCATGAGCGCGATCACTGTGATTTCTTCCCCCACGTCCCAGGGAGCGGCACCGCCGTTGCTTCCTGTCGGTGTTGCTCAGTGTGTCCTGCATGGCTTTCAGCTCCTTTCCCAGCCCTTCCCACCCAGCAGGCCATGTGGCCGCTTCATCATTTATAGTGGCGGCCGAATAATTGAATTGTTATTGGGTTGGAGGGCAGTATGCGGGAGGGGAGAGACTTTTGCTAAATTATTTCTCTTTGGATAATGTTTGTCTCCTGCCCAGCCGTGATTTATTTCTGCTGTTGGCAGCCTTGCTCTCTGGAAATTAGTTCATTGATTGGAACGGAAAGGACAGTTGATCGTGGCGGGTTCTGTGTGTTGTCAGGGTTTCTTTTGGACATGAGATCTAGAAGGAGCGTTGGTTAGAGTTGCTTGGGGTGTGGCGGGAGGGAGCAGGCCATCAGGTGTTGAGAGTCTCAGGGTGCCTGTCCTGCTCCCAGCCTCTCTCAGCTGTGTGTTCCAGCCTCTCGCATCCGGCGGGCCCACGGGCCTGACCATCTGTGATGCGTGCGGCCCACTCACTTCCGCGATGACCTTTGGCAGGTGTTCCTATCCACACTTAGGCTCAGATTGGTGAAGGTCATTGTCTTGGTTATCTGTGGATCCACAACAAACCTCCAAAACCAATCTGAAGCGGTCCGCTCACATGTCTGGCGCCAGGCCTGGCGCATCAAAGGCTGGGCTCAGCTGGGACTGCTGATCAGAACAACTCAAAGCTCTGCAAAGCCTCTTCCTGCCGCTGGGGATTGCTCCCATCCGGGTGACTGGGCTCCGAGGAGGACCACGAACAAGGGTTTCAGGAGAATCAGGTGGAAGCTGACCGATCTTCTCAGATCTGGGCGAAGAGTCCCGTTGCTGGAGTGGAAGCCAGGCCTGACATCCCACCTGGATGCCTGGGGAGACAGAGCTGGGCGCTGCTAGAGGACAGCCATCCCTCCGCCCAACCTGCCCAAGGATGTTTAGCGAAGGCCACCAGGGAGCCCCGTCAGGATCACTCGCTGGGTTAGAAAAGGTCCATCTGTTATCATATATGAACCCCAACTCAAGGGCTTGAAGTTATAATGTGTGTGTGTTTCACATCACAAGAGCTCAAAAGTAGGGAGAGTTAGTTAATTTGATGGTTCGAAAAGTCATAAAAAAATGTAAGTTCTTCCTGTTTTCCCCCTCTGCCATTTTCAGCAGATGGACTCTGTCCTCCGGTCACCTCTCCCCATTGTCACAACATGGTGTGCGGTGCCCGGCATCTCATCCACGTACAGCAGCATTATCAGATAAAGAGGGGTGATTTCTTCCTCTTTGGCTTTCTAATAACAAGGAAATCTTCCCTAGAATTTCCCCCCCATCTGCCCCATCTATCCGTCCCCCTGTCATTCATTGGCTGATTCCTAAAAATATCAGTGCCAAGGAGAATGATGCCAGGGATCGAGCCTGCAACGGAGGTGCCTGCCCTTGACCAGAATCTAAACTGAGATCCTTTAGTCGGAGAACCGAAGCTCTAACTGCTGGCTAGAGCTCAGTCTGCTGATTCAATGCTACTCTCTTCTGGAAGCACCTTCACACACAGTGTGTGCCTGGTGAGGCCCCCCCCAGGGGGGCTGATGAGAGAGAGGCAGGGCCGGAGGCCTCATGGATGGGGCTAAAGTTCTAGCAAGGAGGGCAGCAGGTCTTAGGCAGGGCCAGCCTCTGCTCCAGCTCATAGAGCCGGCCCCTGGGGCAGGAGGATGGAGAGATGAGGACATCTGCCTCCTCCTACTTCCCTACCAATTGCCCAGAGCAGAGCAGCAGGCCAGTGGGTGGGTGTCCCGCATCTCCTGCTCCTGCCTGGCTGAGAGGCCACACACAGACTCGGACAGAGGTCTCTGCAGCAGACAGTTAATTGTCTCCAGGCCAGGGCGACCTTCAGGATTAGGGCTTTCCGGACTGGACTGGGGCCCATGGCAAGCAGAGACCTTGCCCCCATCTCCCCGCCACTCTCATTTCCTTTCAGGAGCTCCAGTGGATCCAGGCTGGTTTCAAAGCCTGAGGCTGCAGCCAGCCCGAGCATGGGGTCACTTCCGAGGTCACTGGCCGGACAAGCAGGTCAATGTTAGCAGGAAACCTACGTGTAAGTGGTGCTGGCTAAGCCACAATTCTGAACAAGCAGACAAACAGCCTGGTCTTTTCACTTTGTTTTACACCCAGGGAGCCCGAGTCTTCTAGAAACGAACATTCGTTGAACATTCACACTCTCACACAGGTAACAAATGCATGCATATGCCGAGCATGGTGGGAGCACTTCCAAAAAACTGTCATTTACAATTCTCACAAGGCTGAGAAGGAGACTTTTTGTTTTTTACACATTCCCATTTTAATAAAAAAAAATTGTTTTTTATTTTTGGTTAATCCTCACCTGAGGGTATTTTTTTCCATTGATTTTTAGACAGAGTGGGAGGGAGGGGGAGAGACACAGAGAGAGAAACATCGATATGTGAGGGACACATGGATTGGTTGCCTCCCTCATGTGCCTGGACTGGGGCCGGGGCTTGAGCCTGCAACTGAGGTGGGTGCCCTTGACAGGCATTGAACGTGAGACCCTTCGGTCCGCGGGCTGATGCTCTAACCACTGAGACAAACCTGCCAGGGCTTCATAGATTCGTAAAACACGTTCCCATTCAATAGATCCCCATTTAATAGAGGACACGGAGCCCTGGAGTGGCTGCCGGGCCTGCTCAGGGCGCAGCTGCGAAGAGTCACTAGGACTTGAGCTCTTCTGTGGCCTCATGCCCAGCTCTCGCCTCCATTTAACATTGAACCTCTGAACCCAAAGGGCACCGTATAGCAGGCCCCTCTCTCACCTGGCTTCCTGGTCAGGAGAGGAGGAGGCAGTGGCCCTCCCTCTGTCCCACCCAGCCACCCACCCGAGGTGCCATTAAAGGTAATTGTTTTTACTGCCAGTTTAACATAGTCTTGTAAATCCTTTTACGATGTGGCCCAGGAACACCTAGCAGTGTGCAGAACTTGAGGACGAAACAGTCGGAACACAGAAGCTTGGGCCCCATAATCACCTAGAAGGGGGCGCCCTTGGCTCTCCGAGGTGCTCTTCCCTCACCCGGTGTTGCCTGGGAGACAGTTTTCTTCCAGGTGAGGCTAGGACTGCGCCTGGACCGCCCAGGTCCTTCACCCCACCCCCGTGGGCTGGACAGGTATCCCTGTTGACCCTAAATAGTAGGCTTCTCCAGAATCTGAGCCCCCTAAACCCTGGTGTGGGGTTCTGGAGCCTTCAGAAAGGTTTGGGGGGACATTAGTGAAAACAGCATGGCACTGGGGGAGCTGGGTCTCTCCCAGCCTCAGGCACCCCAATGCGGATGGGCTGGCCAAGGTGGACATGAGGGGTGTGCAGGATGCACCTTCCAGCACGTGGGCCTTCCCTTTCCCACCATTACCTGCCTGGAGAGCCCAGCCATTCCCTACTGTTGTTTTTTAAAAAATTGATTTCAGAGGGGAAGAGAGAGGGAGAGAGAGAGAAACATCAGTGATGAGAGAGAATCATTGATTGGCTGCCTCCTGCATGCCCCACACTGGGGATCAAGCCCTCAACCTGGGCATGTGCCCTGCTGGAGAATCGAACCCTGACCTCCTGGTTCATAGGTCAACGCTCAACCACTGAGATACACTGGCCGGGCCCTTACTGTTTCTTTAAGACAGTTTGTGCCAGGTTAGCCTCGGCAGACCTGGGCTCCCACATGCAAGACTTTCCCTGCGTCTCCTCTCTCCCCATCCCAGTGCCTGGCACCCCCCACTTGAGGCTCCAGTAAAATGGGGATTTTGTTTTAATGTCCCAGGTCGCGGCTGGTATTCAACGGGCTGTTACTCCTAATGTAGCCAGACAAGCGCCAGGCACCCCCCCAAACATCTGTAAACGCTGACACTGTGAACAGTCGTGATTAAGCCCAAGTATTTATGAGGAGCTTGTTGTACGCGAGCCTTGTGGTAGGTGCTGGGGCTGCAGAGACAGAGGAGCCGTCCTGGCCTGGCCAGGCTTTGGTCTGGGAGCGCTTTCTCTTCAGATGGGCCCCTCTCCAAGGCGTTCAGGGACCCGCAGCACCGGCAGCACCCGGGACCACTTAGAAATGCAAATTCAATGGCCCTCCCAGAGCCTCTGCCCCCGGAGCTGGGGGGAAAGGGGGAGGGCAAGGGGGCTTTCGCAGCCCCCGCTCCCCCACCCCCCAGGTGCTGAGGGGCTCGCTCAGGTGCAGGAACCGCTCTCACAGGTGCAGGTCTGGATGAGGCTTAGGTGTGCATTTGCGGGAGGCTCAGTAGAGGCGGGAGGGGAGTGAGGATCCGGGAAATTGGCGTCTGCTCTACAGAGCGTCGGGTCAGAGGTCAAATTTTTCAGCTGGTGGGACCCCTGGGCTGGGCCCAATTCAGGGGCTCTGATGGCGCTCTCCCGGTTGGAACCCTGGGAACCCTGGGTTCGGGCCAGCTCCGTCTCTCCAGGCTGCCTGCCTGCCTGGGGGCCCCCCCACCTTGCCCAGCCTCGAGTGCCCCGTCTCTGGGGGCCGCGAGCGGTGGGAGCGCCCAGGAAGCCGGATTCCCGCGTCAGGACCTGCTTCCCGCGTGGCTCAGGTCAGTGTCCACAGACAGTTCCCGCCCGGTGGGGAGACGATGCCCGCGCGTGGGGGCGGCTCGGCCCGCGCTGCTGGGGCTGCGGGACCCGGCCGGGCGCTGCGCCCGAGAACACTCCGCCTGGTGATACGGCGCAGGGCGGCCCGGGCGGGGGGCGAGGGTCTGGCCCGGCTCTTCTCTAAAGCGTCCGGGGATTATCCCACGAACAACACGCGTGTCTTTGACGCTAATGGACTGTACAGGGGACTGAGCTGGGGACTTGGACGGAGGAGCCTTCCCCACGCGCCCAGAGGTGTGCAGGGCACGGGGCCTGGGGTGCTGTAGGCGGCACCCAGACCAAACCGGGGTTCAGCAACCTCGGCACTTGGGTTCTGGCTGGGAAGGAATTCAGAGCCAAGACCCAGACTGTGAGAGATCATTTCTTTGGTAAATCATAGAGGTAGGAGAAGTCATTCCTAAAATAAATGGGCTTAGGAAACAAGGCACAGAGATAGAGGAAGGACTCCTGGCGCCTATGGTAACGGGCCTGGGGCGGCGGAGGGAGAGGGGAAAGGGTACGGCACCTGCGTGCTCCCCGAGGGAGAGAGCCATGGGTCCTGCATCCTAACGGGTTTTTGTTTGTTTGTTTTTTCTCCATCCTAAGGGTTTTAAGGGTGGAGATTTTGGGGGCCGTCCCAGGGGGATGATCTAAATAGAATATTCAGCAGCTTTCCCGGTGTGCCCTTTGCTTGGCGTGCACCAGGGCAGGGGGTCATTATTCCGGGCAGCTGGCCCTGACGTCAGCCTCAGCTGTGGCTGGTTTGGGTGCTTATCTGGGCCTGGAGCTGACATACAGCTGAGGCCTAGGTGTTATCTCTAGGGAGGGAAGGTCCGGGGGGCCCCTGGTCTGAACCACGTGACCAGCATGGCCAGCGTAGGCTAGGGGGGGGAACGTCCCCCTGGGGCAGGTCCCACCCTACAATTGATTGTCTGTTGCTAGGCACCTGGGCTTTCCACCCGGTGACCTTCTGTACCCGGCCCATCGTCCTTGCTCTGCTCACGTCTGTCTTACTGCCTACAACTGGGAGGCAGCACCAGCCTTCCCCCAAGTGGAAAAAGATGGCGACTACTGGACAGTAGGAAGGGGAGGAGGGTTTTTTTTGGGGGGGGAGCTGTATGGATCCTCCTCTGGAGAGTCCTATGGGTTTGCACGTGTTCTTGGAGTAAAACCCAAGTATTGCCCAGACCTCCAAGGGAGGACCCAGCAAGAGCATGACCTAGCCCTTGCCTACCTCTCAGGGGGGTTCTCACCAGCGACATCCAGTTGGGAGCGCCCTCCCTAAGACCCTAGGCCCTGCTTATGGACCCCTCTCCCCGCCTCTCCAGTTTCCGGCTGCAAAGCTCCTTAAAGGAGGGAAGGGAGGGGGGAGGGGGCGATGGCCTCCCCTATAGTGGGGATGGAAGCTGGGCTAATTTCTCCCTTCCAGACCCAAAATTGGAACAGCCCTGGGACCTGCGGCCAGTCCCTGGGGCCACTGCCCGTCCCCTCCCCTGCGCCCCAGGCCAGGCTTTGAAGAGAGCATTTTACGAACTTTTCCATTTTCCTAATGGAGGCGTGTTTGTTCTTCTCAGTCACCTCACTTTTTTTTTTATGAGCTTCAGAGCTGATCTGCACGTTCTTCCTCCGTGTAATTTCAATTTGGACTCTCCCCGGAGCGGCCTTTTCCCTCTTGTTGCCTGCCAAATCTTTTGAAGGCTGCACAAACATTCTTCCTCCCTCCCGTGCCCTCGAATCTCCGTCTACACCCGCGAGGGAGGCGGAGGCGGTTACCCCGAGAGTTCTGGGGGGTTGGAGCCTTTCAACAGCTGCCTTCAGATGGATTGGGAGGAGGAGTTGGGGGAGGGGAGGCAAAACATTCAAATAACTGTGCCCGCCCCCCCAGCTCCTGCTAAGGTTTAAGAGTGTGTGTGTGTCTGTGTAACATTCCCTAATTCATA
The DNA here is from genome assembly GCA_026230045.1 of Corynorhinus townsendii. Classification (NCBI taxonomy): domain Eukaryota; kingdom Metazoa; phylum Chordata; class Mammalia; order Chiroptera; family Vespertilionidae; genus Corynorhinus; species Corynorhinus townsendii. Next base: position 8,611,997 of record JAPDVU010000014.1, on the reverse strand, counting down.
TTCAGTCTTGGAAACAGAGATAGTTGCACATGGATTAGGGCCCCCATGAAGTAAGCTCTCTAAGCATCCTGCACATAACATCCATCACCTTGTTCATTTCTCAGCTGGTTTCCTGGCAATGAGGTGTTATCCCCATTTCACAGATGAGGGAAACTAAGGTTGAACCACAAGGTCAGTTTCTCAACCACTTTGTGGGGATTCAAATCCAATTTTGCATGAACACTGCTCATAACAAAAATTACCATTACTTATGGCTTAATATAACATTAAGTATTTATAACAGCTGCCCTTAATTAAGCACCTACTATGTGCCAGGTACCGATGCAAGCCTTCTACTCACTGTATTTCTCCCATCTTTATGAATTACCTACTTTCCACATGACAGATGGGAAAATTGAGGCACAGAGAAGTTGTCACAGCGAGGAAGAGCGGGAGGATTCGAACCCAGCTCAGGCACTCCTAACCAGCAGCATTTATGCCTCTGGGAGAGTCTGAGCTCTCTCCTCTGAGTCTCAGGAAAGAAATCCTAGGCTTACTGGACCCTGGGCTGCAATTTCCTCCCGAGGTCGCTCTGGGGACAAACAGGAAGATGGGAGGGGGTAAGAGGGGTTACATAAGGCGGTGACTTCAAAGGTGGCCACCACCGGGGTGCATAGCCTTGGCTCTGGGCGGCTAGCCAGGGGCACCAATCTGCAAGCCCAGGGCTATCCACCTCAGTCTCTGACCATACCTCCTCCTAGTTCAAGGGCGGAGTAGGCGGTGGAGGAGCCTGGGGGAGTAGGACTGAGGTGGGAGGTCTTGAAATTGAAGGTGGGGGACACAGATTAGGTGTTGTTAATGAGTTAAAATAACAGCAGCAGCCAGCATTTACTGTACTCTATGCAGGATAAGTCGTTCTCTTCTTACGTAGGGATTTACAATTTAAAAGGCACAGAGAGGTTAAGCTATTGGGTCCGGAGTCACAGAGCGGGTAAAGTGGGGAGTCCAGAACTCCAGTAGGGAGAGGCTCTCGGTGCGGGCTCAGTTCCTGTAAATGTGGCGCATTTGGGGGAAGTGGGGTCTGACTGTCTCTGATACCAGCAGTAAAGTAGAATGAGAGGATCTCCGGACAGTCGATCCAGCCGCCCTCCAGAGGGGAAAATGAGGCCTGGAGAGACCTCCAGAACCTCCTCACGTCCAGAGGAAAACAGCAGTGGAACAGGGCGTACTGTGCCTCGCCACCTCCCTCCCTCCCAGGCCAGGGCCCTGGCCACAGCTGCGAGGAAGAGGCCAGGGAGGGCGTGGCCTGAGAGAGCCTGACACAGACCTCGGCTTTCCTTTTCTCCCGAACTTACTGTGTGACTTGGTGCAAGTCGACCACCCTCTCTGGGCCTGTTTCTCCAACGGCAAAGTCCTGGTGGGACAGGGGTTAGAGTATCTGGTTGCTAAGTCATTGGTGATCACATGTTCTCAGAAGTTCATGAGTTCCCAACCAAAAAGCAGATTCAGAGCCAAGTAGAACCAGTCCCCAAACCCGGTCCTGTGTGTGTGTGTGTGTGTGCGCGCGCGTGGGGGGGGGGGGTGAGGGGCAGGGGAAGGGGGCTGCGGTAGAAACCTCACTGGGTCACTGAGGAAGCACCTTTTCTTTGGAGGCATCCCCAGGCTTCTTGATCCCAGTCCAGGATGGCTTCTGTGGGCTCCGACATGAGAAGTGGGGTATGCCCCCATCATTGGGATTCCTCTGAGGCCTCCTTTTTCTGGGGCGCATCCGTGGCTGTGGGCGGGGGGCTGGAGGGTGAAGGGCTTGGCTGGAGTCATAGGCTTGTCCTGGGGTCTCTATGAGCCGAAGCTTTGCATGCTAATGCCTGCATCATCCGACCAGGGCAACGTCCCTGCGTGTGTGCTCATTTTAGGCCCACATGGAGCTGGTACACCCCACGCTCCCCACCCTGTTGCAGTTTACAGTAGGCAGTCTGAGATCAGAGAGGTGAAGACACTTGCGCAAGTTGCTCAGCCAGTAAGGGGCCCAGACACAGAGAGGAAGATGGGTCGAGAGTCAGAGGCAGAGACGGGGCGGAAGGGGAGCGTGCAGAGGCCATGTGACAGAGAGGAGAAAGCTCCTATCGCCCATCTCCCTGCCTGAACTCTGGCACTGAGGTGGACCTCCCCCTTCCCCCCCCCCCCCCCCCCCCCCCGCTTGAGAGGATCCAGGACGCCCAAAGCCAGAGTCCCAGGAAATGGATTGTCCCTGCATCGATGGCATCACTTTGCTGTGGTCAGTGCCCCCACAGAGATGTGACCACGAATGCCTCGGGCTGATGTATGGAGATAGTGCCCTTCCTGGTGGCTCAGAGGGTAGGTAACCTTTTCACTACGGAACTCCCAAGACTCCCTTATCTGCTCCAGGGAGTGGGAGGGGATGCATCAGCTGTCCTGGGGGCCAGGCACCCGGCTGGGGGCTGCAGGTGTGGGGCAGGCAGCACTGGATAAACCTTTGTTCCTCTGGGTAGAGGCAGATGAAGCCTTGGTCATTATCGACCAGACCCAGAGAGGGGCTCTGACTTGGTCAAGGCCATTTGGATCAGGGATGGGAACCAGCCACCAACTTTCTGGAACTTGCCCTTCCCCCGGGGTGGGCTGTCCAGCCATGGCGGGGTGTCTGGCCCCAGGGGTCACGGGGGAGTGGTCCAGCTCTGATGCCCATCCTCTGCCTCCCTGTGTCTGGGTACCCTTGGCTGTGCAATTTTTCCTGCCCAGCTTGGCCAGCCAGGGAAAGAGGAAGAGAAGCAGGGCCTGGAGGGGTGGGGGGAGTGGAGAGGAGGGAGCAGCAAACAAAGGGGCGGGAGCTGGAGCCGACAGGGCCGCTGAGTGACGATCCACAGGCCAGCTCCACAGGCCTGGGTGGTGGCGCTGCTGGGGGAGGTGCGGGAGTTGGGGGTGCAGGGAGATGGGAGACCCAGACGGGGGTTCAGAGAGAGACTCAGAGATAGACGGAGAGAAGGGAGATGGACACACAGAGAGACCCGGGGAACTAAAAGATAGAAGGAGAAAATAAAGATCAGAATGAATACAGAGACAGAGAGACATTGTGTGTGTGTGTGTGTGTGTGTGTGAGAGGGAGAGAGAGAGAGAGAGAAACCAACAGTACACAAAAAAACCGAATCAGTGTAAATTCATTTCGTGGCAGGGCCCTGAGTCCCTGTGTGTGCTGTGGGTCCTTGACTGGCCCTCCCAATGGGTCCTGGATCGGGTACATGCCCCTCAGGCCTCAGCATAAGGGACTCTGGTCACAGTTGGTAATGGGGTTAGTCTCCTTTCTAGAGAAAGTGGCTTTTAGAAGTGCTGTTTCATGACCTCCAACCGCAGCACACCCTATCTTCAATTTTAAAATTTCATCCATGTGCCTGCAGCGAGCAGGGACTCAGAGGGACACTCAGGAGGTGCTCTGCAGGGACACTCATACATGCACACGCATGTGCACAAGGTCACACACCCTCCTCAGGAAGCAACCATCCTTGCCACATGTGCTCGCACCCCTCCCTGCGAGAGCAGCAGACACACACACATGCTTCATGCACTGTAGCACGCACGTGTCAAAACACACGCATTCAACATTCCTTTAGCATCTATCATGCCCACAGTGCTGGGCTGAGCATTGGAGGTAGAAAGATAAACAAGAAAGTGAGGGGGCCTCTCTCAGTTTCCCCCCAAAGGTGGGGCCGCCAGACACACTGCGGGCAGGGTGAGCAGGAGGAGGGTTGTCAGGCACTGGGCATGGTGCTGCCCCTCTGTCTTGGGAAGGTCCGAAGTCAGGGTCCATGGTGTGGTAGAGGGGTCCAGCCCCACTCCCTCCACAGGGGTCAGGTAAGCTTGGAGCAAGCTTAGGGCCTCTGAGTATATGGATTCTGCCCTTTCCCCACCCTCACAGTTCCCCCTATTGATATGGGAAGCAGATGACTGGGTCTTGTCCCCCCACAAGTCTCAGAACTGCCTCGATAGCTGTTTCTTTGGAGAGTCAGGTAAGAAGCCTGTCTGGGTCCTACTCCAAATCGGGGACCCATCCTCTACCCCAAAGGGGGTCCTGTGGGGAGTGGGGGTTTGATTTTCTTTTGTATTTGCTCCGGGATCCTGGGGTGGGAAGGTAGTGACAGTCCCTAGTTGCTGCTGCTCGCTGCCCGCTGGTCCTTCCTCATTGCATCTCAAGCACCACAGTGACTAATGGCAGCTAATGCTTACTGAGGGCACGCCACACACAGGGTGCTGTGCTAAGCACTTTGCAGATCCTACCCTGTGGGAGGCTCACAGCAGCCCTGGAACACAGGAGGAATGATTGCAACGCCCACTGCACAGAGGAAGACACAGAAGCCCGGGGAGGGGAAGGCATTTGCCCCAAATCAAATGGCAAGAGTTCACAGCCAGGCAAGCGGACACCAGAAGTCAAGGCTTCACTAACATCCTGGGAGCAAATAGTTTTGCACTCTCATCTCCACAGCCTTAAAAAATGGACAGGTTGTGCATGTGCGTGTGGTTTGCGTGTGTGTGGTGTGCACATGTGCGTGTGCGTGCATGGCTGTTGTGAGTGGTGTAGATTCCAGGGGTCAGCCAGGAGCTTCCCTGGGGTTCCAGCAGCAGAGGCCAAGGCCAGGGAGAATTTTCTGGGAGAGCAGTTTCCTCTGACTGCCTCAGGGCCTGCCCAGTCCCACCAGCTCATAGGCGGGGCCTGGCCCTGCTGCGGGATTGCAGAGCAGAGGATCTGCGCCCAGCCTGCCTGCCTGTAACAAGATAGTTTATATTATACCGCTGAGCAGAAATAAAACTACTGAGTCAAACATTGCAAACAGATGCCTCAGGCCAGGGCCCATGGTCCCAGCCAGATGCTCTTTCGAGCACCCTGGGAGGGGAGAAGCCTGGAGGCCGGTCCCTCCAGACCCTGCAGGTTGGGGTGGGGATTGCTGCTGGAACTGGAGGTTTGGGGGGCCACTGAGGGGCTTTTGGGAACAGGGGGGAGGAAATAACAGAAGGAAAGAGGGCCTTCTCTTTTTCCTTTTATTGACTTCCCCATGTACATTCCAACCTTGTGACCTGCAAATTTCTTGATTAAAAAAAAAAAGTATCGATTTTTAGAGAGGGAGGAAGAGAGAGAGAGAGAAACATCCATGTGAGGGAGGACACATGGATCATCTGCCTCCCATACGCACCTGGGGGTTGAACTCACAACCGGGGCATGCACCCTGTCTGGGGAATGGAATCAGCAGCCCTTTGGTGCCTAGGAGGACGTTCAGCCATGGAGCACACTGCCCAGGGCCCGCCAATCTACAGCCAGCGTGACTGTCTTTAAGGCCCATAACGTCATGCTCTTATGCCCCCCACCTTCAGGGGCTCCCCAGGCCCCCGGTAGAGCTTCTCAAAGAGTGGTCTGAGGAGGGTGTGGTCCACATCTCCTGGGATGGTTGTTGAACATGCAGATCCCAGGGCCGCGCCCCTGAGCCACTGAACCCACCACCTCTGGGGCCTAGAGTCTGCATTGTGGCCCTGACTTCCTCTCTGGGAGGCGGCAAGGTGGGATTCTTTTTTGAAATGAGCACATTGTTGTAGAGTCTTTGGGGGATGTCAAACTGAAAGGGGTGGGCAGCACCCTTCTGTTCTTGGACAGATGTCTGGAGCACCTACTGTGTGCTCGGCGCCGTGCTGGGGGCTGGCTGCCAGGCTGCAGCCTGGACAAGGCAAATAGGGTCTGGGCAGTCTGGTATGTCCAGTGACTTTCGGAGGAGGGAGCGTTGATGGCGGGACGGCTCCGGAAGACCTCAGGGGGTGGCACCTCAGGACCAGCCTTGATGGAACAGATCCTCCATGGGATTCAGGGTCGGTGCTGGTGCTCTGGGTGGAAGACGGCGTTAGCGACTTGGCACAGACTTTGGAGGTGGGCGGGAAAGATGGGGAACTGGGGAATCCCCTCTCTGGCTTGTCTTTCCTGGACACGCGGAGTTGGGAGCCTCATATCCTTCTTCCTGAAGCTGAATGAACGCATGAAAGAAAGGTGGTAGGAGAGGAAGGGGGAGATAAGAGACACAAGAGAGAGGAAAGAACGAATTAGGAGATAGGAGGAGGAGGAGCAGACAGCGGGAACATGGTGTAGTTGGTAAACTCCAGCTCTGGAGTTGGGTAAAAACAATGTGTGTGTGTGTGTGTGTGAGCGTGTAAGTGTGTGAGCATGTGAGTGTGTGAGGATAGTGACAGGCAGAGACTTTCAAAGCAGTCCCAATAACTCTGATTAACACTCCCTGCCACCCTCCTCTCTCCCTCAGACCCACTTCCTCCTAGCCCAGGCCCAGCGCAGACACGCCTGGCTGTAACCCTAAGAGGCAGGGGAAGCTCCAGCAATTATTTTTACACGAAAGGAAAAAAAAGACCCTGTCTCCAAGATGCGGGCGTGCTCAGGGCCCGGCCCAGCGCTTCAAGACTTGGCAGCCCTCCCCACCCCATCTCCACGGCCCCCACTCCCAGCCCCCGCAGGGTCTGGCCTCTATCTTCCCCGCGCCTGGCACCCCCCAGAGACCACCCCCTCCCCAGCCTTGGGCCTGTCCCCTCTGAAACTGATCCCCAGCCTTTGGATCTAATTTGTTTCTCTGTCTGCCGGGTTTGGGGGGGTCTTGCCTGGAGACGCGGTGGTCACAGGTGACATCAATCACGTCTGCATCTTCGGAGGGCTGGGGATAGGATATCAGAGAGGTGACCAAGCATTTGCCACATGATTCAAATCATCTCAGCATTGATTAATTGGGTTCATCCTGAGTTTCTGAATCATAACAACTGTTTTTCTCCTTCACCGACCGTCAACAGGCCCTTAAAGGGGAAGGATCCTTTTACCCAGCGCATGGGGCGCATTAAGCCGGTCAGCTCCTATTAAACGTTAGATGCTGGATGTGTTTTAGACAAACTCGATTTGCTCAGGATACTTTTCAAAGCTTTGGGGGATGATTAGACATCTCTCTCCCTGCCTCGCTTCTTCCTTCCCCGGCTTTTCCTGGGACGTGTTTTGGCTTCGGGCTCTGACAGATGGGATGAGGGAACGTGGGGGCCCCTGGAGAGGGTCCTTTGGAGGGGGCTGGGGTGGAGGGAGAGCCCCCCCAGGATGTTTAAAAGAGATACAGTTTCTGAAAGGTTTAATAAGGCAGAAAACCATGCCGGATGCCGAGTTTTGCCTTCCAAAACCTAAATATCCGGAATGCCTTTTGCCCGTAGATAGAGGAGAAAACAGTATTTTTCCCAAGCCAAAAAAAAAAAAAGGCCATTTTCTAGAGAAGACGACTTATGTTTCTGCTCTTGCTATGGGGTTCTGGAAGCGAAATGACTGGGTATGGTTGGCGTGGAAGCAGAACTCAGTTTTGATGCAGATCAGTGTGAGGAAGGTCAGGAAAGAAATAAAAGTTCGGGCTGGTTTCCTGCCCCCTTCCTACCGTGAAAAGAGCAATTGAGAAATTCGAAAAAAGAGAGATCAGCCTGGCCGGCTGCTCAGTGGTTAGAGCGTCACCCGTGCACCAAAGGGTTGTGGGTTCGATTCCTTGTCAAGGGCACGCATCTGGGTTGCAGGTTTAATCCCCGGCCCCCAGTCAGGGCTCGTGTAGGAGGCAACCAATCGATGTGTCTCTGTCACATCGAGGTTTCTCTCTCTCTCTCTGTCCCCCTCCCTTCCACTCTCTCTGAAAATCAACGGGAAAAATATCCTCGGTTGAGGACAAAAGAAGAGATGCCACCAGGGCTCCCATTACCTGGGCTGCGTGACCCTGGACAAGTCGCTGTGTTGTTCTGAACCTTATTTTCCGGTTTCTGATAGAGGATGAATAAGGTCCCCGGGCCCACTGAGATATAAACTCAAAGAAAGAAGGTGAGTAAAAGTGACTCCTCAAAGGCGGGCTCTTGGTAATACTGGATCTGTAGGTGTGTGTAGGGAGGGGTGTGTAGGGGTGTGTAGGGGTGTGTAGGAGTGTGTAGGAGTGTGTGTGTGTGTGTGTGTGTGTGTTGGGGCTGGGGCAGCGTTGTAGCAGGAGACCTGGTCTTCCATGTGCACGGATTTCATTTGGTTCATAAAGTTTCAAAACGTACAGGAGCTCCAAGGGTTAGCCAAAGGGACATTTTTGGCCGTGGTAACTGGGGGAAGCATGACCGTTCAGAGCCAATCTGCCCCGTGTGGGCTTGGCAGGCCCAGCTGGGCTGGAATAGTGAATTGGAAATTGATTAGCAAGCCTGGAAAGTTTCTCAGGGCAAGTGAGGCTGTTCACCCCCCACGGAGCAAAACCTCCCAGGAATCCCACTCAGCAGCGGTTTCTCTCCCAACACCTTCAGATACTTGAAATGACCTTGGTCCTCTGTGACCCCAGGCTCGTTCTTAGTGATGGAGAGACGGTGGTGGAGAGACGGTGGTGGAGAGACGGTGATGGAGACGTCGGGTGGGTTCACCCAGACAGAGCCTGCCTGCCTGGGTGGGCTCTGGGCTGAGGTGAACCTCACCGACCTGAGCCACGTTTCTGTGGCTGCTGTGGCCACCACCTCTGCTACAGTATTCTGTGCAATGACAGGGTGTTCTGGGAGACAGAGGAGGGGACAGACAGATCACATGAAGAGAAAGAGGGGTTGGGGTAGGAGGAGAAACAGACACAGAGAAAGAAAAGCAGAAGGGAACGAAGAAGGCAGGGAGAGAGAGAGAGACAAAAAAAGGGAGAGATGAGCAGGGCTAGGATGGAGAGGTGAGGAAGAAGACAGGTTGAGGGTCTGAGCTAGGATGAGAGGGGAAGGCAGGAGAGAGAGAGAGAGAAAGAGAGAGAGAATGAGAAGCAGGAGAGGAATAGGGACCGAGAAAGGAGGAAAAGCAGAGAGACAGAAAAATGACCCACACTCAGAAATATGAAGGAAAGGAGCTGGAGAGGGTCAGACACACCAGCCTGCACCTGCAAAGGGAAACAGAGACACAAGGCACAGCCCACCAGGGGAAAGACGGCAGAGCCAGAAGCGGAGAACAAGTGAGCAAAACATGGGGTTACTGGAAATGCCGCGAATCGACCCCCCACAACGAGGAATTCCCTAGCGGCGTCATCAGGCCTCACAGTCCCCGCAGGCCTGGCGCCCTTGGAGGCTTCTGAGACATCGAGATACTGCAAGGTCGCCGCCGGGCTGCAGGCAGGGCTCCGTCAGAGGTCAGGGCGGGCGGCTGGAGACTGGATCAAAGGGAGCCCGGGCTCTGGGTCGCTGGCAAGACTCCGGTGGGGCCCTGCAGGCCTGGATTCCGGCCGAACCCCCAGGAGACAGTCTGATGGGCAGATAGAGACATTCCAACTGACCAACCCACTGACCAACCCACTATAGGCTGCCTTTTCCCTCCCTCCCTTTCTCCTCCTCCCCCTCCCCCTCCCCTCCTCCCCCTCCCCCTCCCCCTCCTCCTCCTCCCCTCCTTCCCCTCCCCCTCCTCCTTTCCTCCTCCTCCTCCTCCTCCCCCTCCTCCCCCTTGTCCTCCTCCTCCTCCCTCTCCTCCCTCCTGTCCCCCTTCTTTCCTCCCCCTCCTCCTCCTCCCTCCTCCTCCTCCCCCTTCTTTCTCCCCCTCCTCCTCCTCCCTTTCTCCTCCTCCCCCTCCTCCTCTCCCTCCTCCTCTCCTCCTCTCCCTCCTCCTCCCCTCCTCCCCCTCCCCTCTTCCCTTTCCTCCCCCTCCCTCCCCCTCCTCCCCCCTTCTCCTCCCCCTCCTCCCCCTCCCTCCCCCCCTCTCCCCCTCTCCCCCTTCTTCCTCCCCCTCCTCCCCCTCCTCCCCCTTCCTCTTCCTTCTCCTCCCCCTCCTCCCCCCCTCTCCCCCTTCTTCCTCCCCCTCCTCCTCCTCTTCCTCCTCTCCCCCCTTCTTCCTCCTCCCCCTCTTTCTCCTCCCCCCTCCTCCTCCCCCCCTCCTCCCCTCCTCTCTCTCCTCCTCCTCCTCCTCCTCCTCCTCCTCCTCCTGTTCCATGACAGCTGAAATCAGAACGAGGGTTGATGGATGCTTCATTGACCTGAGACTACAGGGCCATCTCCTCCAAGGGCCCAACTCTTGAGCCTCAGTTGTGTGTGAGCTGAATGATGCTATGTGGTCAGGAGGCAGGGGACCCCAGTGGTTTGGAGGGAGACACCCTTGGGAGAAATTGAGTTGCATTCCCTGAAAGCCAGTCTTCTCAGTTGTAAAGTGGGAGGATGGGAATACCCCCGGCTGCAGCTGCTGTGAGCCGTCCAGGCCGGCACCCATGCTAAACCTGGCCCGGTGTCTGGTCCAGAGCGAGCGAGCGAGCCCAGGGCATATGGCGATCTAGGGTGCCTGGGAGACAAGCCAGATTGCTGCCCGGACAGGGGGTAATATATGGCACCTAGCTGCAGCCGAGAACTGACTTCAAGCTCCGCTGCAGAATCAGAGCTCCGTGATGAGAAACAAGGAGAGAGAAGGGACAAAGCAGTCTGTCTGCGAGTGCACGATGACAGAGCGCAGACTCGCCTGGCAGCCCAGGGGGCTGGGCAAGGACAGGGCAGAGCATATTAATAACAATAAATTATATCTGCGCCGTGATTTATGGCCCCGATGTGCTTCCCATTTTGTTATCTCCAGAGCCGTCGGAAGGGCACGTTCTCCTGATTGTTGTCACAGCGGAGTTCGTCCCTGCTGGTGGGGCCATGGGTGCTGAGATCAGTGTGATTGTGGATGCTCTTTCTCTGAGTTTCCAAGTCGGGGAAACGGAGGCTCAGGGAGCGAGTCGGATCAGGGTGGACCTCGGGTTTTGGCGTCCTGGGTCTTGGCTAGTTCCATCCCTGAGTGGGACGGCCTTCTTTCTGTCTGTCATTTTGGAGCCTCCGTGTGCTGGTAGTCTTGGTTGTTTCTTTCCCGTGGGAGGCTACTTCAGGGTTCTTGCCGGCCACGGGCAAGGGGGCTCCAGGATCCCTGCTGCCCAGCCCCAAGGCGCCATGGGCCTCGTGGGCGCTCTGAGAGAGAGGACTTCCCACAGCAGCTGCCGGGGAAGGGCGGGCGGTCCGATGTGGGCTTCTGTCCCTCGGGAAACCCACAGCCCGCTCAGGACGGAGTGGACTTGGGGGCCAGGTCCAGGTGGCGTTGGCAGTGCGCACTCCCCCCAGAATGTGCAGCTTCAGTCCTGGAAACGGCTTGGAAGGAGACCCACTTGGCTTCTGAGCAGGAGAACAAATGAGCCCCACTCCTCCTCCACCCCCCACCTTGGCCAATTCTGCCATTTCCTTTGTCTCAATCCAAGATCCCTCTTTACATGATCCCAGAGGCTTCCT